>VXBB01024980.1:1112470-1172082 GCA_013399915.1 Illadopsis cleaveri
AAAAAAAGAGCAGTCCTTGCTTTTTATTAAGAGATTTATTATAGTTGATACTCAAAATGTATAATTACCACAGACGTGTGTGGCTGTATCCAGTTATTTCACATTCTTTAAGTATGTACTGAATGCTGTGAATTCACCTCCAGAGATAGTCACCACTCTTGCAAGTTGTTGGACATTTGATGTATAAAACATATTCTTTTTTTTATTCAGCCTGGTCATTTGGAAAGAACTGTCAGCATGGAAGATCCTGAGATGAATTATAGTGAGGGAGAGGAGCAAACATCTCCTCTAGTGTTTCTAGAGAAGGAAGAAGAAAGACAAGAAGCAGAAGAAGAGGAAAAACAAGGAAGAGAAGAAGAGGCAGAAGAAGAAAGAAAAAAAGAAAAAGAAAGAGAAGAAGAAGAAGAAAGAGAAAAGGAAGAAGAAGAAGAAAGAGAAGAGGAAGAAGAAGAAAGAGAAGAAGGGGAAGAAGAAGAGAGAGAAGAAGGGGAAAATGAAGAGAGAGAAGAAGAGGAGGAAAAAGAAAGAGAAGAAGAGGAAGAAGAACAAGAAGAGGAAGAAGAAAGGCAAGAAGAGGCAGCTGGTCAGCTCCCTGACATTGAAGAACACTGGAAAGGTGAAAAGGAATTGTTTTGATAACTCACAAAAAACTGACATTAATGTAAACTTAATGTAAGATAAACATATTGGATCATTGGCCAGAACCTGACAATACATTATCCTCCCTTGTTCCCCTCCCTGTTCTTCTCTGGGATTTTCCCACATAAATGAGATTCTTGGTGACACTTCAACATGAAGGCAGAGAACATTCTCCTGTTCATTTGCAGGTATATAACAGTCCTGTGTGTTTTGCCATATTAACTTTTTAATGTATGCCACAGTAATGCTATAAAATGTCATCTCTGATTCTCTACACTGTGACTTGACAGCAAATATAGAAAGCTTTGCATTTTAAAATTTAAAGTCTCCTTATTAAGCTGTTGTTTCAATATCTGCTAGAATATGAGCTGGAAGAAGATCTGGATGGTGGTGGTGAGATGGAAAACAAGGACACTTCTGAAGATGTTGGAGGCCACTCTGATTCTAGCACGTAAATACCTTGTTCCAGTTCAAACAGAATTTCCTCTGTGATGCTGAGTGACCAGCTGTGTATGACATGTCTTAAACTAGTTTGAAATATTCCTGTTAAAATTGTAAACTATTGTTTAAGAACACTAAAATTGCAAAGCCAAGGTGGGATCAAGAGGAGCCACAGGCATTTTAAAACAAAGACATATCATTAGTGCTTTTAATGAAGGTACAAATGTTCAATATTAGATATCCAATACTGAAAATTCTGGCTTTAAGTCTATGCATGCAAACTTCCTGTGCTGTTTGTATTCATGTTCTTCCTTATTTATAATGGTCTTATTTGTAACAGTTCTGCTAGAATAAAACAGAAAGCAGGGATGTAAGCATGTCAGACAAACTGCACATAACTACAGTTTCTCATTATGTTTCTTTGTTGGTTGTGTGTTCCAATTCAAAGGCAAAGCTCAGAACACTCTTTGGGCAGCATTGGCAACATTCAGCCCCTGAAGTCTGCAGACAGAATTCGCATATCAGTCTTACAGAAAAACCTCCAGCTGCTCGATGATATGGTCAGGGAAAAGGAACTGGCAGTGGAAAACACCAGGTTAGTGTTTAAACAAACATAACCCATCTGCACAAATCACCAGCAAATACTGAGATGCTGTATCCATTATAAATACTAGCATTTATAGAATTCTGTATCTGACAGGAATCCTGGCTGTGAATCTTGCCCCCAAAAAGAAGAGAAAAGAACCTACAAAACATGAGTGATGTGTTTGTTTCTTGCAGTGACACGCTGAGTGCCTGTCGGCTGCGGAGCAAGATGCTGGCAAAGCAGCTGGATCATGTAGACATGGAAATAGAGAGAGAGGAGGAGGCTGGCAATGTGTAGGTAGAGAGTATTTCTGGGTACCAAGGAGTACAGGCATCCACTATGTTCATCTGTGTGTAATTACTGAGATAAGAGCAAAAAGAGGTGGAAACTTGGGGATGGGTAGGAAAGAGGCATATATTTAAAAATGTAACAACAAGTATTAAATCAGCCTAGCCCACTGCTGTCAATTATGTCTGTCAGGGTCTCAATCTTCTGTTCAGTCTGATGAATCAAGGTGCTGTGGCACTCCTGGAGGTCATGGCTTTGCTTCTGGGATTACTCAGTCAGGATTTATATATGTGTGCGTGTGTATATTTTTATAAATACACACATACATGCGCCATTCCTTTCTTGTGTTGTTCTGGGATGCAGGAATGCCTTTCAGGAGTAGCTCTGCATACAGGAGCTGCTCTGAAACACTTGTGCTATCAAGTGGGAGGCAATTTACTGTACTCTTCACATTTGGTTTAAATAGAAAGCAGTGGGTGGCTTGTGTACCAGGAGCCAGAGGCTTGTGAACAAACTTTGCAGCTGCATTTCTAACCTGTGTTAATCTCCAGGTTAGAGCAGCAATGAATGAGAGAAAGGAAGGCAGGTTAACTGCCAGAATGGGAGAGCTGCTTAAACAAAACTGATGAGTTGATGCAAATGAGCCTCCTGAGGTGGTGCAAGTGGGATCTCAGAGACAGTAACAAATCCCAGCAAAGACAGAGAAGCAGTGTAGTGTTTATCCTTATGATGGGTCACATAGAGAGGTCTAGATATGGAAAAAATAGCAATTCTCCCAATCTCTTACATTTAGCAAGTGACTAGTAGAATGAGAAGGCTTGATAGATTTTTGGCTTATGAAGTTCAAAGGCTTTGTGTTTTAGCAATAATGCAAATCCTGGCTGCCATTAGAACTACCAATGCCAATACAGAAATGTTGAGTTTAGAGGAGTAGCTGCAGGTAGAAGATCCAATTTCCATTTAGAGGATGGGAGTTTATGGTGAGTATAGTCAGGCCACTGTCTGTGGATCCTGTAGTACACTGCTAGTTTTCCTGGGGAGAGAAGGAGAATAACTATGTGGGAATGCTGCAGTTGTAGGCTAAGTGTATGGAATATTGTAGTACCATTTTAAAAGCAAAATCAGTCTAGGTTCTCTGGGTTCACCTACGCTTATCTTCATGAATAATACCACTTTTATCAGTTTGAGAAGTGAATAGTTGCATTGAGCTACTGGTCAGTGCTTTTGAAATGCTCATCTGTTCCTTTCAACCAGTGTGTAAGAGTTTAAAGAAAGCTCTGCCTCAAGAATGGACACTTGGAAGGTTAAACAAGAGGCTGCATAAATTGCTGGGATTCTGGTGAATAAATCTGAGGCTTAGAGCTGTGCTTTATTTTTGCTGATGTTGCAAGGGGGGGCTGTGTTCACGTTTCTTTCTGATGGGTTCTCTCACATTGCCAGTGCAGCCGTGTCCCGCCTGCAGGCCATGAGCAGCCGACTGTGCACTGAGCTGGAGAGGGAGAAGGAGCAGGAGCTGAGACTTGCTCTGACACAAAAACAAAACCTGTAAGTGAGGGAATGAAGAAAGTGTGCAGGGAATCAATCCTTATTGCAGTCTTCATATGCTGTTGGGTGGATTCAAAAGTTAATCAAGAGAGAAATTGCTTGTAGGTACTGAACTACATCATTTTAGAGCAACTTTTAGCCTGCATGGATCATTCCTTAAAAAGTTGGGTGCTGTGGCTCAGTCCCCAAGTTAGTTTTGCACATGTAAATAAAGTTTTGATTTTATTATGAGAGGTGCATAAATTGTGACCTAAACAGGTCTCATTTGAAATGTAAAATAAGCTGGACTAAAGTAAATCTGTCTGTGCATAAGCATAAATACTTGTAATTTATGCCTCTTAGTGTTTTTATAGGGCATACAGGAAAGGATAGAAAATGAGCATGATGAAGACATTGTAGCAGTACTGTGTATTTTTATGCCAAGCTAATATTGCTGCTTGTAATTGATTGTTCACACATAATAAATTACTTCTTTATATCAGACAGAGTAAAACTGTCTTTTGCAGGAGGCAACAGGTGAGTGTGTTTATATTTTGGTACCACAGGTACATCAAAGGAGGAGCACAGGCACGAGCTTCTAGCTGTGATTAGCCAAGTGGTTAACCAGGATACAGTGTGTTCTGCTGCAGTGTTGTGTAATAGCTTTAAAATGCTTGACTTGTTTATTGTGTGATTAGCAATACACAGAACAGATTAATGTATTCAGCTCTATCATAGCTGGTTCCTTCAGCAAAGCACAGAAGAATAAAAGCTGGGGCCTGTCCCTGAAGTTTTTTATTGTTGAAGGAAAAGCTATTTTTAGAATTTTTCTTGGTTTTCATATTTTCTTCTAGGTAAATGGGAGAAACACAAACTTGAGGTTTATTTTTTTACCTTTTTTTTTTTTTGACCAATATTTTTGATGTCTTTGAAAGGAATATACTATTAGATATGAGCCTTAGTCTGGACCACCTGTGTCTGTAAAAGGGTTTGAGTCAAAATATATTTTAAATTAATAAAAGGAAACATGGTTACATGTTTATTTTCCCCATAGAGCCTTCCCTACTCAATCTATCACCTTAAAGGGAAAGAATATCAGTATTCCAGTGAAAACAATTGACACTTTTTTTTTAAAGGGTTGAGCTGTGGAAGATAGAAACTGAGCAGAGAAAATACGACATCCTCCGTGAAGAACTTCAAAAAGATGAGGAGGAGCTACAGATGCAATACCAGGAGGAGAGAGAAGTGAGGATTTGGAAGGAAAAAATAACAGCCCTGCAAGCAAAAGGAACACGTCGGACTCGAGAGAAGTAAGAGCCTCAAAGTCAGAGCCTGCTGCCTTTCTTGTTTTATTTTCAGCCAATTCTCTGCTGCAGGTGCTCAGATTAGCTGGTTCCAATACTGGTGCTACTGTGTGTCTTAGCTGGGTGTGCTTCAGGAATAGTTCATGAGGAAATGGAATTAAAATAAGAATTGGCCACGGCCTTGCAGTAATGCTGGTAAAGATTTCTGATCTATGGGAATAAACTTGTTAATAAAAAAATTACAGATCCAGGGGGTTTTATCATAGGAAATGAGGTTTATTGGGTCAGACTAACTGCATGTGTCTGCAGTGCTGGTAGCCTCCAGGACCTTCTGGACTTGTGGTGAAGTCCATTGAGATTTCCTGGAGCAGAAGCAGACACCAAAAAGCACAAAAGTGCTCTCCAAAAGCAGAGCAAGAGTGTGTCAGTCTGTGGCTTTTTTGAAGTTTATCACTTTGTCCACAATATGGGGGATGTGGGGAGCAGACAAATGTCCTAATTTCAGCACATATTAATAAAATCCCCAACTCCACCCTGAGGTCTCATTGTGTTGGAATCAAATTTTCCTTAGTCCTGCTGCAACTGTTGGCTTGTCTGTGTTTTGCAGAAGAGAGGAGAAAGCCCAGAGAGAATGTGAAGAAAGAAATAAAAAACTCCTTGAGGATGCCAAAAGGAACCACAAGAAAGCAGTCTGCTTCCTGAGGCAAAGCATGGCAAGGTGGGGCTTCACTCCTTTCCTGTTGTATACTCTCTGCTGGGCAAGACTTTATCCTCCAGGCTTTGTAAAATAATTTTTTTTTTGCAAGGTGTGTCTCCTGTTGCACCTGGAAATCTCGTGCTAGGCACAGTGAAGCATTGAGATCTTACAGAGCACAAAAGGATGTGGAAAGAAGAAAATCCACACTGTGTCCTAGCATGGCCTTCAGTTTCCCTGGAGTCTTTGTCATGAGGGCTCTGACCACTTGGAGGCATTGATAATGATTTGAAGCAGTTTATATATGTTTATATTTATATATGTGTGCCATTAACTGAGGTAGTGTAACTAAAATCCAGGTTTGAAACCTACCCTGTGCCATTCTATGTCCCCTCAGAAATGTGGTATAAAAGCATCAATGGGTAGATGGGCCATTTCTTTGTGCCCCTGCTCTGGTTGATTTTAAGTTAATTGTTCTTTCATAGGTTTATGTTATTACTCTGGTGTTGAATTATTTTGCTGCTGAAGAAACTGAACATTTGTTATTTATTTTTACATATATGCAAATATATCCTAATATATAAATATTAGGACTTAATTGTAAAATGATTGAAATAATTGTACTGTTTCTGTGCTGGTTTATTTTTATTAGATGGTGTGTACAAACTGATCATAATTAAGAAAAACAAAATCAAATATAATTCTTTTCCTTAACAAATGTATCAAACATATCAATCTTAATTCTTTTACTGCTTTCCCATTATATTAGCTGGAATATTCCCAGGTTTATTTCCTGCCCACATACTTCCAACTTGTAGAATTTTTAAGGTTTATTTTTAGTGTGGATACATGTGCTTGGCTTGTAAAAGTTTGCCACATAAGCTTTAGATATTCCTTATATGAGCAACACCTGAATTCTTTATTTTAGCAGCCAGTCATATGTCATAACATGAAACACATTCTTCATATCCAAAATTTAAAAAAAAAATAAAGTTGTTGAGCAAAATATTTGAAAACCTGTTGGCACTTGGAGCTCGAGCAGTGCCGTGTTTGGAGGAGTCTCCAACTGTTCCCCTGTGCCCACAGCCAGTGCCCACCAAACAGGGGTTTACAGCACCAGTGCCTGGGGACATTGGCAATTGCTCCTTGTCAGCTCAGACATGCTAATACCAAGAGCTTTCCAGGATGAGAGCCTGAAAGATTTTACTTTGCTTACAGAATTCAGGAAAAAAATGCAAAGGAAGAAGTGAAAGCTCAGGAGCATATGGAGAGAAGGATACAAGCTGTGCTTTCCCTGAAAACCAGCATCACTTCCAACAGGGTACTGCTGCTGGGCTGGGATGGGAATGAAGTCACTGACTTGGGAGACTGCTGGGTTCGAATGCAAGTCAGTTCAGTTTCCCTTGCAGAGCTGTGTGGGGATTTTTGATCAGATCACTGACCAAACCCCTTGAAACTGGGGAGAGTTTCACCATTGGAGGGGTGGCAGGAGATCTGTGTGGGCAGGTTTTGACACTTCTGCTGATGCAGTTTATTCTGTCAACAGTCTAAGTTGTTCTGGGAGGGGAACTCTCTGGGAAATAATGCGTGCTAAAAACAGTTCTCTGGAAGTTCAGCCAGAAGGATTTCCAGTTATTTGGATCCCAATGCAGAAATATTCCACATGGAGAAAACATATGGAAGAAAAACAGTTATTTGAGAATTTAAATAGTATAAATTAGGAATTTCTGAGCTATGCTGCTTTGCTTTTCTATTTATGTTCTGTAGAATCTGAGGGAATGATCTTAATTTAATCCTGATTTGTTTAGAACTGTTATCTTTTCACATTCTTCCACTGAGCAGCATTCTAGGGGCAGGCTGGATGGGTAGAGAAGTAGCATGGACCTAGAAAGAGCTTTCTGCATTTCAGCACCACATGACTACAGGGAATATTACAGACAATACCTTCTGCTTCAGAGACATCCACCATAAATGTATATTTGGATAAGGGGACCAGCATTAGATTCTCTGTTTTATATTCTTTAATATGTGCATCAAATATGTTACTGGTTTGTGTGACTTTCATAGGAAAGGCTCCAAACTCTCCAGATTTTGAACAAAGCAAAGGCCTTGGAGGCAAAGAAGGAGGAGATGAAAATGAAGGAGGCCATCCTAGCACAAGGAGGCAATGCTATCAGGGAAATTTTTCTCCATAAACGACGGCAAGAAAACGAAAAAAAGCAAGAGTGAGTATCATATCCATATCAAACTCTGCCTGCTCCCTGGAGCTCAGTCAGATCCTGAAGGCAGAACATCTCTGATGGTGCCTGGAGGGGGTGAACTCCCTCTCCCACTCCGTGTGTGACACTTGCACAGTCTGTTCTTGGTGCCCTGAACTCCTGCCTCAGGGGAGCTCAGAGCACCAGAGCTCTGTGGGTGTTCCGTGATCGACTCCTCCAGGAAGGGAGTTCAGTGACCCTAAACTGGAAACCTGAAGTAACTGTCCTTCTTCCTCCCCTGAACACTGTGAAAGTCTGTATCAGCCTTCTAAAACACTGTAACTGAGTATATTTAGTCTGCAAAAATGTATAAACAGCCGCTGAATCACTTGGTGTCTTGGCACAAATTACTGCTGAACCCAACTTAAAGACTTGCTATTTAGCTAAAAGGCTCCAAGGGAACTGGGGTGTAGTTAATATTATTGGTAAACAACCATGGTTGGGTTAATATTTCTTACAACTTTGGATTACAGAGCTTTTAGAGAGCTGCAGAAGTCAAGAAAAATGGAGATTGTGTCTCGAATTTTGCAAGAAAGAGCTTCTATTCACAAGCAGAGAAAAAGTCAGTCTCCTACTAAGGCAATTAAACCTCGTGGTAAACTTGTGGATCCTTTACTGCAGAGTAGGGAAGCCTGGCAAAGTGAGGAGACCAGCAAACATGCAGATGGAGAAATATCACAGGTAATCAAAGGCCAAGAAATTAACTCTCTTTGGATTATTTTGTTTTGTTTTTTTAAATGTGCAGGTCATTGAATTCTGTTTAAAATAGCACAGGCTACAACCAAACATGAGACAATAGAGAGCGAGTGGAGAGTAATTTCCCCATCAGATCTCTTAATATCTGTTAGTTTCCTTTTTCTTGAAGGAAATATAGTGACTTTTGATATAAGATTTTGTCTGTATTCAGTGTTTTAAGAGGGGATTGGCCTAAGTCAGAATCTTCAGCCTCTGAGCCAAAGGCCAAGAGGCCAAAAAGCCAAAGACATGTCATTTTTGTGTTAAAAGATCTCCTCAGAAACTGATAACTGTTGAAGTAACTGTTCTCTAGACATTTTTTAGCTGTATCCTCAAAACTTGTGTTCTTTCACCAAAGTCGTGGCGCTCTCCATCAGTTTGTTCCTTGGCTGGGGAGGGAACTGCTCCCCAAGGAGAGAGTTCTGAGAACAGACCCCAGGATGTGCTCTGGGAAAGTGGTGATGAGGACACAGAGAGGGACAAGACCCTCCTGGTACCTGAGTTCCCAGGACTTTGGAGTCAGGAATATGACTTGCACGAGGTAAATGTTGTGATATCTCTTGTTAGAAACAGAAAGGAACTTTGCTTGAAACCAATAATTGTGTGTTTTGCAGTTAAAATGCAGACATTATGTTATTGCATAGATGCAGAAATTAAGATGTGAGAATATCATCAGTCATTGCTGTTTGACACTGTTCTGAACGAGTTTGTTCTCTCAAAGAGAAAACAGTACTTCAGGTTAAGTTCAGAAATCTGTGAAGACATAAATCACATTATGTTTAATTGTTTGTGTTTAAAAAAGCTTCAGAATCAATCAAAAAGAAATCATGGCAGTACATATTCCTGGACTTGCACTGAAGGACTGGACCACAACTGAAACATTCCAGTGAAGTCAGCTGATTTTTTTTCTCAATGTTTAATAAGTTGAGGGGGAAAAAACCCAAAACCTTAAAGTGCAGAAAAGCTAATTCTGCTATGAAAAATGTGATGTTGTAGTGTTGGGTGATGATAAACTGCACAACAGACAGCTGAGAATCCATTAAACTCTTCCAGAATCCATTAAACTCTTCATGTTGAGGTTGGGATGCTGAATTTGACTGGAGAGAGCCAGAAAAAGACTGGCCAGGTGCTGGAAGATTCCTTTTGCAGATTTTTCTGGAGCTGCAGGTTCTGTGATCACAC
Source organism: Illadopsis cleaveri (assembly GCA_013399915.1). Classification (NCBI taxonomy): domain Eukaryota; kingdom Metazoa; phylum Chordata; class Aves; order Passeriformes; family Timaliidae; genus Illadopsis; species Illadopsis cleaveri. The sequence goes on from VXBB01024980.1 coordinate 1,122,122, forward strand.
ACAGATCTGGTGGTTTTCATGTTCCTTTTTAGGTGCCCAAAGCAGAAGATCCAACACGGTTGGCTATAAGGACCATGAGGAAACAAATGGCTGAGAAAAAAATAGAGGCACTCCAAGCTGGAATTCTTCACAAGCAAACTGTGCCTGCTCAGGAGCATAAGGGCTGTGCTTTCCACAGCAAACCCAGCTGCATTCATTTCAAGGTCAGTGGCCATTCTGCATGGAATTGTAGAGAGGTATCTGCTGGAGGTATATCCCAATGTCTTGATCAAAATTCTGTTGCAGTCTTTAATAGGTCTGTAGTGAAATTTGAAACAGCTCTTGCCTTTTTCTCTAACAAGCTTTTAGTTAAGTGATTAAATAAACTAGTTAGTTATACTATCTAAATTATAAAATACTTCATTTTCTTAGGGGAGTTGAAATACTATCAGAAAGATGAGCAGATGATGAAACCTCCTGTGTTGTGTGCTTTTTGAAGGGCAGCATCACTGGTACTTGCATATTGTTTGTAAATACATTGTTACTGTAAAATACTGTCCTTAAAGAAATGGTGACTCCCATGCAGGTAAATTTCATTTAGTTAACAAAACTGTTAATAACTCACTTAAATCATGAACATGACATCTGACATTCACTTGGTATGTTTGGCATTCCAAGGATTTTGATGTTGGTCAAACCTACAAAAAGAAGATAGTTTTGACAAATGCATCCTACAGTGTCAATTACTGCAGGCTGGTGGGAATCAGTGAATGCCTCAAGGACTTCATCAGTGTTCAGTAAGTAAATTAATTGCAGACTTGTTTTACTTTTGTACCACAACAAGAGCTGGAACGCAATTCTGCAGCAACTGGAATTTCTGCTTGTCATGAGTTAACCCTGCAGGCAGAGAAACAGCACAGAGCAGCTCCTCACTCCCTCCTCAGTGGGATGGGGGAGAGAACTGGGGGGAAAAACAAAGTCAAACTTGTGGCTTGAGATAAACACAGTTTAATTGGACAGAAAAGGAAGGGAAAAAAACCTGATGAAATAAAGGAAATCAATCTCAGAGCAAAGAGCACTTAAATTGCAATCCTGTGGTCTTTCCCATCAATCTATTCCTGTAATCCTGCTGCCAGGTTATGTAATGAAGCACTGTGCCTAGTAGGGAGATTGCAAATTAATCTCAGTTTAACTATATTGATAATTTTATCTCACTGTTTATAAAGAAACAAAAGGAGGTATCCACAAAATGTTGCTTTTTAAGAATTCAGACACCGGCTCTCTCTGGAGTTGGACTGAGCTTTTAAATATATAAAAGGCAAGTTGGGAAAAGTAGTATTTCTCTAACAAATGAAGTCATGAAAAGAATTTATTTACCTGGAATTCTGTGAAACAAACAAACAAAATTATTGTAGTCTAGCCTAAAAGTGAAAAAATGCTAAAGTTCCTGTGTGCATGAAGCCTATGAACAAATAGGAGACATGGAGCTGAATTCCTTTGGCTTGTGGAGAAAGTTCAGGTTTCAACCCTTATGCTGACCTGGAGAAGCCACATGTGGGACAGTTTAATGACACCCCTGTGAATAAACAAATTGTTTCACCACTGTAAGTGATTTCATACTCCAGAGCTCCTTTCCCAGCTCACTGCCCACTGTCCTTGTGGGGATAAACCACACATGGAGTGTCTGGATTGTCTGATAAGGGCAGGATGGTCCAAGGTGAAGCCATTCCTTGCCCACTTTGTCCCTACAAGAGTCCCCAGGAATGTGAACAGAGAGTTCTTGACTGAACAACATCCCTGGAGAGCTGTAAAGCCTGGATCCAGCTGCTCTGAGTGGATTGGGAAAGGTGTGGAGCACTTCATTGCCAGCCTGATGGAGGTGGAAAATTGAGCAGGGCACAGCAGAGCCCTTCAGCTCCTAAACCTACTCTGGTGCTTGATTCCATGTGTAGCTCGTGCTTGGTTCAAAATCACATGTGTGGATTTAATTATGACCCACTTACACGTGTTTAATTTCTGTGACAAAGCCTGAAGCTACTAATCCGACAAAATAAGGGTTTCCTGCTCTCAAAGATTGATTTTTTTCTCTCATTTAGTGTGTTGGACAATTGCATATGGTAAATCAACACCTCTGGTTTGTGACCAAAAATTAAACAATGCTTTTTGAAAGGCCTAAGTCTTTCCTTGCTGTAATTGCCTTTCAAAGTACTCTCCAAATACAAATGAAACATCAAGAGTTGTGAATGATTTTTCAATGTCTGATAAATTAATTAACTTTTTAAAATTAAACTGGTTACCCATGCACTTGCCAGCTGGATAGCTAGTGAAAATAATCTAAGATTTTATTCTCCATTGTCATGTTATTTTTAATTTGACCAGCAGAGCACAGACCTGTGGACACTGATCCTGCACTCTATAAAGCTTATGTCAGGTAGAACCAGGCATAAATTGCTTGTTTCAAAATAGTTTTGCCAAGTATTTTGAAAATACCCAGCACATCCAGACTGTCGTGGTGTCACTGTCCTCAAAATCAGTGCACAGGTATTTACAGACATAACACTTGAGAGCTGTTATCAGTGACAGCCACTGTATTTGCTGATAAAAAGCTTTATTCTAGTGGTTAAAATGAGCATTGTTACACCCCATGCAATGGAGCCTCTCATCAGCAGAGTGGTTCTGTGTGGGTTTGTGTGTTTGGCAGTTTGTGCTCTACATCAGAACTATTTTATCAAGGTAACATTTGAAATAAAGAACCATTCCTTAAAGTCATTCTCAGGAGAAACTGCCAGGGATGTGTTCAGAAGGTCTGCATGCAGGTGCTTATTCCCTGTCCACATTTTAAGCTCCTGAATGCTGAAGTGCTTCCCTTTCTGAAAATGTTTCATTTTGCTTTGGATTGAGTTTAATTTTGTTTTGATAAAACTCTGAAGGGTGAGTGTGTTCTGTGTCTCACTGTCTCACTTGGCTTAGGGGCTCCCATGGCTGACAGCACTTCCTTATCTCCTCTGGCTCCTCTGCCAGGCAGAGCAGGGCTCCAGAAGTGCCTCAATAATTTCATTTACAGTGCAGCTGTGAGATGCCTTCTGATGGGCACTTTCCCTGCCTCACACAGACCATGAAATGAGTGGCAGATTCTATTCAAGATAATTTTGATACAGCTGGCAACAAGCAGCACATTCTCTAATCATTTGCAGCTCCCTCCTTGGGTTTTTCCTCTTCATTTTGTGTTTGGACAGGGGAGATGTTACAGAGCAACATTAAAGTGGATAATGGGAGAAGTTGCTTCCTAATTGTCTGACAGGGCAGTTCCACCTGTTCTTGCTGATTTTGAGCCTCAGCTTCACCTCCTTGGCTACAGTCCCTGTCTTGCCTTTTAAAAGCACTTCAAGTCTTTCTGAAAAAAACCTTAATAAAGAATCAGCCTTTGTTGTTTCCCAGTTGCAGCAGGGTTCTGTAGCCTTTCATTAATCTGCCACTCATTCTGACTTTTCTGATAATTAGTCCAAGTAAGGGGGGGAAAAAAATCTGCCATTGTTCCCAGAGCAGGAGCTGAGTGTTCCATCCACAACTTTAATTTGGAATTTTATTTTAATTATCTCCATAGTTTTGACCCACCTGGCAAATTGTCTTCTGGGATGTCCTGTGAATTCCTGGTAACATTTAAGCCAATGGTAAGTGCACAGTGAGAAGAATCCTAGTATAGGTCAATAGTCTGATTAGAACCATTATTAATTGAGTTCCTTAACTGTTAACAAGGAAAAAACCTACATTTTCAGAAGAGCTACTGTTGTACATGGACATATTGTACTCTGTGCATGTTCAAGCTCTGATAAATTGTCATAAGGGAAATTCTGAGGGCATATTTGGAAAAATGCCTCCAAATGAGAGCAAGTTTCCAAATATTTATAATCTTGCCCAGCTAAATCTAACCAGGCTGTCACAAAGACTGTTTTAAAGTGGAAATAGAATCAGTAAAATTACATTTTAATATGGTACTCAAAGAATGAGTGAAAATATTTTCATCAGACTGCATAGGCTAAATCTTCTGAAATTACTTAGGGATTTTTTTCTGTTTTGTTTTCTAGATAAATGAAGGGCTGGAAGGAGCAGTCATGTTTATGGCCCAGACAGGTTCTTTTTCTGTTCCACTGAAATGTACAGTCAAGACCTGCAGTGTAAGGGGCTTCTTTTAAGCATGTGGATAATATAATTATTACTATAAAAAGCGGATGCTCATAAAATTGACATTAGTGGTATGTAGGCCAGTGGTAATTAATGGTTTATCTTCTCACAGCTGGCTCTGGATAAAGAGCTCGTTGACTTTGGCAGCCTTGTGGTGGGAGAGACAATTTCACGGACCATCAGCCTGACAAACAGCGGGGCTTTGGGAACTAGATTCAAAGTTCAGACGTCAGCAGGTGCCACAAGTACCCTCAGAGCAACAGTAAAAGCTGCTCCTGCAAGAGTGGTGGGTTCAAAACTTCCCTAAAGGGATAGAAATGTTCTGCCTTGGGCAGTGTGGTGGAGCTGTGCAGAGTCACAAAGGAGCTCAGGTCAGAAAGGACTTGGGAAGATCATCTGGTCCAACCTTTAGTACATTTGGGTCGGTATAAATATAATCTGTTAGACCCAAATATAGGAAGATAAAAGCAATTCATTTGTGAGAAGTGGGGAAACCAGCAATGCTGATTTTTTAAGTATTTTAGTCATTTATGCCATGATTCCTATCTTCTCCACATTCATGACAATTAGGAGAAAATACTTCAGTTAAAAGAGGAAATTCTGACAGTGTCATTAAAAATCTCAACTCATGGAAGGCAGAAACATGTGAACTGCTGCAAAACTAGCAATCAAGTGAGGGGTGTGATAAAGGGAGGGCTGGTTTCACCAGACTTAGTTTTGACATAGAACTGCCTGGGTTTCCACTAGAAAAATGTTGGTTCTGTTAATTGTGTAATAACTGGCACTACACTGCATTGCTCCTGTTACATTATTTACCTGTTTGGGGCAGCCAGCAAAAATTTAATCTGCTAATTGATAAAAGTCTTGTAGAATGTGCAGCTCTTGGACAATGCAACACATTTCTCCATTTATAATGTGGAACTGTGGCAAGAAAACACAAACCCTGATTTGCATAAAACTTCTGCTGGATGGAACTGGAGCTGGTGCAAGGCAGAGGAACAGCCATGGGAGTTTCCTCTCTGTATTTCCTAATAGGTCACTCAACATTCCAGTGCCTGTGATGCTGAAGAGGAAGGCAGCACCAGTCCTGTGGCAGCTGGGGATCCAAACAAGGAGCAGATTTGTGCTGAGCCCAGGGAGGGGGTGACCCCCTGTGCAGCCCAGGAGCCCCAGAGCAGCAGTGCCACAGGTGAGGTGATGCTTTGGAGCACAGCCCTGCACTTCCCCAGGCTAAACTTTATCCAGCTGTAGTCTCCTGTAAAGAACTGAGCAATTCAGCTTGCAAAGTTACTCAGTAAATTAAGTAGCTCATCACTCCAGGAGTAATGTTATATTTCTTTGTATGCTGCCTCACAGAAAATGGCTAAAAATAATGTCTTGACACCATTATATCAAAAGCAGCAGAGAACCTCACTGCTCATTAGTGATCAACTATTCAGTCTCAGAAGAACACAGAACCCAACCAGCTTCAGAAATTGCAAAATTGTTAACATCATCCTTGTCTCAGCAACTGAATCCCCACTTCTCAGAATAGCAATCCACATGACAGGTTTATTTTTATAGTCTGTAATTCTAGGAACAAGGAAGCAGAAAGATGAACCTCCTCAGACATTTTCCATCTCATTCCTAATGTTTACTATGTGCTTAATAAAATCCAGTCTTGTAGAAAAAAGACTTTCTTAATTTGTTTCTTATCTATGTCCTTTAACATTTCTTCCCAATATTGATCATTCCAATTTCAGGAAGCTGAAAGTTCCATGGAAAGGTTGTGGGTGGTTTTTGCAGGTCCTTCTGGCTGCATTCCTTTATCCCACTGAAATTTCTCTTGAGGGCCATCCCCACTTCCAGCTGAGTCTGTTTGAACCATTTATGTTGTTACTTAGCAGTGGAAGTCTCAGGTGCCTCAGGTAGAATTCCAAACTAGACTAAAGCTGGATGGCCAAACAAATATTTCCTTCCAAGACATTTCAATTTTCCCAACATTGCTATGCATGCCTGGATTTGCAATATTGACTCAAATTAAAGTGCTTGTGCTTTGTTGGATTTTTTTTTTTTTTTTTTTTTTTTTTTTTTTTTTTTTTTTTTTGATGGACACATCCAGCATTTTGTTTTGTGTTTGTTTCTTTCCCCAGAACAACTTGGTCAAGGAGAATTAAATACCAGATCAGATCTGGACACAGACAATGCAGATAATTTACTGGAACTTTCTCCTGAGGAAATACCAGTTGAAATTATGCTTGGAAAGGTAATGAATGCTCTGAGATCCAGACTAAATTTCCCTAGGCTAAGCCTACATCAAATAAATTGCTGTGGTGAGAAATGCTCCAGTACATGGTCATTCCAAGCCCACTGGACATCACTGTATCACAGTTAATTCTTAAAATGAAATCACAGCACCCTTTTTCACTTTCTCTTGATCTGTAGAGACCTACAGAGCTGAAAGATTCTGTGTACATTCACATTTCCCACAATTTAACTCTTTGTTTCTGCTGTGTGGTTCCGTGGTTAAACAGTCTGGTGACAACACACAAGGAGGGGCAGGAAGAATGTCTGGGAAATGTCAAACTTGAGCCATATTAATGTTCTGATTCTGATTTTTCCTGTGCATAGTGAGTTCAATTGAATTACAAACCAGGTGTGTAGAGTGAGTATGTACAGCCTCTTTATTTCAGTGCAATAACTAGAGTTTCATTGTTGTTGTTCAGGTGAGTGAGGGTGAGATTGGACCCTTCAGCTCAGTGAAAATCCCAATCCTGTTTGTCCCAGCTGTCCCTGGGGACGTGAGGGCAGAGTTTGTGATCGTGTTTGACAACCCAGACTGCAAACCAGTGAGTGACTTGCTTCAAAACTTGTGTAAAATAGTTTAAAATCTTCTCATTTGTGCTTTTCTCAAGATTTGTGTATTAAGTAGTTTGAGGGGAGGTGGCTTTGTAAGTCATAGCTCTTATTTCTGATGCAGGATGGTTATTAAACCTGCTCATTCTCTTAATTTCTATGCAAATAATCCTGATATTCCCATTTTATCAGACATCATATTGGAAAACATCTAATTTCCTGGAAACAAATATGGAAGTATTCTCCCTTATTCCCAACCCACCTAGTTTATTTTCTTTCTGATCTATCAGAATTGGAATTATTTAGCAGGCAGTAGTGAAGCTGATGTGTGAAAGCTGGAAGAGATGACAACTTTAGTTACCACTTCAGCATATTGTGATTCTAAATTTTATTGGAAGCCAAATTCTGCTTGGAACAGTTCACAGAAGCTTGCCAAAAAATAAAGACAAACTTCCCAGAAGCTCAGCAGCCAGTCTTGGCTGTCCCTGGGGCTGCAGAACGAGCTGCAGACGCCTGCTGAGGCTCCCGTGGGCACTTTCTCCTCCAGGATCAGCTTTGCAGGGCTGAGCTCTGTGGGCCCCGGTGCCAGAGCCGGGTCACTGCAGGGAGCACAGCCTTGTGCTGCCTTCCCTGCATTTCTGTGCTGCCTGAATGAGCTGCAGCCCCAGGGGAGCCTGGACTGGGGCCCATTCCCTGCAGCTAAAGGCACTTTAAATACTTCTTTTCAATATCATGGGCAGATGCTCTTCTTTCATGTTCCCTGTCAAAGAATCCAACCCAAGGTATAATTGTGTTTTTCTGCTGGGGCACTGTAACATCTTGGGTTTCCTTTGCAAACGATTTTCCTAGGTCTGCCTCATTAAAGAACCTGTTGCACTATGAATAGTAAAATATTTCACTCAGCTGAATTTATAGCAGAAATTCTTGCTGTAAGTCAGTAAGAATCTGAGACTAACAGAACTAACCCTCTGCTGTTGCTGCCCTGCCAGCTGAGCTTCAGTGCCACTGGAGTTTCTGTGGATGTGCCCATCTGGGTGCCCCGGCCCAGCGTGGACCTCAGGATCTGCCTGTATGAGCGGCTGTACCAGGACAGCATCGAGGTGTGCAGCAGGTGAGCTGCCCTGGGCTGCCCTTGGGAGCCTTGGCACTGCAGCTGAGCTGCCCTGGGACCTGCCTCTGGTCTTGGCACTGCAGCTCAGCTGCCCTGGGGTGCCTCTGGCCTTGGCACTGCAGCTGAGCTGCCCTGGGGTGCCTTGGCACTGCAGCTGAGCTGCCCTGGGGCTGCCTCTGGTCTTGGCACTGCAGCTCAGCTGCCCTGGGGTGCCTCTGGCCCTGGCATTGCAGTTGAGCTGCCCTGGGGTGCCTCTGGCCCTGGCACTGCAGCTGAGCTGCCCTGGGCTGCCTCTGGCCCTGGCACTGCAGGGACACATCCTGAAAGCCCTCTGAGCTCTGGAAAACTTGAGCATGCTGCTAACCCAGATTCCCAACACCAGCCTGAGCTATGAGGTATCCACACACCTCCCCACTCCTGCCACATTCCCAGTGTTGTTCCTGTTCTTTGGGAGAGCTGTGAAGCCCCTGGGGAACAGCAAACCCACAGTTTCCTCATGTAGAATTTGCACACTAAACGTTTAGGGAGATAAATGTGTCTAAAATTAAGTGCACATTGGGTTGATTCAGCCAGGAAATTTTATGTAAGAATATTTTGTTGTTTCTCAGCTATTTTGCATTCAATTAAAGTCCTGGGGGGGACTTAGGATCTGGAAGCCAGTTTCATGAGAGTCTTTCCAGACCTGGGATTAGATGCTGGATAAATCATGTCAGTCCTTTTGCATTCACTCTCAAATGGGAAAGGTGCAGTGTTTTCTGACCCATGGAGGCACTAATGAAGGACAGATCCCTCTGATGACACAGGGAGTGACCAGACAGTGATTGACAGGGGAAAAATATCTGGGTGTTTCAGAGTCCAGGTCAGTCACGTGTGAGAACTGGTTCTGTTTGCACTGTGATATAAAGGGAATATTCCAGCTCCTTGGCTTCTGGAGATTTCCTGCTATTAAAAGTAGTTATGGGAACATTTAATTGTCTTCAGGTGCTGGGTGTCTTCCCTCCACCTAATGCAGTCACTATGGAATTCTTATTTTAACAATTTGCATTTCTTAGAGTCTATTTCAATAGGCTTGGGGTGGGTTTGTGGGAGGGTGGGGGAGAGATTGGTTCTGTGGAAGGCATCCATTCTAAACCTCTTACCAGAATTACAGACTGCAGAGATTCTTCACAGTTGGAAAGAAATGAGTAAAGCTGTTATCTCAGAAATTCAGCTTACAGATATGACAAGCCCAGGTTGTTATGTAAGTGATTTTACTTGGTCTAGATAACCCAGGGATAAAACTTATAAGTACAGAAGCAGAATAACTCTCCTAATAAAACTTAGGAGTTCAAGGGGATCCCAAAGATAGAAGCTGTCAAATTGCTTAGGGCAAAACTTCTTAACTGAGGGAAAAATTCTGCTGATTCTTTGCCAAGTTGCCCTAAATTAAGAGTGCTTCGTGTGTAGTAGCCTGTCCTTAGCACCTTGGCAAGTCAAGGCTTTGATTTGTCAGCCATTTCCATAATTAGGAAAAATTGCCTGTTATACAGTCAAGTGGGCTGAAATTCATTGTATTTCATGTGCAGGAATACTGTGTGTCAACTTTTTATCCTGCAGAAGTGGATTGATTTCATCATTCTGTTGTGGCCTGAGCAGTTTCTCCCTCCAGGAGCTCCTGACACTTCCCTTGGTGTGTCAGGAGAAGGATTCCTCCTGGAGCCTGTCTGTATGCCACTGGCTGTGACTTGTAGGCTGTAGCACAAGGGGAAGACAAAGTTTCCAAGTGAGTCAGGCACCTCTGGAACTGGAATGTTCCAGCAAGCTCTGAATTGTAAAATAATGCTAACACTGGTTTTGTTATGGGTTTTAGTTGGTTTGGGTTTTTTTGTGGTCATGAAGACCCTGGTAATCAGGCAGCATAAATAAGCAGCATAAAGGGTGAAAGTGTCTTATCAGGATTGTGTTCAATGTAAATCATTTTGAAAAGTAATTTCTTTGGCAGGTTATAATCTGCACTGATTTAATGAAGTAGTATATAATTCTCTTAGATTGTCAACAGTCAGAAATCATTGCAGGCTCCCAGCCCCACTTGCTGTAGCTGTTGATTTAGAGGAGACCATCTGGCCTGACAGCTTGGAAACCAGTCCAGGGGAAGGAGAATGACAAGCTGAAATATTTGTAAATTGCTCGGCAATTTTGCACTTAGGCATAAAATTCCAAAGCAGGGGATGATCCTTGGCTATTGCTGTGCTAGGATAGGGCCAGAATTCAGCAGACAGGCAGAGGATTCCTGGCTTCCAATGTGCCATTCCCAGGGCAAATTGATCCCAAGATTTAGCAGAGGAGCTGGCAGGACCAGCTCAGCCACACTGACTTCCAGCCCTGAAGAATCTCTGCTGGTGGAGGACAGGTTACATCTGTTTAAAGAAATCACCAGGGTTCAGTCATCCTATTGATCCAGACAGAGCCAGTGTATGTTAGGAGCAAATAATCAGCTGATATTTCACAATAGTTTGGCTTTGACTGCCCCTGACCTGGCTTAGCACTGTGCTGAGCTCTGACTGTTCTCTTTGGATCAGTTTGTGCACTGTTTGCTGCAGCTGAGTTTGTTACAAAACTTCCAAGTCTTGTTTTCTGTACTTAAAAGAGAACACAACTGTGTGAACTTGCTGTAGCAGTTTTCCCTGCCCGTCATTTTCAAAGGAAGCTTGGGATTGTTCTGATTACAATGCAGGGGTGGGGGCAGGAGGACTCAGACTCCAGAGTCACTGAAGTGGCCTCAAAGCCACCTGAGCATGTCTGATGTGTTTGCAGAGCAACAACCACGCTGCGTTTGAAGTTTGAGGTGTGCAGAGAATTGAGCAAGCACATGGAGCTGCTTCCAAAAACAGGCTACATCCAGCCTCAGTCATCCTTCAGTGCACAGCTCAAGTTCCTGCCCAGGTAACCAACATTAATCCAGCTCTAATCTTCCAGGATTTCAGACAGTGTCAGGGAAAAGCTGAGCAGGGTTGTTGTTCCCTCCTGCTGTCCAGGCTGGACCTCACAGTGCTGCTGCAGTGCAGGTCTGGTCTCCTCCCTGTCCCCCTGGAAGCTGCCAGATGCTCCAGGAGGAAATGAACTTGGCTGCCAGGGCTGTGAGGCAATGCCCTCCCTGTGGTGACAGCAGTGCTGTGACAATCCCAGCTCTCACGTTCCTGGTAGGCTGCTCCCGTTCTGTGGGAAGCTATTCTTGTCCAGGAGGGAGGTTATTGAGGCAGGTGGCTGCTTCATGGATCACTGATTGAATAATTTCTGGACAAGAACTCCTGTGCTTGCTAATTAAGGTGAGAGTGGTTGGGCTTCCTGTCCATATCTCTCCTCCCCAGGTACATTTTTCTCCAAATGATGAAGGTATTGATAATGAATTTCACATGGTGTTTTATATAACATCTTCTGATGCTAAAAGCTTTATCCCAGCAAGTTTTTCTTCTCCATTTTAAGAAACATCTACAAATACAAACATAGCTCAGTGATAGGAAACAATTCCAGTTTCTAAAAATTGAAATATCAGAGCTCCTGTTGGCTACTGTTCATTTCATTTTATTTACCTCATCATTGCCATCCTAAAGAATTTAGCAGGACATTTCTTTTCAAAAAATAATTCATGACATATGGAATTAATTTTGGTGTACTGCCAAATGCTTCAGTGTCTTTGGCTTTGACTGCTGCTGCAAACCTGCTGCTTTTTAATGTGAGTTCTTAATCCCATAGCACCTCTGGATTCTACCCTGATTGCAAAATTTTCACCAGGTTGGTATCCAAAGAACTAAAAGTATTTACAGGTCTTGCAGCATCTCAAATCCCATCAGATTACAACAACAACATGATGGCATATTCCAGTTCCTGAACTTCAGCTGCTGCGAAGCAGCGTTCCCCTCTCCCAGGGGATGGAAGCAGAGCTTGGATTTAGAACCTTAATCTTCCTTTTAAAAAACAGGGAAGCTTCAGCAAGGAGATTTGATGAGATTAAGGCATTTCTGACACACGAAATAAGTATCTGGCTGGCTGAGGGTACGGATCAGTTTTAAAGACCTGATGCTGGGAGCTGAGGGGAAGCACTGAGCCAGTGACACATTTCCGTGAGGGCCTCTCAGTGAGCTGGCATTAGGAGCTCTATTAATAGAGCAGCTGTGTTACAAGTGACACCAAAGGGAAAAGAACCCCCCACTCAGCAGTGCTGAGGGAGCAGGGAGCTGCCAGAAGGCTTGGGAAGTTCTCCTGAGTGTTCTGTGCACACAGACATGTTCCAAAATCCAACTTCTGGGAGTTTGAAGTCAACCTTTCCTATTTAGTTGAAGGCAAGTTTTCTACTCTGCTGCCTTTCAGAATTCCCAAACACCACATCCTGTAGTTCCCTGCATTTGGAACTAGTCCTGCAGGTATTGGCAGTCTAAATCTGATTTGTCTTTTGTGCTTCTCTTTAATTGTGCCATTTTCAGAGAACTTTCTGAAGAATTCCAGGACCTTTTCCCCAAGGTACAGCAGCTAATTTAGAGTCCATCACTGTGTCCATGCAGTTACAAGTACTTTCTTCCCCCTCTGGATTATTATAAAATAGATCAATTTCTTCTGCTATTCAGATGTCCTGTGACAAAGTGAAAGCTGATACTCTACTCCTCCCTTGCACATAACCTCAGTTCTATGTGTAAAGAACTTCCCAACACCTTGAACATCACCCTTATTGCAAAATAACAGCAAGATTTTGGATCACCATGGTGACTGAGTGGGTGTTATTTTTATTCTTTAACAATACATTAAAGAGTTGCATGCAATTCCATGAGTAGTAGTAGAACATGAGCACTGTGGAGACCCAAGAACAGGAAGCAACTCACTCTGCTGCTCTGAGATATAAATAGAGCAGCAGAGCTAAAAATGCTCCAGGTTTATATTGTCTTGGCTTGAAGCTCTGGAATGGAGCTTGTGACAGAAAACCTGCATATTCCTTATAAATTCTTAGGCTGCTTGGTAATCAGGTACTGCTGGACTCCAGGTTTGGTCACTTTATGTCTCTGCTTTGGGATACAAAGTGGTTCTGCCTCATCATGAACCTCAGTGGCCAGAGGGAAGCACTGCCTTGGCTGGGCTGGTGACATGCTGGGGCTGCAGCAAAGATGCACATGGTTTATATTCTGATTAGAGAGTAAGCTTTTAATTTTTCAGAATTTGAAATGATTGGATGGCATTTTTTAAAAAAAGGATAAATGGATGCTGACCTCTGTGACTGCCCTTAAAATCCTGTGTGTGTCTAAAATCCTGTCTTTAAAAACAAAAAACCATCCAGTATAACTGCACAAGGTCAATCATTCTGACATCACTGCCTTGCAGCCCATGACCTCTTGCTCAGAGCATTGCCTGGGGGTGCCAGGCTGAAGGAAACCTGGGGCAAGTCCAGAATATTCTTGACCTGACTGCATCTTCTTTCCCTTGGTCAGGAGGTGGGACTTCACAGGTCACTAATCTTTGATTGGCATTTTCTTCCACCATTCTCTTTCCATTTTCTCTAATATTTGAATTTATCTCGCAAGCAGAATTTTAATGAGAATTCCCTTCAGTGAAGGAGTGGAGTTGATGCTTAACCAGGTGAATCTTCCAATTTGAGGACAATTAAATTGAGATTAAAAGCTGTGAATAATAAAACTTTCAGACCTTAAGTGACAGGATTCAGTTTGTTTTTCTTTCTCTTTGGAAATAATCCATCAAAAGTTCCTTATTCCCATTAGTGAGAAAATAGAATGTTTTAATGGCACTGAGTGTGCTTTGGATTTGTACTTTTGGGTTTTCAGGCTGTCCCTTCCTGAAGATGCAGGGAGCTATTTCAGTGCAGAGACAGGAATCCTGGAGGTCCCAGTGACAATCCTGATCGTGGACAAGGTCAGAGATTTTTGTGATGCTTACTATCAGACTGACAGATTATGTAAATTATTTTAGTGAATGTTCATTTAATGGTACCTAATTTTAGATTAATTCTTTACTGATTGAGGCTCTGTGATAATAGTAAAAGATACTTAAAGTGCTAATACAGATTTGATCGTTTTTTCTTGTCTCATGTTTGCAATACTGGAGATTAAATCCTTTCTCCTCAGTGCTGATCTCATGTCACTGTCAAGGAACAGAGTAACTTTTTCTTGCACTTTTCCTTTTGGATGACAGTTCTTTTAAATCCTGTCCTTACAGCCCACAGATGGAGGTTTTTATCCTGTGCTTTTGCATTTGTTTCAGGCTAAAAAAGTTAATTTTACTGTCCATGCCATTGTTACTACTTCTGATTTGGAAATCAGCCCAGCACAGATCAACTTTGGCTACTGCACGATCTATGAAGCTGTGCAGGCAAATGTCATCCTAACAAACAAATCCATCTTGCCACAGGAGTTTGGATTTGTGGGACTGCCAGAGGTACAGACTTATCCCACACACACCTCCTCTGCTGTCAAAATAGATTTCAGTGTCATGGGAACGTGTTCAGTGTGAGTGTAAATAAATCATGACTGGTTCCTGCAGCCCCATGGGAATCCTGCTCCCTGTGGAGTTCTGTCCTGGAGTGTGTGAATCTCCCTGGGTGGCACCCTCTGCGTTTGCCAGGCACTGCAAACCCCTGGGAGGAGATCTTCCTGTTCCTGACCTCTTCCTATCAGAATTCCTGGGTTTTTACACCAAGAGATCTCCTAAGAGAACACCTGGGACACTTTTACCACTGAAAAAACCAGGCTTGGGGCTGTGGCTCTGGCTTCAGGCTGAGGAATGTGCCCACTTTGCACCAAATACCCAAAGGCTTTGTCTTTGAAGTGCTCCTTTGGGAAGAAGCTGGGGAAGGGATTCTCCTGAAATCTGAATTAATGGACTTAATATCTTTTGAGTTCCTTTGAGATTAGAAATCTGCCCGTCAGACACAGACAAAAACTTCTTCCAGGAAGGTTTCTCTTTTTCTGACAGTTCCACATTTGAAAACAATTTTCTTACATCTGTCCAAAATAATATCTTGTTTTGATTTATTAATAAACTGATAATTTAACTAATAATTTCTTTTCCTGCCATTTTGAAGTTTGCTGAAGTTCAACCCAACGATGGATTTGGAATTATTCTTCCCCTGGAAAGCCTAACACTGGACATAATCTTTAAAGCCACAAAGGCAGAAGAGTACAGCTTTGAGCTCACCTGCAGGACAGAGATCAACAGGTGTGTTAATGGATGGACAGCAGGGAAGCTAAAATCTGAATGTCACTGGGCTCCCACTGTTAACCCAGTTCCAGAACTGAATCCCTGCCTGCCTTGGGGAGGTGAGGCTGGGATAAGCACCTGAGGCAGGTGGGAATTCTCCAGTTGCAAAAGCTTCTCAGTGCCTGTTGGTTTTATCCTTGGTTTTCACATCTGTCTTTACTGAAATTACTTTTCCCACTCCTCCTCAAGTTTATCCTTGTCCCACAGCCAAGCTCCAGCCCCTCACCCTGCAGTGCTCTGCTGCTTTTTCAGCACAGTTACTGAAGGAGCTCTTTTCTGTAAAAAAGCTCTATGCATTAAGCCAATGCTACTGCAATAATGATGGCATAAACTTTGATTTGACTGGATGTGTTTCCAGAAGTTCACAGAGGAAGAATTCAAGCAGGGACTCTGGCCAATTGTGCATTAAAAATAGATAGTATTATTGTTCATCTTTAGGCAAAATTCCCATTGCAAGCTTGAAATTCTGCTTAAATAGGGACTACAGGATTAGCTCCCTATTTTCCGGGCTGATTAAGACACTATTTTATGCTGAGACAATTTATCATGTGTTTATTTTTAGACAATTCAAGCTGTCATGCAAAGCAGTTGGAGTCCACCCACCTCTTGAATTGTCTCATTCCTTGGTTCAGTTTGCTGCTACAGCCCTGAACTCCGTGTCTTCAGCCACTCTGGATGTGGTCAATTCCCACGTGGATGGGAACCCCCTGACTCACCCTGTCCCACGGATTGGCACTGGGGACCCTGTTCCTGTTGGCCCCACATCCTTTGAATTCCATGTGCCCCAAGGCTGTCCTGTGAGCATTACACCTTCTGTGGGAACTGTGCTGCCTGGGCAGGTAAATTCACTGTAAATGTCGGGTGTTCTGCCAAATCTTTGATCATCTGCGTCCTTACAAAGGCTGTCACTTGTAAACAAAGCTCAAAACATCAATTGTTGTTAGAATAGCTGGAATATTTTGTATTGTTTGAAAGAATGTTTTAAATCAGACAGGAGGGTTAAGCACCAAATCTGGCTAATGCCTTATGGGAGTGTTCTGTCCCCAGTGTTGTCACTGTGCTTTCTGTGAAGAATGTTTAAATATCAAAAGTATTGGCCATGTAAACCCAGCCTGCTGTAACATCCTGGACTTCCAAAGAAGCTGCAAGTGCCCTTATCCTGAGGATGTGTGAACTGTGTGCTGCCCTGTGTGTGCTCCTGATGAGCTCTGTAGGTGTCACACGTGTCTGAGGGCTGAGCTCTGCCCTCAGTGCTGTGTGTGCTCTCCCATTCCCAGAAAAGCTCCATCCGAGTGTCCTTCAGCCCGGCGCTGTCGGATCAGCAAATCAGGGAGGAGGCAGCACGGAGGCTCAGCACAGCAGCTGTGCCAGAGGCAGGAGCACAAGTAAGGAATGCTAAGAACAGCACATGCTGCTGGTCTGTCACTTCCAGATATTTGGCTCTCTGGATGGTATTTTTATCATAAAATTATTTGCATGTTAATGAAGCCCAAGCTCGTGGTCCAGCCAGGACCTGCCTATAAAGGATGAGAGTGTGACTGTGCACTCAGTGTGTGGCCTGTTCACTGAGCAATAATTCAGTTTCATGCTCACAATTTCCAAAGTATTCCTAGAGGGTTTTATTGCAAATGCCTACTTAAATACTCTTAAAAAAAAAAATCTTCTACACTTCCTGAAGATTTACAGCATCCGTGGACTTTATATGCAACCCATAGGCCAGTTAATTTATGTGAGCACCTGTGGTTGTCTTTGATTATGAGAGAAACAGGTAAAATTCCCATGAGACAGAGACCTTTACACATCTGCTCCAAGAGGAGACCTCTTCTTCTAAGAGGAGGTAAAATATGTCCATTTCAACTTAATTTTTAAATTTTACACTATTGAAAATTTGTCTTTAGTAGCTACTGTGTCTGTGGGCTGTCACCATCATCCTGTTGTCCCTTGTCCCCTGCTCTGTGTCACCTCCTTGCTCTGTGGCCTTGGCTGTGTCTTTGATCAGATTTCCAGTGGTCCTGGTCAGGTTTCCAGTGATACCCCTCAGCCTCTGATGGGCAAAAAGAAGAAAGATTCAAAGAAAGAGCGGAAGAAATCGAGCGTTTCCATTTCCAGAAGAAGGACTGGAAGCAGGACTAGCCTGGCTGCTGTAAATATCCCTAATGAGCCAAAACCTGAAGAGTTAAAGCCTGAGTAAGTCAACAGAAGCATCTTGTACTACACAGACAACATTCTCTTTAGAAGTAGTTTAATAAATCTACTAAAGCTGTAGGTAGACAAGAAAGCAAACTGGCGAGGGAACAGCTTCAGCTGTGTTGCAGAGGCTGTTTCCAAAATTAGTGCTGCTTGTGAGCCACACAGCTGTACCCTCTCATGTGAGGCAAAGAATCCCTTTATGCATCAGAAGGATTGAAGACTTCAAAGAATCTGTCAGGGAGCAGGAGCTGGGGCTGTGCGGGGGATGGGGCTGAGCCAACACGGGGGTTTATGGAAAGGGCAATGGCAAAGCTCAACTTGGGGACCAACAGAAACTACTCAAATAAACCTCTTCTGAACAGATTACCAGAACCAGCTGATGGCCCAAATCCACAGCAAGGAGTAATTTCTATTTTTAATTTGAGGGCTTACACAGTCCAGCACATTAGTCGTGGTCAGCATCAGCGCTGGCAGTGAAATGCTGCTGGGAAATGTGCATTTGAAACAGTCCCTGTGCAGTGTGAGCACCTCAGGGAGAGTCAACATCAACAGCATTGCTGCCTGGAGGTTGGGAGACTCATATGCAAAATCTGAAACTTGGGGCCTCTTGTACAGCAGATGATTCAACTCTCAGAGCCACACTCCTGGCCAGTCTCAGGAATTGGGAAGTATTTGGAAGTAAATACATACTGAAGTACCAGGCATTTGGCTGTACTGGATGTTTTGATGTATTTTACTAAAATCACATGATGATTGCAATCCATTAATTATAATTTTTAAACACTTTCAGCAGAGGTTGTAAAAATAAAATCCCTATTTTAGAAGCATTGCCTACATATTGCATTAGAGGAATGTGATCCTGTGTGTTTACATATCATTGAAATGATGTAGAAGTACTGGAAGACACTGAAATGCTTGATGTATTCAACAGAAGACAATTGTATTGAAGTTTTGCAATCTTTTAGTGTGACATATATTATCTGGGTTCATAATTTTTATTCTCTTTTGGCAACAAAAGCCAACCACTTTGTGGGGTGGGTCCATTACTGACAGTCATTTAGTTTCACTGTTACATTCAAATTTGAATGCGTGACTAAGAAACAATAATCACAAATAGCTTGGCAGATATTTATTTGATGTTTTTCTTGCTCTCTCACTCACTGAGGTAATTCTTGTTCCTGGATTCTCTAGTTCTGATGCTTATAGGGCAGCCCAGGCTTCCCTGACGAGGAGCTTCAGAGGGAGTTTTAACAAATACATCATCCCATGCTCTGTTGCAAGTGGCCAGGCCACTGGAGAGGAGGGCCCTGGGAACTTAACCTGCAGGTGGGTGCAGTTGGATAACCCAGAGATGTGAGGGGGAAATGGTGGGCTTGCTAATTTATTCATTTGGGGGAGAAATTTGTTTTCTGATCTTAATTACTTCATAGCTCAGTGGTAGAAACTCATGCTCCCAGCCCACCAGTTGGATAAGAATCAAACACATGAATATCAAAGCAGCTGAAGGAATAATTGTGTGAAAACTTTGAGGCAGCTGTAGCTCATCTCTGCACAGGCACAGACAGTCGGTCACAGAGTCCTGTGCTGTGCTGTCACACCATTGCAGTGACAACCTGTGACAGGAGCAGATCCCTGGCAGTAATTATCTCTGTGTGATCCCAGAGCTCTGCCCTTTTATTCCCCAGCTCCCTTTGCTCTCTCTGCAGCCCTCACAACACCTTGTACCTGGAGCTGCACTGCCCTGCTGTAGCTCCACCTGTTCTGATCACTTCTGACTCTGGGATCAACGTGGCCGATTTTGGGGACGTTTCTGTAGGTATGGAATTTGAATTCTGGTTTGGAGTGGTTTCTCTCTGACAGTGAGTTCTTCCCAGCAGAGTTTTGAATTTTCAAAAGTCAGGATAGAAATTAGCCCTTAGTGAGTATTTAGGTGGAAAGCAAGGAGCCTCTGGCCAGCTGAGGCCCATGAAAGAGCAGACCTGATCCCCAAACATGGACCTGGAAGCTTCAGAAGTGACTGGCCCAATCTGAAAGCATTTTGGTGAGCTTCTAGTAGTGCCTTAGCCAAAGGCCTGGGATGAGTGTCTGGCCCAGGCAGGAGCAAGAGTAAGGGGGTGGAATGGAAGGCAGGGATGAGCATGCTCACTTTGGGAAGTGTTTTCATTCCTTGCAGGCCTCAGAATGATGAAGAGAATTACAATAGAAAACATCTCCCCAGGGAAGCTGGAAGTATCCTTGTATGGAGCACATGAGCTTAGTCTTTAGCCTCTGCTTAATCAGACTCTGCAGGAGGAACTGCTGGACACTAAAGCACCAGCTCATCTTCTCTCTTGAGTTATTGATCTCTCAATAGCTTATAGATGCTTAGTTCGGACCAAAGACATGTAAACAATATGTAGAATCTGTTCTCATATCCTTTTTCTCAATCTTCATGAACTTCTTTCCTTGAGTTGCACTGTTTTAGCTGGGATTCTCAGTTCTGAATCCCAATGGCCCCTTCCTGTTGGTCAGAGCAGTTGGAACACTTGAGCCGGGTGAAAATAAACCCCTCGTCATCTCTTTTTGTCCAAGTGAGGATAAATGGGTGAGTAAAAGATACAACAGCAGTGGGGGAAAGGAGGAGAGATGTGAGAGGTGTGGAACACACATGTGTTACCAACAGGAAAAACCTTTGTTCCCTGTCTCAATTCTGGGATGGCTCTTTGGGAGGGATCAGCTAGAGGGTTGAGAGTTCTCTCAGCAGATGGACTAACCCAGGCACCCTCTGGGCAGTTTTTGGAAACTCTGGACATCCAGGTGGCCAAGACCAACCTCAGCCTCCGCCTGTCTGGGCACGGGGTGGTGCCAAGCACGGAGTGTTCTGTGGGAGAGGTGCTGGACATGGGATACGTCCTGGCCGGGGACACGGTGACTGCCACAGTCAAGGTAAGGCCTCTGTGCTGAGCTGCAAACACAGCAGGAGTTCTTGTGAGGAGGAAGACAACATAAACTATCTCCTCACAGATTGTGTCCAAGTGTGTCAATAACCAAAGTCCAGTGTTTGGTGGGGAGTGGGGATTGGTGTGACATGTTGTGGGCAGCACTCGTTGTGCCTCTGGTGGCATCTGGGGACACAGAGCTGCACTAATGCAGCAAAATAAATTCAGCCACTTTGCAAACTGTGGATCTTACAGGCCTGAGAATCAATTTCCTCAATGCAAATGCTGTTGTGTGAATGAATGTCCCCAGATAGAGAACACTTCCAACCTGACCCTGCCCTTCTCCACACAACTGGAGTCGCTCTCACCAACACGGGACAGAGACCGACAGAAAATTCCATCCTTTCTCACATCCCCTCTGCAGAGAACAGAGATTGTTGGTAAACTTCCTTTTATTCTTTCCTCTTTTTCCTCTGCTAAAGACTCAGGAGGTCTAAAGCACCATTGCTGTGTCCTCTTAGATCCTCACAGCTGTCAGACCTGGGGCATCACAGCCCTGAAATTAAAGATCTCATTTTGCTCCCCAGTAGGAGCTGTAGTAATTCTTTCAATATGAGGAGCTGTAAATTTATGCAGCCTGAGCAAATACCCACAAGTAAGGAGATATTATTGTTTAAATCTAAATAAACCCACACAATAATTGCATATTAAAGATTACATTTGAAGATGTCCATCTCTGTAAAAACACGTCAGAATAAAGGAAGGGTTGGTGATGCTGCTTCAGTTCCTCTGGAGACGAATGCATCAAACTGATGGATGGATTTATCTGGTATTCCTAACACCCTGTTTTACTGCAAAGCCATGTATCAGCTCTTATTTATTTGCTGTTCCAACAAAAATTAAATGGGTTTAAAATTTATGAAGAAGCAAAACAGAGCCGTCCTCCTTTCTTATCTGTATCCTCATTTTTATTTACCAGGAACACAAAACTATAATGGCTTCAGTGTGTTCAGTGTCTCTCCAACAGAAGGAAAAATTGAGGCTGGGATGAGCCAGGATTTTGTTGTTACTTTCAGTCCTGATCATGAAAGTCTCTACTACTCTGACCGTCTCAGGGTTCTGCTCTTTGGCAAGGTGAGACAATCAGGATTATGAAAACAGTCTAAATATTGGATGAACTGATGTAGGGAGGAAAGGGCACGTTTGGGGCCCTCTGACATTTTTCAAGTTTATATATTCAGTTATTAATTGATAAAAACAGTGACGTGGGTTCCATCCCCGTCCTCTCCCACGGCGCGGTCAGGAGGGGACGGGAGCTGAGCGCGGCTCCCCGGGGCTCTTGTAGGGAGCATTTAATGGCAGAGCGGAGGGGAGAGGGGAGCTCCGCCTGCCCAGCACGGCCCGGCAGGAGCAGCAGCACCAGGGAGCCGCTCCTGCAGCCGCTCCGTGCCGGGTTCCATCTGTGGAGCTGCCCTGGGATGCTCCGGCCGGATGCGCAGGTGGCCGCGCCACGGGCAGCCCTGGGCCCCTGCCAGGACACCAAAAGTTGGTGCAGAGTGACCACTAATGCCCGGCAGCAGCACTGCAAACGGGCTGGGGCTGAGCCAGAGCTGCTGCTGCCCCTGCGAGCCTTGGGATCGCAGTTAGAAATGTCGGGATAAACTGAGGACGGACGGACACTTCGCCCAAGTTTGGCAACAGAAAAATTTTGCCTCTTTTAGTGGCTTTTGTATAAATAGTTTGTCCAGTGCCCTCCTGAGGTGCGTTTCCCGGGTTGTTTAAAACAGAAATGCCAGAGTGGGCAAGCCCAGGACTCCTGCATTAGAGCCCAGGATCATTGGGATGGTTCATGTGGGAGGTGATGCCACGATTTCCTGGTGCTGCTGAGTCAGGTGCCAGCATCATGCAGGTGACCTGAGCTGTCACCTGCATCCAGGACTTTCTGTCTCACCCAGCAAACAGCCCACGAGATCCACCTGAAGGGAGCAGCCCGGGATCACCTCATGTTTGTGGAGGGGGGAGTGCCCCTGGATGTGCCCGTGGAGTCCTTGGCTGTGACCTCACCTGTGGCACCACAGGAAGCACTGAAAGGAGGTAAAGTGCCAGCACTGTTTATTATGGAACAGGGAGGGATCAGACATGGGAATGTTCCTCTTCCTTTAAGAAAAAAGGACATTAAAGACAATTTTTCCAGAATCAGAAAAAATAATCATTATGTTACAGCATATATTCATAATACACAAAAAAAACCCCATGAAACTTTCTCTTAAGGAAAGTTTTACTCTTCATTTTAATGCAGTTCTCTCTTAATGATCATCTTCCACTTCTGCAGCTTCCCTGCAAAAATGATTATAATGTAATACTACTATGAAGAATTAAGATGCATTTGTTTTCTGCCACTTCTCTGAGGTGTATTAAAAGTTTAAGAAATTGTTTCATATATAATCACGTATCCTGGATTCTCCTGTTTGTCCTGTTATGAAACTTCCAGGCGTTTGAAGTTACTCTTCCTTAATTTCTTGGGACAGAATCTGTGTTCAGAGACAGAATGCAAACAGCTCCTGACTGCTGAGCTGTAAATAAGTCCAAGCACACACACATAAGTAGGAATAAACACACAGAGGTGTGTGCCATGGGCTAGAAAACGAGCCTGGAACTTGATAATCAAGTAACAATTGCAGTTTGCAATTGCAAATTATCCAAACCCTCCTTTTCCTTAATTCCTCACTAAGTCTGTGAAAGGATGTCTTTATCTGTGCCAACTCCTGAGTTTGCCACATCACTTCCTTTCAAACCATCCTGGTGCAATCTGTGTTGGTTCCAAACTGCCAAAGGCTGGGGTTTGACTGTCTCAAAGCTGACCTGGCTGCTGTTTGTTTAGGGCCACAAGAAGCAGTGAGGTCCCTTCTCCTGCTCCTGCAGTACGTGGAGGGCTCAGCAGAGCCAGCCAGGGCAGAGATCACCGTCGGGGCCATAGAAGGGCCTGTGCTGGCAGCCAAGCAGGTGAGGGAAACAAAACCTGCAGGTTTGTGCCAGGTGCTTAAGGGATCCTGACAGTGTGCAAAGGGCTGCTCGTTCCTTCTGTCCAAAATTCACAAATTCAGAAATTTTAAAAAGCAGCTTTCAGTGTTTCTGATAAATTTTGCATTTGCATCAATGCTTGAAAGGATTATTTTTCAGGGGCTAATATAAGGGATTAGCATTATCATACTAAGTCAGCAACAAACTTAATTTAGCAGTTTGCATCCTCAATTCTAGAATTCAGAATTTTGAGCCCAGAACTGAATTACAGTTCTAATCCTGTTATTTTAATGGATTATTTAGTGACAAGGTGACACGATGAATGTCACAGTGGATTGTTGGAGTCTCAAGGGGCAGCTCGGGCAGGGACAGTGCAGCCTGTGCGGCCCGCGTGTGACTGTGCCGTGTGTCCGTGTGTCCGTCCGTGTGTCCGTCCGTGTGTCCGTGTGTCCGTCCGTGTGTCCGTGTGTCAGAGCCAGGCCGTGGAGTTCAGCCTGGACAGCGGCCCGGAGCTGCAGCGGGCGGGGTTCTCGCTGGACGGCCCCAAGGGAGCCCTGGAGCGCGGGCAGCGGCAGCGCATCAGCGTCTCGTGGGTGCCACCTGCCGACCTGCAGGTGAGCACGGCCCGGCCGCCGCACCGCGGGCCCGTGGGTGTCACACTGAGGTCCTGGAGGGTGTCACACAGGGCTCCTGGAGAGTGTCACACAGAGGTCCTGAAGGGTGTCACACAATTCTCCTGGTGGGTGTCACACTGAGGTCCTGGAGGGTGTCACACAAAGGTCCTGGAGAGTGTCACACAGAGGTCCTGGAGGGTGTCACACAATTCTCCTGGTGGATGTCACACAAAGGTCCTGGCAGTTGTGACACAAAGCTCCTGGCGGTGTCACACAAAGCTCCTGTTGGTCTGTGACCCACATCTCCCATTGGGATGCCATCTAAAGCTCCTGTCGGGGTGTGACACCAAGGTCCTGTTGGAGTATCACACAGGGCTCCTGTCAGGGTGTGGCCCAAAGATCCTGCTGGGGATGTGACACAAAGGTCCCACTGGGATGTGACCCACAGCTCCTATTGGAGTGCCACCCACAGTTGGGATGTCACCCAGAGCTCATGCTGGATTGTCACAAAATTCCTGTGAGCCACAGCTCCTGTTGGGGTGTCACCCACAGCTCCTGTTGGGGTGTCACCCACAGCTGCTGCTGGCTGTGGGCAGCACAGGTGGCTTGGACACAGCCAGGTGACAGCTCCTGTGTGGTCCCTGCAGGAGCAGGGGTGGTACCAAGCCCCCTTTGGGAACAGAGGCTGGGAACAATGGGATGATCTGGAGCCTTCCTACCTCCCCAGGCTGTGCTTGGCTGTGTGGTGACAAGGACAGGGGTGAGCCACTCATGTCCCAAAGGAATCCCTTCCTGCAGGTCACTGTCAGAGGGCCCAAAGGCCAAAGTGCTGCTGCTGTTAACAGGCTCTGGTGCCCTGAGTGAGCTCTGGAGGGCCCTGGGGCAGAGCTGCTGCAGCCCTGGCAGCCCAGAGCTGACTTTACACAGATCACTCTGCAACACATTTCTTTGCCGTGGGCTGCCTTTCCTTTGGCACATTCCTGGAAATCAGTGGGGCCTTTGGATTTTCTACTTTAGGTGCCCCATTTCCCTGGCTACTTCTGCCTTATATCATAGAGTTGGATATGATGTCCCAACAGCTCCATGAGGCTGTGATTGCCCTTCCTGACTCACCTCCTTGGGCATTCATGGAGACTGGAGGCATTGACTCTCCATGTGTGGGATGGCAGAATGAGTAGCTGGTTCCAAAATTAAAAGATTTCTGCCATCACACGCAGAAAGAGGCAGCAGAGTTGCTGGCAGGATGTATCCAGCCCTCATGGTGCCTCTTGGTAACCCCTGGGTCTTGCACAAGGCTGGGCACTCACTGGGGGCTGACAGGATCCATTTCCTTCCAGCCCTCTCTGGGAGCTCTGAGGTTGCTGCTGTGCCCAGCTGCCATGGCTGTGACGTGGGGACAGTCTCTGTGGCACTCTGGGGACAGAATGCTGAGTCACTGTCATACCTCACTGCCTGCAGCGTGAGCATCACTTGGGGACAGAGAGGAGCCAGCACAGTGGCTGTAACCTGTCACCTGTAGCTGTAACTGGTACCTTGAACACCGAGATGTGAAGCAGAGTTTAGAAGTGATCAGCTCACGTTTCCTATGTCCAAAACACCAGGCTGGTTTTCTCTGTGGTTCTTTCTGCAGACCAGTGACCCCCCGCTCGTGTCAGCCCTCCTGACTGTCAAAGGTGACATCACAGAATCCTACAGAGTTCTGCTCATGGCAAGAGTTGTGTCTGCACCTGCTCCCACTGACTGAGGGATCCAGGCCAAATGGAAAAGAAGATGGAGGTTACAGTGCTGAGAGATCCCTGGTGAAACATGGGCAGATTTGGAGATTGTTGTGAATAAGTGAGGGCAGCAGGGACGTGGGAAGGAAGGGCCATGTAACATTTCTGCTCTGCTTCACCCAAAGTTCTCTGTAAACTCTGGTGCCAGTAGCTTCATTTTCCAGCTGACTCTGTGACAATAATCTTGTTAGAAGAAAGAATTACTGAGGGTCCCCAGCAGCTACACCTGGTGGGTATTCCATCAGGAGGAGTATCTGGTTTACATCCACATAGGTGAGTTTCTATGTTTTTTCCAATTTCAGATGCTTTTTGTAGGATTTGGAAAAGCTTTGACTTTTTCTCTTCTAAGACCAGAATAAAGTTTCTTATTTAAGAAACTTATTCTCCTTCAAATCATTTGGGCAGTCACTTTTACAGTGTACAGTCAAATCTGCCATGTAATGTGGTCAAGGGGGGATATTCCTGTGCTGTTCCCTGGACATGGTCAGACACTTGTCAGAGATCCTGGCTGTCCAGGAACTTTGTATTTCTATATTTGCCTTCTGCTGAATTCTGACTGAGAACAGAATTTGTTCTGGGGAAGCCAGAATGCCCTGCAGGTGGAACTTCTGTCAGGAAGCAGCAGCTGGTTCAGGGCAAGTGCAGAGCTGGAGAATGGAGGGAGCAGGAAGGCAGCAGCCATTAGACACAGGATAATCCTGTACATCTCTTATCACACTCTTTCCTGAGTCACAGCCAGTCTGTAGCAAAGTTCCCTCCCCACCACTCTGAGGGCGTGTTGCCCTTTGGCCCCTGTAGCTGTCAAATCCCTGATTCAGGTGATGCAACCAGAAAATAGAAACGTTATTTGTAAATATCCCTGTGGTAACGAGCTGGGAACAGCAGGAACAAGCAGGGAAGCAATTGTCACAAGGAACATTTTAACCAGGCCCCCCCTTTGACAGAGGAGGTCTGTAGGAGTGAAGAGGGAGTTCCTTGTTTTTCCAGCCAGTGTTTGATCCATTGAGATGTGTTCTTATTTAATAATGGATCGAGTGCCTGTGGAGTCACTTAACTCTTCAGTCTAAAGACTGCAGATGCTGAAGCAATCCCAGTGTTCTGGGGTGGGGCTGGGGGTGGCAGTGCCAGCCAGGGACAGCTCTGCCTTCCTTGGAGGCCCTGGCTGTTGCTGCTGGCACAGCTAGGCAGGCGCCTGGAGCTGGGCACAATGGGCTTTGTGTGCTGGCTCCCCTGCAGCCCCCAAAGGGTGAGTAAATACCACTACATCAGCCAAAAGCACTGCTCACAGCACTGCTCACTCAACAGTGACCTCATGGTAGGGGAGTTGTCAGCCAGCAAGGAAGGGCACAGCATGTGGGAGTGGAGCAGCTCTTTTAAGGAACTGAATTTGTGGGCATCCATTGGGTGAGGATCCTTCAGATTTCACTCCTGGAAACCAAAAAGTGAAGGGTGACAACAAATCAGTCTCCAGACTCTGGTTATGATAACCATACAGAGTGCTGAAAATAAGTGTAACATTATCTGGCAGGAAACAACACCCCTGTCTTAGGGATCTTCCACTTCACTGAGGTCAGGTACTGAGAAAAGGCATCCAGAGGATGAAAAGAAGTAAAAAATGAAAGAATGATGTAAAGAGAGTGACATTGGTGCCCTCACAGGGTTAGTCTGGGTAAGGGGCAGCTGCCACCCACCTGCTGAAGGCACCACTGGTGCCCAGAAGCTCAAGGTGAGCAGAGGTGTCACCCACTCTACCTGCATTCCTGGGACTGGAGAACTTGGATCAATATTTTTACAGGATTGAAGTGAACATAAGGTTGTGGGTTTCTCTGGTCAAAGTCTCTGTGTTTAAAACTCAGTATGTGTTTGTTCTCTCGAGGGAGGGTTGGACCAGGATAGCAAGAACAGGTGGTTATTTCTGGAGGACCAGAAAATAAAGTAAACTCTCCCTGTAAAACTCCAGCTGACATTCTGTGAAGCATTTATGGAAATATGAACAGGTTTTAGTCCCTTTCATAAGAGATAAACCTGGTATTTTAGCTGGGGCCTCGAAAGTGATTGTATTTGACTTCCTGGGGGCACAATGGCTGCTCAGGCAGGGTTGGGTTTCGCTCTCTTGGATTGCTTTGTTCTTTGGGGACACAGTGTGAAGTGCCAACTCTCACATGGGGCAGCACTCGGGCAATGAGAGACACAGGCTGATGTGGAAGGGAAAACAAATTGTCTGTTGTGGAAAAACAGATCCATTGGGACGGTGTGCAGACTGTGCTGCTTCACCTGGGACACTAGCACAGTTCCAAAAGTAAAAGCACAGTTACTGTGTCTGCAAAATGTAACCCTGGATGTTCCACTGCCATTCCATTGAGAGTTACCACAATTAGAATCATCATGATCAGAGATGCACACCTTCAGTTTACTGAAAATGTAGGAATGCTGTGAGGATGCTCCTACCCACACAATTCTCATGTACAATGTGTGTTATGTGCAACAGCTTCTTGATGTTTCTCCAGTGAACAGGACTGGGACAAGTGAAGATGGAAACAATTCCCTGGTAACTCAGAGCTGATCCAGAAGTAATGGGTTTGTAGGCAATTCCTTGAGCACAGAGAGCTGAGAGTGCTGATGTGCTCTCCTGGCATGGATCAGTGCCAAGTCCCAGTGCCCAGCAGAAGCTCAGCACAGCTCCTGCAAGTTCATCTCTTGGAAAGGCACAAACCCTGTTCAATTCTGTGCTTCCATAGTGGGTTATCCACAGTCACATCCCTGGGCATTGAAACTGCCAGGTGACTCTAAACACGGGAGCTGGTGTTTCGGTTTCCATATTGCAGGACTCCAGAATGGATGGAGCTGTTATTGTGAGGACAATATGGAAAATGTGATCTCAGAAATATTTCTTCATTTCCTGGAAGTTGAAGTTTTCTGCTCCTCTAACTGCACTTGTGACCATTTTGCTTTCAAACTGAATTTTGCAACTGTGACCACTCTTGGGTCCCTGGATACAAACTCCTGCTTTCAGATTTGGATCTAAAAGCAAACATGAACTTCATGGCACTGATGCAATTCTGGTTTAATGAGGAATTCACACCCATGTGTGATCTTAATAATCCTTTAAAGGAAACCCAGCTCATTTGTAAAGCAGAAGGTGAGAGAGTGAGCACTAGTGTCATACACATTTATTAATTCATGTTCTGCTTCTCCAGAAGTGACTTCAGTGATTGCTTCACACATATGAGCACAGGTTTCCCTGAATGAGCAATGGCCCCATGACCCTGAGCAGTGCTGGAGGAAAACACTGCAGTCACTTTGTCACATGCCATTGCTGAGCCTGGAAACACTGGGGTTCAGTTCCAGGAGTCAAAAGTAGGAAATATCACCTGGTGCTTCCCAGGCATTGTGTCCACTGGTGCTCCCCATGGAGTGGCTGCCCCCGGATTGTGCTGGGCTGGCCCTGGCAGGACCCCAGGTGCCACCAAAGCCACTCCATCACTGCCCTCCTCAGCTGGACAGGGAGGAGAATACAACAAAAGGCTCATGGGTGGAGAAAAGGAATTTCTACATTTGAAATGTTCGACACAGTTAAATAGCCTGGAGCACACCGATCCTAAAGAGCCGTCAATATCTTTTCAGCCATGTTTCATGTGCTTTAACAAGACTTTTTAGAAAGGGAAATTATCTGCTCTTCTAAACATTTGTTTCTGACTCATATATTTCATACCAGCTTTCTCATTTCTTTATTTCTTCTTCAAGCCCCTCTGACACAACAGAGGCTCAGGGGCTGTTGCACACCTGATGGGTTCTGTTCTGGTGAGACCATCGCGTGCAGTCCCAAATGGCTCCAGGGAAATCTCTGCAAGTGGAGCTCTCTCCCCGTATCCCCTCCCTGACGTCCCGGTCACGGCTGAGGCAGGGGCAGGAGCTGGGGCAGGGGCAGGAGCTGAGGCAGGGGCAGGAGCTGAGGCAGGGGCAGGAGCTGGGGCAGNCAGGTCCGAGGTAGGAGCACTCCGGGGGAAGCCGGGCTGCTGTGCCCCGCCCGGCTCCGACCCCTCCCGCGGGCCTGGGCGGGGCGGTCCTGCCTGGTCCTGCCGTGCCCGGCCCCGCCGAGGCTCTGCCCCTCCGGGGATGATGCCGGTTATTTATTGCGCTGCCCAGCACGGGCTGTCCCCAGGGCTCGGTGTCCCCTTTCAGCGCCGGCCGCGTGTCCTTGAAGCGGCGGTGGCTCCCCGTGGGCTCCGGCAGCCGCGGCGCTCACGGACACTCTCCCGCACGCTGGAGCGTCCCGAGCACATGCAGCAGGGACACGAGGCACTTCTCCTTTGGTCACCTGCTGACCCAGCCCCGGGTTCCCCCCTTTCATAGGCATCGCTCTGTTCTGGGAACACCTGTGAGAACTCTGCCCGGTGAGTAACCACTGCCTGTTCCCAAAGCTTCCCCACCGTGACCAAGCGATATTCCCACACCAGAACGGTGACTTGCTGATGGCCATCCCTTACAACTTCTTTTTTGATCTCTAAGACAGTCAGCAAATTTTAAATTTCACTTGGCTGCCCTTGCTCAGAGGTGAATGGTTCTCTCCCAAGACGACTCTGAAGTGTCATTCTGAAGTTTGCAGATGCTCTCCTGTGGTCAGAACCTTTGTTCTGGTGCAGGAAATGCATTGCAGGAGATTCAGTACTCACAGCCCTGCTGTGGCAGCCGCGCTCCTGAAATGTCACAGGAGCTGTTCTCCTCCTTTTGTACTGCACTAGAGCTGAAAAAAAGCCATTTCTGGCTTCATTGGTGCTATGGAAAAATAACTTTAAAATACCTGGGGGACACAGGCAGTTGTCTAGACTGGCATTTTCAGACAGGCCTCTGGTATGAGGCACCTCGTCTCAGTTACATTTAAATAACAGTGATTTGGGGTTTTTTGGGAATCCTGCATAAGTCTTTCTCTCTCCCAAGCATGAGTAAAGCACCACCCAATAAAAACATTTATTGATTCAGAAGCAACTTTTACAGTGGGATTATTTGCATGTTCTCATCTGGAGTAATGGTACAACCACGAAGAACAATCTAGTGTGGTTTTGCTCCATACTTTTGCTGAATGCTTTCCCTTTTCCACCCCAGGGAAGCGCATTACCTGTCGTGTATGTGCTATTTAAATCAGTGAATCATCTGCCTTCCTTCACAGATGCCCTCAGAACATGTCTGATTGGACAAGTCTGTGGTATGTCTGGTAAGTTGGCTTTTAATCCTCCTAACCCAGAACCATTGGGAAGTTTTTATGAGCAGGACTTGCAGCAAGGTAGTGGAAACGCTTCTCTCAGGCAGGATCAGGGAGGGGTTTCTCTGTTTTCTGAGCTGCCAGAGGAATGGACTGGACGAGGCCAGGGGAGATTGGGTGTCAGGTGGGGACCAGCATTCACCCAGGACTGTGTCATCTTTCCCTTCTGAGTGCACTGGAGTTGAACCCAAGGGCTTGTTTGTTCTTCCTAAATAGCCAGAGCGTGTGTGGCCATTGGCTCTTGGCACAGGGCAGCTTCCAGCAGGGATTTGCTGGGACATGGCCCTGCCCCATCCTCGGCTCACTCCCTTCTATGGGACAGGGACTGTCACCCTGTGCTGAGCTTCCCTCGGAGCTGAGCATGGCCTGCTGAAAGGAAACTGGGCTAGGACAGAGAGGATTACAACAGGATTCATCTCCCACCTCACACACGTTATAGGTGCCCTGACACTGTTTTCATAGTTTGCAGTCTGTCCATATATTGACTTTGGTGGCAGCACACAGAGGGAGTTGGTTACTTTTACCTTCTTTCCTCTGGAGCAATTTTGGTTGACTTTTTGTTTAAAAAGACACAGTTACCAAAAATAGATTGAGAAGGCTTCTAAAAGCCTCCAGGAGAAGAGGGAGTTGGATTGAGAAACTGAGGGGTGGGAAGGTGGAGTTTCAGTGGAGAGGAAAACCTGAAACACAGGTATATCAGTCTAGGTACATTGTAAATTGTTAAATGATAAACTTCCTTAAGCAATAGCTAGAGACAGAATTGTGTTTTCAAGGCATAAATATAATTTAATATAGTATCATTTCCATGCCCATTTATAAAGAGAGGCCCCAGACCTGTGGAAGTTTGTGCTTGTATTTCCCTCCAAGTACAAACCCTCTCTTGCTGTGGAAAGCAGAGCCATTCTCCCTGCACAGAAGCTGAAAATAACCCAAAATAGTGAAATGTTACAGCACCTGTGGGCCAGAACAGGTTGTACTGATGGGCAGTTGTTCTTCCACTTGTGATTGCGGGTTTGTGATCCAACTTTCTAACCCAGGATCCAGCACCCATTCAGAACTAAATCGAAGAGTCTTGGCCTGTCTTCCAACCATTTAGAGTGAAATAATTTTCTGGTTGGAAGAAGTACAACACAAGCAGTGGAATGATGGTGTTTCCCCCGTCTCTCAGGTTGATCCTGCTGATGGTGTTCCTGCTCCTGCTCTGTGGGGTCTCAGCGAGCTGCATCAAATTCTGCTGCCGCAAGAAGAGGCCCCCAGTGGAGAGCTTCCCTCGGCACCCCTGTGAGCTGACAGGGATTGGCATTGACAGTGACAGCACTGCCCACAGCACCGTGACCTGTGAGTACCCTGGAGCCACCTGCTCCATGAGCACTGATCCTCAGCCTGTGCCTGGAATTCTGTGTGCAGCCCCTGCAGGAAAGGGAATTCCCAGAGAGCTCCCAGAACAACCTCCAGCCCACAGGGTGGGCACAAGGGGTGAAGGGAGGGATCAGGGTGACAGTGAGTGGCAGTGAGTGACACTGAAGACCAGGAGTGATTCTATATGGACAGCTTTATTATGCAGTGTTTGCTTCTGAAAACACCGAAGTCTGTAATCCTGGAAAAAAAGCAGGATTAGCTCTTTATATATCAGTGTCCCATGCAGGTGTTTAATTTTTATTTTCCATTCATTTTCCTCACAGCATACAGCTCATGGCAGTACCCTCCAAGTGTCCAGATTCCCTCGGTGTTTGTGGATATGGATAAGAACACTGTGTCCCCTCCAGCTTACAGCCTCTATGCCATGGACCTGCCACCTTCCTATGATGAAGCTGTTCAAATGGGAAAGCAAGTGGCACAGACAAACCAGAAACTTAATGACAACCCTGAACAGGTGACACCAGGAGGGCTGAACCCCAGCCAGTCCCCACCTGACACAACCAACAGAGATCCAGCAACACTGGCAAATTCAGAAGTTTCAGAAGATGCCACGAAAGAACAGCCACAGGTCTGACTCAGTTCAGATGGGGAGCAAAGTAAGGGAAGGACTGTAAGAGTTAAAGAAGACATGAAGAGTTTGGGTTTATAAGTAGGTTATGATGGAAAGATGTTTCTTCTCATGCCCTTGTAATGATCTGTCAGAAGAAATGTTTTCTGTGACTGCTCTAATCCCCTGGTAAAGCTTCTTCAAGGATATGAAATGAGGTAAAAGGGCAGCAGTTTAAAAATGCCTGTAAAAGTGGGACATGAATGCGTGTTCATCTTCTGATAAAAAATTTGTTCCTTGTGTCCAGCAATAAAAAAGGTCAGGAGGATTTTGCCACCTTGGGAATACACGCTCAGAGCAGTACAAACAGGAAGTTGTTGTTCTAGAACAGAAGTTTCCCAAACTGGAGTTGAAGGGGGAATCACAGCGAGTCACACTGAACAGCCTCTGTGGTTTCTCTTCTTTTGAGAACATCAAGTGCCCAGAAAACTGCTGAGGACAAAGTGCTGCACAGTGGCTCATGTTCCTCAAGGAGAAGGAAGATGCCAGGACAGGAAAGTGAGAGGGGCAATGCTTTGTGTTGTTTACAGGGAGTGAGGCAGATGAGACACGACACTTCTGTGGTGGTGGTGATGAGACCCCAAGGCATTGTTTTTGAGGTTCTGTAAATCTTTCCATTTCTATTTTTGAGATTTGTTGCCTTGTGGGTGGGTTCCCTTTGCTGTTTATTTTTTCCAGATAAAGGACACGTTAATTCCAAAGAGACACTTGCACACATGGTTTGGTATTACTGATGTGTTTCAAATATTCATCAAATATTTCAAAGATGCCTTTGTATTTTGTTATCTGCTCAGGTGTCAGGGTCTCAGGCAGCACAGGAAAGAAAAAGCACAGGTTCCTGGCAGCTTTTACCAGTTCAGAACATGGACAAGCTCAGGAATGAGCAGGGTGACACAAAACATGCTTGTGCTGAGCCATCCAGAATAAGTTAGAGATACAAATACCACAGTACAGGCTGGGCAAAAGTTCAAAGGAATTACTCTTAGGGATGGTTCTTCATGAAGTACTGATAGAGGGATAACTGCTGAGCATCATTTTAGAACTGGGAGCTTGGAGCTGATTACAGCATTCGCAGCCCAGACAAAAATACGGGCTCCAGAGGCAGGGATTTTAATGCCAGCTCTTTCCCTTCCCCTCCATATTCCAAATGGTTCAAATTTTGTCCACTCCTGAGCAGTGATTTTCTTTGAATCCCCTTTAGCAAGGTGCTAATCTGGCTGCTTTAAGAACATGAGCAATTGCCAGGCTGGCTCATTGCTCTGGGTAAGAGCAGCAACCAAAGCCTGAGCACTTGCTGCTATTAGTGAATGTAGCATAAATTTAGGTGTCTGTCATTAACAGGCCTGCACAGCTTTTAGAAGACTGTTGTTCTCTGACAACCATCACTGCAAGAAGTGCCCTGGAAATGAGCACTAATGATTTAAAAATGAAGATCTCAGGCAGCCACAGGCCCCAGATGCTGCTGCAGAGTCGTGTGTGAGCTGTCCATGAGTCTGGCTCCCCAGGGAAGGGACGCTTCTATATTTAACTTGCATGTAACTTACTATGAGGGTTGACTGGTGTAACAAATCTGCTTCTCTTGTGTCTCCTCTCTGTCATCCTTCATTATATTTCTGCTGTTTTATTCTTTCCTCTGCCTTCCTTATCTGTGTCAAGATGGAGGCTGGGCATAAGCCAGGGTAACTATTTGGATGTCTCTGGCTGGAAAGGCAATATATGCCCAGTCCTGGACGTCTCCAAGTCATAAATACAGCAGATGTATTTTTATTTATTGATCTTTTCCATAATACTCAGAACGAAGCCTCGGCCCTTCACAAGAAGGAATTTGTGTTGGAGGGAAATGGCTGAGAGCTCACTGACAAATAGAGACGGGAATTCAGAGCCAGGCGAATGAAAGAATCGTGACAGACACAAGAGGGCAGTCCCTCACTTCTCGCTGTGTGCAGAGGATCCTCACCGGCATCGGCTCGGGAAGGGAGCGAGGTGCCTGCAGGAGCCCGGGGAACCATCGCCACGGCTCCAGTTCCCCGCCCTGCCCTTGGTGCCTCGGCAGCGCCTGGCACGGGACCTGCCAAACCGCCAGCTCTGTTCTGTTTGCTCACAGGAGATGCAAAACCCCAAGGAAACCCCAAATGCCTGTCCTAGGAATGAGGGCATAATCTGGTGTTTCCTTTCTAGCAGCTAAGGAAAAGTCTTGTGTTTTGCCCAGGCTCTAGCCTTGTTACCTTGTTACTTGTTATTAATTCAGAAATTGTCAACAGCAACAACTGCCCCAGTCGGCCCTCAGGAACGCAGATTTCCCTCTGCACACCAAAAGCAGCTCAGTTTGCTGTGTAACCTTCATAGTCAGGAAATTTTAAGGTCTTTCTTGTGGCCAGCCTTCTCCAGAGCCTGCTAAGGTGACCCCATACTAGAGTTGCAGTGGAGGGTTGAAGAGATCCCTCATGTCTACACAGCTCCTGTTTCATGGAACAGTTAGAACTTCACATTTTTGAAACCTACAGTTCTCTATCACTTTGCTTGAAACTGGTCAGTGGATTCAGAAGTTATTGGTTGGGTGTGCAGAGTGGAAGGAGGGTAATTTGTGATTCCAAAGCCTCGCTTCCAGAAGAAACCAGGATTAAAAAGAACACCAGGGGGGAGGTTGGTCCCACAGCAGGTTATGGGCTTGGCCTGATGCAGGATCTAAGAATTCTGATTTGTCAGGCTGCTGGTTTTCACCATCACTAGATCTATTCAAGTCTGATTATATCCACACAAGCTTTGTGACATCTCTAAGGGAAAAGCCCCTGTCTGTAATTACCCAAAGCGCATTTTTAATTGTGATTTATATTTGGTCCTCAGTTTGGCACTGTTCAGCATGCAATTTTTCTTCTCTCATTTGTTCAAAATGATCATTTTGTCAGTTATTTTCTGCTGTTCTTTGCTGGCTGTGTGAAAGAGCCTGTGCTGGGGAGATGGACTGCTGAGGTTGGAGCCTCCATCACTGTCTCTCCTCTCACACACATGCACTCAGCACGAGCACTTGTGCTCAGAAAGAAAATGCAGCCATGGAAGTAAATTTCCTCAATAATTCATGGGCTTTATAGCCCAGAGCAAATTATACCTTGGCTCTGTCATGAAATTCAGGCTGCAAATCCCTTTATAGCCAAGCTCGTTAACAATATAAGTAAAGTGGTACCTCTAGAATGGCTTTGATAATTGATGCATTATAATCTTTGGAGAGTATTTAGTGGTGAACCTGCAGCATCCAGACTGAGGCATCACTGGGGTCTGGATACAGGAAAAGTCAGAGAAAAAACCATTTCTTTGTTTGCTTTGCAGTTGCCTTTGTCTGCCTCACTGGCCTCAGATAGCTCAGGTTTGGTTGCTTTGTTTTCTAACTGCATTTTGTCTTTATCAGCTGCAGTTTTTGAGGGGAAAGGATCACTGCTGCTGCCAGGATGGATGAGTGGGACACTTGGACACATGCAAACCCTCCATTTATGGAACAAAATATCTCTGCCACAACCACTCTCCATACTCTTGGCTGTCTCCTGGTTCTGATCCTAATCCTCTTTACCTGTTTGAAGTCTTTTTGTTTAGGGAGACACTGACTAATTTTGCTGCAAGTAGCAGAGGTTCTTTCCTTCATCCACAATTAAAATTCAAACTGTGAGAGAAGCCTTGGAATCCTTTTCAGGGCAGACGATGAAAACAAAGTATCACAGGGGAATTGTGCTCTAAGAACTGGAGAAGACAATAAATGTTTTATGAAATTCTACATCCTAAGGTCAAACTCAATGCACAAAAAAGGCTTAGGTGCAAACCCACATTGCTGGGAAAACATTTTGTTCTGGTCAGTCAAAATTTAGAATATAAAATGCCAGAGCTGCTCTTTTTTTTATCTTACTGGAAGGGAAAAGGGGTCTGTAGAAAAGAATGCAGACTTTCAAAGATATTTGAATTTTTTTTTTTAAATAAGAAAGCTCACCTTGGGCACTCAGAGAAAGGAGAAAATCAATTTCTATTTCAAACCTAGAAATGAATCTGCAAACCTGAATCTGCATAAAAGTGCTTAATTTTTACTCTTTTTTTTACCCTGCTTTCCCAAGTAGCTCGAAAAGGAAACAGAAGAGAAGAGCCTAATTTTGAGCCCTTTTTGTGCATTGTTTTTTCTCTCCTCCCATGCTCGGACTTTATGGCATAGACTACTTCCTTCCACAAGTGAGGAAGTGCAGTCCTGAGGTCCAGGTGCTGACCTGGGAAACACAGTTTGGTGACTTTTCTGCCCCAGACTTCCCCCATGACACTGGTCTGTAGAACAGGGGCTGCAGCTCTGCCTTTTCTTGCACAGAATTTGGAGGATGAACACGCTGAGCGTGGGCTGTGCTGTCACATTGAAATACAGGTACAGTCAGAGCATGATGAACTTTGTGTGGGACATGAAGTGCAGGAAAAAACCTCCCCACTCCCTCCCCCTCTTAAGGGGTGAATCTGGAGAAGAAATTTGGGCAAAGTGTGAGATTTAGAAACAGCCCCTGGACTTCACGTGCCTCATCGCAACATCCCTAACTAGGGGAAGATGCTGAGGGGAGAGAGGGAAGGTTTGTTCAGCTCCATGGGGGCTGGAAATGTTTCTTTCCCCAAAATCCCTGCCAAGCAGCTGTCAGAGAGCCCGGGCCGCCGTGCTGAAGGTGGGGGAAACTGCTGTGCCCCGCACATAAGGTCACTCCAGCTGGGTTTGAAGGAAACAGAGCTGTGATTAGCCAGCAAAGCAGACGGCCATAAAAATAAACACCCCGTGTGTGTTTGGAGAACGTTTCCTCCGCCCTTGGCTGAGCTGCCTACTCCCAGCAGATGGGGGAAGTGAGCCGGAGTGGCCCCGGTGAAGGTCGGCTGGGCAGACTGCAAGGCCAACACACAGCGGCAATTACATTTAGGGCGATTATTTGGAGGAAAAAAACGTGGTGTGCTTTTATTTCTTACTCATTTCGCATATAGACTTCTCCCTCTTGATAAAAGGCCCACATTACCTGCTGTAAAATACTGAAATTCAAATGATTTGGGCCATCTGGGAAATAAAAAAAGCGTATGTTCGGTTTTTTCCACTGTAATAATGAGGAAAAAATCGGTGATCATGAGTAGTAGGGTTATCTCTCAATCAAGAAACATCCTGGAGTGTAACAGACTCCAGCTCTACCACAGATATCCTGGGCATCTAGATAGGTTTCAATGTCTCTGCCTCTATTTTCCATTAGTAAACAATTTTAGGATCCAGAGGTTGGGAGGGACCTTTGGACATCCCCTAATCCAGCCCCCACTGCTCACCGGGGCCAGCCAGAGCAGCGTGTCCTGCCCACTGTGGCTCTGAATTCTCCAAGGATGCAGCTCTCACTGCCCCTCTGGGCAACCTGTTCTACTGTCTGATCCTCCTTAGAGTGAAAATAGGTTTTTAGAATGTTGGAGTAGAATTTCCTATATTTGGGATTGTTCCTACTGCTTCTTACCGTGCAAGCTGGTGCCCAGTGAGAAAAGTCTGCCTCTGTCTTCTTTATACTTTCCCCCCAGGTATTTATACACATTTATAGATCCCTCCTGTACCACCTCAACCTGAGGCCAAAGACTCCCATCTTGCTCATCCTTCCCTCATACGTCAGATGCTTCGATGCCTTAATCATCCAAATATTTAACTCCATCATTTCTCCAACCTGTCTAAATCATGCAGGAATTTCCCCTGAATTCCAGCGTGCTGTTTAATGGCTTTGTGCTGCCTGTGCTTTGAAGAGCTGCAGAAAGCAGAGCGTGAAGTCCCCCGTGGATGCCTGTCCCTGTGGCTCTGCCCTGGCTGGCGGCGGTGCCACCTGGGCACAGGGTGATGGCAGGGCTGGCACTGCCACTGCATCACCTCCCACAGCCAGGGAGCACCAGGGGGGTGTGACAGAGGCCACCTCGGGCGTGGTCACCTCGGTGCGGCCCCAGGGGAAGGGGAGTGCCAAGGTGAAAGCAGAGGAAGATGAATCTCCTCCCCTCTCTCCTCTGCTCTACACCAACAGTTTAACCAGAAATGGATAAGCTGGATAAGCAGGAAAAATAAATACAACCTTCCTCCTGCTTTGCACGGGGCTTTGGGGTAGAAGATGTTACAGAAATGCTCCTCCTTTGGGAGACCATGCTTTAGAAGCACAGGAAATTGTCTGGTTTAAAAAAAGAACACAAGGAATAATGCTTTGCCAGGCCAGAGAAGGAAGAGAGATTTCCCTTCCTTTCCCTAGTTTATCACATTGTCATCAACAAGAAAACCATGTTTCATCAGAGCTTGGCCTTGCTCCCCCAGGTTTCAATCAAAAAGGTTATTGATGAAAAACCCTAAGTGAATTGTAGCTAGAGATACTGCAAACCCACTGCTCAGTGCTATGCTAGAATAATAGCAACAAAAATTCCAAGTTTCTCATTGATTCCTAGCTCTTAATTTCCTAACATATCCCACTATTTTAGGTACAAAACCTACACCCCAAAGTCTCCAAGCTTTAATCAATGTGCAAGATGCCAGGTAACACAGGTTAATGTAATTAGACAGCACAACAATATCAGGAGAATTTGAGCATCTATGGAATTAGTTTGGTAACTTCTCCATCCATTTATAATTACAAATCATGAAAGTGCAAGTGTGTACATGTGTTTAATCAACTGATGGATGTCACACACAGCCCTTCTTCCTGTCCCCTCCCATTTTTGTGATCAGGCTTGATCCTTTCAGGCTCCTTGATGCCTCTTCCCTTTGTAACTCTGTGCAGTCACTTACCCACGGACCTGTGGTTAATCCTGATGCCCAAACTGGCTCCTTTGAGTCTGAAACAACATTCAGAGAAATGAAACTAAAATAAAGAGAGTTTCTCATCCATCTGGAGATGGGGTGGGGGACGGAAGAGGCAACTGCTAGCTCCAAAAATCAGATTGTTCTTTATGACATGAGCCCCAAACCAGAGGTGTGAATGTACAAGGGTCTTTCTTCAAATCTGCATGTCTGAGTTCCAGTGATTCACATCCAAAGCTGTGGCTGCATTGTCTTGAATTCAGGGAAGGCTCCAGTATAAAATCTCTGGCACAGGAAGTTCAGCTTCCTCTCCAGATTTCCTTCCTCCACCTCCTTATATGCAGAGCAGCAGGGAACTCACTTTGGCCTCGCCAGTGCAAGTGAAACTCTCAGGACTGCAGAGCAGTTTGAGTTTATGGCCAACGCCTTCAGCTCAAGTGTTCAAGGGAGGCAGCACAGACCAGTGGTTCTTGGTGACAACACAATCCCAAAATATCCTCAACTGCTGAGCTGTGTTTGGTACCTGCACATGAAGCTGCACCCAGTTCTCAGCAAACTTGATCAACAAGGGTGACACTCTTAGAGACATTCAAACCATTTCCACATTCCTCACTGATGACAGTGAGCATCAATCAAAGGCAGAAAATTGGGCCACCAGGTAACTTTTGCTACAATCACAAAGCAAGAAAAACTGGGGAAAAGCAGGTTTGGATTCAGCCAATGCCTGAACTATCACTAATTATAATTTCACTTTCTAGAGTTTATCTAGGCTTTAGTGTCCTTTAAAAACAGCCTGCTAGACTTCAGACCGAGGGTCAGGCAGTTCAATTGCCCAGTTTGAGCCTCAAACTAAACCAGGAAAAATGTGAACAGCATTATAACTGGAAGCTGATGTGAAGTTTGCTGGGAGAATGGCAATGTCTGAGTATGGCACAACGTTAGAGACCTCTGAGCTACGTCTGTAGGAACAGGATCTGTGGATCTGTGTGCAGACATCCTCACCAGCATCCCAGAAGAAAAATGCCAGGGAGTGGGGCACTCACCAGGGCTAAACTGAAGTATGGCAAGGCCCTGATGCAGCTCATGATGCTTCCAGTTCTGGAATCTGCCTGTGGGGCTCTCTCTGGGATGTGTGGCTCTGCTGCCCAGTGCAGGTATTCCCTCCAGGAATTCTCTCCAGGTGTAACCAACCCAGCAGGCTGTGCCTGCAGAGTGTGACTAAGCTCCACCAGGCAGAGGTTATCCCAGCCCCAGCCCCTCTCCTGAACAGAACGTGCCATACTGGGGAAGGAACAGAGGCAGCCCCTGCTCCAGTACCTCTCACAGCACACCTGGAGCAGCCATCCAGAGTGCAGAGATAGGGGAGAGCACCTGCACGGGCTGTTCTGGGCAGTGGCACTGGGAACAGGACAGGCAGGGAGCTCAGCTGCCCCCCTGCACGGAGTGTCTGCTCCCAAGACACCCCTCACCTCTCTGTGCCAGACAGAAACACACAGACCCGGCTTTAGCTGCAGCACAGGCTCAGCAAGTGCAGAAATAACCTCAGGCAGCCCATGCAGACAGAGCAGAACGCTGCCCTTGGCTCCTCTCCGCCAGCTCGCCCAGCTGACACGTGCTGCCAAGGTCCAGCCTCCCGCCGGGCTGGAAGAATGTCACCACTGAAAGCGGAGTCACCTCAGCGCCATCGCAGCGGGCTGGGCTGGGCTGGGCGGCAGGAAAGGGTTAAAACCCACCAGTCACCTGCTACTCTTCACACAAGAAAAGAGAAAAGAGTCATTGGGTTTCAGTCACATCCAGATGCTCAAAGTGAGAGATTAATAAATAATAAATAGGAGTAGCATCGATTACAAATGCCAAAGGGGGATGATGTCTCTGGATGCATTTCTGCTGACTGGTGCAGATTAGGAAACCACAGAGTGCTTTTAGCTTTGACTCCAACATTAATTTTGGCAGCGGAAAGAGGTTTTATTAAAAGTACTGAAAATGTCATTCATCTTTATTCGTATTACATTTGTTACAAGGATTTAAACCCCAATATGGAACTATGGGGAGAAGAAAAAATTGAAATTGACTCATCTGATCATAAAAATAAACGGAACTTTAAACATGTTTTAAATAGTAAGAAGTACATTTGGGTATTATATTTCTAATACTGGAAGGTGGTACTGATGTGAACTGGTTTTCATGGTTTGTTTTTTTCTCTAAGGTGTTCTTTTTGAACCCCTTACAAACTAAATTATTTGTAGGTATGCTGTGATGGTAGCCCATAATCCATAGGGGAAAACCAAAAAAGAGCTGGAACTGTGAAGAACTGAAACCATTCAATTACTATTTTTAAATATTAAATTCAAAGGAAACAAAACTATTCTTTGAGGTACTACCCAGTAATTTAAGAGGTTCAAAATCCTGTTGTAAGTGCAATTTACTCAAAATTGTCTTTTTGTCTATTTTAGTTAAGTGCTGAATAGTCCATTGAGAATGCTGGATCTTTTCTAGGACTGCTAGTGGGGAATTTCAGTTACTTGCAGTCTAGGACCCCTAACCTGAAATCCAGATTTTTCTGCTGCAAATTCCAAATTTGCAAAATGAAAAAAAAAAAAAAATTCTGATGCAAATCCCTACTGGCACCACTGTGGCAGAAATCACAAAAGCCCAATGGCCTTTCTGTTTTATGGGATTGGCACTAAAACACCAGAAATGGAAGAGCACAACTCCACCCCAACACTGGGGCAACACTGGGGCTTTGGTGCTGAGCTTTTGGAAGTGAGAAATGGCCATTTCATGTTGCTCCCAGTGTAATATAAAAGCTGATTTCCAGCTGTGAGTTCTTGAGTAAAAATGTCTTTAATCAAGCACCATATCTCAACACACAACAATCACCTACAAGTAGATTTTATTCTCAGGTCTGAAACGGGATTGTGCAGGTAGTGAAAAGTTAAAGATTTTTAGAGAACATTGGGTTTTTATGGGTTTTCTTCCTAGTTTAGTGTATGTTCATGATAATGTTATCATTGGGGAAAGGGAGTGGTTTATGTTACTTTGAGTATCTATTTTTTAATGTATTTCTTGACACTTTGGAACTTCTTCGTCCAAACTTGTTTATGTTTTAAAGTTTATAAAAATATTTCCCATCAAAATTATTTCTTCAATAAATATTTTGGCTTGACTAAGCAAAAATATACATGTAGAGGGGCTTATTTTTTTCTACTATATGTAATTCTCTTTGTATAAAAACTAAATTTCACATGCTGTTTATTTACTAAAACATTCATTCAGCCTCTGAAAATCCAACTGTGTTGGCTGTTTGTACTTTGTCAGCTCTCTTGAGCAGTGGCTTAAGAGATGTTAAACTTAATGTAAGTTTTGTTTTGCTGCTTGGAAACATGAATTTTATAAGCATGTTCTTTGTAACAGGGCGTCCCAAAGAAGGGTTTCACAGAACTGCTGACAAATGGTTTGAGATTTGGGATATTTACTGTAACAGATCCCAGAGGTCACAAAAGTTCTCTTTTTTGTAAATTTAGAATCCAGCCCAGCCCCTTGCTAGAAGGACATGAACTTTCACAGATAGAAGAATAGAGTTTGACTGCAAGTTCTTTCATTCTGAGCAGCAACTGAACTGTGTTTTGCTTGGTCCCAGTACATTTTCCCAAATAAATACTTATTTTTGGAGTACAGGATGTAACCATCACTGAACCTCCTCATTTTATTACCAACTGCAATTCAATTAATGCACACCTAATCCCTCTTCTCTATGGCAATTAGGCTTTGTTTGACTTCACATGGATTCTCCAAGGACAGTGGCACAAGCCCTGACCATCAATAGTTTTGTTTTATCTCTGCATTTTTGTTTTCTGGATTCTGGAATCTTGCAGCAGCACTGAAGTTCTCCTTCAGCTGCAGGTCATGCTCTTTGAGACAACAGAAATGTTTGGTAACAGCTTCCCTACAACACACTCCTGTGCCCCCTCTCCCAGACTGCTCTGCCAAGGGTGGAAGAGCAGGATGGAAGCTCCATGGGAATTTAACACACAGCAAGGTGAGCAAATTCTTTCTTGTCTTTGAAGGTATTTCAAACTTCACCACAGGTCTGGTGTGTCTGACAACATGGAAAGTTCAGCAGCTGGGCTGAATTCTCAATGTGGATTCTAAACTCCCAGCATCTCTCGGGTCCCAGCTGTTTTTTCTGTTTGTTGTTCAATGAACCCCTTGAGGAAAGTCCCTTTAAATGGGGAAATACGAGGCTTTAAATGGGGAAATATGAAGCTTTAAATCAGGAAATATGAGGCTTTAAGCTTTTACTCAAACTGCTTGATCAGCATTCATGCCACCCAAATATTACCTACTTAAAGGAAGACCTGCATGGGAGCAATTGGTTGGGTGTGTTTATAGATGTGTGTAAACACAGTGCAGAATCTGATTTCTAAGATAATTATAACAATTCCCTTTGTTCTATTATATAATTTTCCAAGAGCAACAAAGGACTTTTGAAAGCCAAGCTACAGCTTGTAAGTTTAAAGGCACAGCAAAAATGTGAACTCCCAACAAATACCTGAGTACAAAGGAAAACCAGAATAACCCCCACACACTCAAAAGAGCTCTGATACAATTCTGATTGTAGGAAAAAAAAAGCCCTCAAAGTTATTCTTCTGGCTTTCTCAAGATGGATTTGTATAAATAGAATGAAAAAAAAAAAGAGAATTAGTGTTTGTTAAGTGCACAAGCATGCTCAGACCAAGCTTGAGACACCTGTTTATGTTTCAAGGTTGGAAGATGAAAAAACAGAGAAGTTCAGAACAGGTCTCCCAGCAGTGTTTTGTGTTTTGTTGCACAGTATCCACACAGATTACAAAATTCTGTATTTGTGTCACACTGTAGGATTGTATCACAGTATAAAATCAGGTGTTGACTGTGAGGAACAGTAGATCCAGGTTCAGGCAACCCAAACATTTCATCTCCCTTCTTTTCATAAAATGCTAAATAATTAGTGTTGGTGACTAAATAATTTCACATCATTCTGCATCAGCTTCCTATGTCTAAG
Organism: Illadopsis cleaveri; assembly: GCA_013399915.1. NCBI lineage: Eukaryota > Metazoa > Chordata > Aves > Passeriformes > Timaliidae > Illadopsis > Illadopsis cleaveri. The sequence continues at coordinate 1,167,106 of VXBB01024980.1, forward strand.
GCAACAGTATTGATATTTCTTTGGCTTTGGAAAATGCTTCAAGTTCTGCCAAACATAGGAACCAGAAATAAATTTGTATTATTGTTGAAGTCAGAGATACCTGTGACATTGATTTTTTTAAACAGGTCACAAGGGAACAGGAGCAAGGTTTTCCCTGGAAATGAAAGCACCTCCAGCCAGAATTTGTGAGAAAACAAGGCTAGAATTTGTGAGGAAACAGGACTAGAGATAATGCCTTTTTAAAGACATGGAGCTCAGTGTGTCCTGTTCCAATTCTGCCTCTGTTGAGGATGAAATATTCAAAGACAATCATACAACAGACATGATTGTAACTTCCCAGGAACACATCCAGGGAAGCTCTGGGCCTTCACAACTCTGCTGCTTTGCTTACACAGCAATGGATTTTTCCAAAGGATTTTGAAGTGACTTCCAAACTCTCAACAATTCTGAATTAACTGTCTCTGAACCCATTTCACACACAGCCCACCCTGATCCTCACCACAAGAAAGGGATTCAGGAACATCTTCCAGGACTGTATTAGTTATAAACTCAGGTCTGTGGACTTTCCTAATTGACACAAAGGCTCTCAGAACCAGTCCCCCTTACCTTAAAATCCTGTCAATTATATTCTCTGCAGACTAACACAGTTTTGCTAATTTTATGCCATGTTCTGAGAAGAGTTTAAAATAACTCTTTTGTTCCATAATAATAGGGAAACTGAAAGAAACTGTGAGAATGCAGAATGTAACTAAGGAGACTGAGCTACTCCTACTTTTTGCTCTGCCTGGCCCCACTGAGGATTTCTATTCAGTTTGCTTTTACTTATTTATTTTCTCTAATGAATGATCTTGATATTCTGCTACCTGGGTCCTTCCTCAGAAGGAAGCAGTGATGATTGTCATCCAATTGTTAAAGAAGTGGCAAATAACAGCAGGTTGGAACAGCTCTGAATAAGGTTTTAAAAAATAAAACAATAGTGAAAAAAAAGAGTTCTGAACAGACTCAGGATTGAAGCACAGCTGAAGTTTAGACATTGTATAAGCTTCCTTTAATTTTGGTGCAATGTCAGGAGAAATGAGAGTTCTGCTTTGCTTTAGGGACCAAATGGAGAACTTCAAACTAATTCAAAATCACGTGAGTGTCTCCTTGGCTCTCTCCAGGGCTCAGAGAATGCACTCTGCAGCCATCAAAGGATACAAAGACAGATACAAAATGTCATGGACTGGGAAATGGTGTGACTCTGGAATACCAGGTGGAGTTTTGAGTCAGTCTATTGAACCCACTTACCTGAGGTTACAAAGAAAGGAGGCAAAACATAATTATTTGTTACTTCAGCAGTATCCTTTTACCATCTGAAGAGATTGGCAATTTTGAGAAGTGCTGATTTTTCACCCTTTTGTAGAAAGCATAATTTATACCTGTTTGGTGACAATTATTCTCTCAGAGACCAGGAGCATCTTGATTTACCATAAGAATCATACAATATTTTCACCCAAGTAACAACATGTAAATTTTGATGATTAGAATGGTATTTGTATGCAAAAATTAATTACTTTAAGAAGTGAAACTGCCCAAAGCTTCACCTAACTCAGGATGTTTCCAACAAAGGGGTTAATGTCAGCTGATTGAGAAAAAGGTGCAAGAAGTTTTGAAATGGAGAACTATGGAGCAACCTCTCTACAGAGAGCTCCAACCCAGGACCAAAACTGTAACTTCAAAGTGGATTAACAAAAAAATATTAAAATTGGTTTTATTAATTATCTATACCAGATCTTCAAGTAGCCACAGGTATTTTCAGCTAAACTTTTAGTTATAAGCAGTATTTTTGCAGTGTATAGAAACAGATAAACTTGTATCTGGTAAGTTCACTTGGTGATTTGCACATTCATCCACTGAACAATACAAACTGTGGCAGTTCATGGATCTGTGTGAAAAATTAAGATTAAAAATTTAAAAAAAATTAAAAAAAATTAAGATAATGCCTGTGCAGCAGCTTCCAGCACAGGATTCTATGAGGAGAGCAGAATAAACCACATTGTTGCACACAGCAATGGGGGATTCTTCTGCCAGGTTTTAAAATTCAGCAAAATTGATCTGTCCAGTGAGATTTACAAACCAAACCAAACCAAAGCTCACCCAACCCCACCTGGAACAACCTCCCCTCTGTAAACAACCATTTCCACCCCTCAGGATCCCTCCCCATAATGGCAGTGGAACTGTCCATCAATCAAACTTCTCACTGGAGAACAAGATAGAATTAAGTCACTGGATCAGAAACAGGAACTATTGCAACAGTTGTATTTTTACAAAAGAATAGATGTGGTGAAAGCATTGGCTGTGTGTGAATGTGCTATAAACACTTCTGACTGATGCAGGTTCCTTACCCAAATTCCATGGATTTGAAGACATGGCAGAGCACAGACCTGTGGACAGAAATTCCCTTTAGCTCCAGTGAAACAGAGAATGCAGAAAAATTAGAATGCAAGGAAAAAAAAAATAGAGATTCCTAGGAGAGGATAAGATCTGTATGTGTATTTTATTTTTAAAAAAACCCAAATCATGTTTAGTTATTAGAATTGCACCACTGGTAAAAGCATGTAAGAAATCTAAGGAGGAAAAGCAGTACCTGTATGATAAGAATGTGCAATGGGAAAAAAGTACACATTAGTTTATAATGGGATCATTTATAATTATGTAATTTATGATATAATTAATTCACACTGCAACTGTTCTAGTCCAATAAAAAAATCTCAATGCAGTTATTTTCTCAAAGAAGCCAAATGTGATTTAGTATTTGCTATCAATCTCAGAATGTTATTTTTGTTCATTACACGGATTTTTTCTGTATGATCCTGTGCTAGCTGAAAATTTTCCACAAAATCTCATAAGATTGAGAAATTTTCCTTTGTAAAACAAGAGCTTTTCTTCTTTTTTTTTTTTTAATCCTTTATGTAGAGTACCTTTTTTTGCCTCATGTATTAAGTGGTCATTCCACATAAATGGTGTATTCCCAAAAGGATATTTTAATCTCTGCTAATCCTAAAAGCAATCTCTAACTAAAAAAATTAAAAATTAAAAAAAAAACCCCAAACCACAAACATGCAACTTGCCTGCTATAAATCTCACTTAGATTTAATGACCAAAATATTGTGTGTAACTGGCTTTTGAAATCTGTAGGCAACTTTGCAAATATCTAATAAACTTGTGGCATTTCTTGAGCACTTAGATTTAATCAGTATTTTCCTGAATGAATCTCTGTCCTCAAGAACATTGACATGCCCATCTGCAGTGTAGTTCCACAGATTTTAACAGGATAATTCCTGTCCACATTTCAGGGGTGGAACAGAAATTTCCCCATGGTTACTGGAAAGAGTATTAGCAATTTAGGACAGTAATTCAAGAATAATTTATTCTAATTTCAGTGATTTTTTTAAAATTTTGTTATTTGTGGATCTCAAGGTGATGAATTAAAGCTTTAGTGCATCATAAAAGTTATTTAAAAACAAACATTTGATTATTATAAATCAAAGGATTAACCACACCAGGATCTAATAGTTTTTCATAACAGACAACCTGAACAATAGCCAATCCACTTTCCTCCAGTTTAATTGGCAAACCTGTTCTTTCTTTCACTAATTAAAGGTAACCACATCTCCAGAAAACATGACAGAAGGAACACCTTGGTTTTAATTCTAGGGAAGAAAGAATCTACTAGGGCAAGAGTTTGCAGAAAAAATATCAGCCTCTTTAACCTTTTTTTTTGGTTGTTTTTTTTGTTGTGTTTTGTTTATTTTATTAGTGTGTTCATGCTGGATAGGTTTTAATTGAAAATGGGCTATAATGCTGTGGCTTGTTTAACTTATTTTGGTTGCCAAGTAATCTCACCTCTTAGCAAGGTATAAACAAATACTGGGAAAAAACCCAGATTTAGAGCTGTGATAGGAGGAAAAGTGACTCAATACTGTATCTCTACTTACTTTTCAATATTAATTAGAGTTTCAATATAGGAGTTCTGGTGGGAAATGGTTCCATTTTGGTAACATCTCTCCTGCCTGGTTTATGTGAAGTCCCATCTGCAAGACAGAAATTGCAATTTTTATGCTTCCTTACTATTTTTTTTCTGCTTTCTCTTTCATGCAAACCCTTCCAGAGCAGTGACGGATGCCGTGAGGAGGAAATGAAAAGAATGCTCTGGAAACTTTGGCTGTTTGAGTACCTATATAAGCAAAGCTGGAAAAAAAGAAGTTCTAAACTACAGAACTGCTGCTTGTCATGTTCCTGAGGGAAAAGATCACAGAATCACAGATTTGTCAGGGTTGGAAGGGCCCTCTGGAGATCACCCTGGCCAAGGCAGAGTTACCAGGAGTAGATGAAATATGAATAGCTTCGAGGTGGGTTTGGGATGGCTCCACAAAGGGAGACTCCACGCCCTCCCTACAGCCCTCATGGAAAGAAGCTCTTCCTCATGCTGAGGCGTAACTTCTGGTTTAGTTTACAGTCATTGCTCCTCGTCCTGTCGCTGGGCACCGCTGAGGAGTCTGGCACCATCCTCTAACACCCCTCGGAGACATTTTTATTCATTAATGAGATTCCTCCTCAGTCCTCCCTTCCCAGACTAACCAGGCCCAGCTCCCGCGGTCTCTCCTCACACGATGATACGAAGGTATTTATTGCCTGCCAGCCTCTTGTGAGCAGCATTTTAAGGCCTGTGGCCTCACTCTCGCTCTTTCCCGCTAGGCAGCCCGGAGTGCTCCCATTTAACGCGGTGTGGAGGCTCTGCCTCTCCCAGCCCTGAGCATAAACACCATTTGCGGGTTCACTTTCGTGCCTTTTTTGTTCCCATCCGGCTGTTTCAGTCTTGTTTTCGGCCTGCAGGGCCGGCGGGGCGGCCGCGATCCCCCCGCACGCCGCCCGCCCTCGCCCTTTGTTCGCTGAGGGGAGGGAGCGCGCGGGAGCGCGGGCGGGAGGCGGGAAGCG
>VXBB01024980.1:1172710-1207058 GCA_013399915.1 Illadopsis cleaveri
TGGTGTGGCTGCTGTAATGGTGGAAAACTGATTAAGAGGAGCCGGGGGTGAGACAAACAGGGTAAGGCTGCTTCCAGCACCCCCAGCCAGCCGAGGGCTCGCAGATGGGGCTCATGCTGGGTGTGCTGGGCGAGGGAGGGGTAGGGAAGGTTTTGTTCTCGTTAGAACCGGAACCGAGGATGGATTCAAACCGCATATTTGTTCCCCCATGTATTACGGTGCTGCATATTTTTGTGTGCCCGTAGCAGCGATAACGAAGATCATGGAGGGTGTTTGCTACAATAGAAAGATGGAGTTTTCTCCTTGGAAATGCTGTTTGAAATATTGCTTCAATTCCCAGCTTTTTATCGAAAGGATTTCAGCGTTATTATTTTTTTTTTTAAATCCATGCAAGAGATATTGAACGTGTAAACGTGTAGGATTTTTAATCCTACAGCTTTGTAGGGAAGGAAGATGTGTAAAGCCTTGCATGTAACTATAAAAGAGATGAGGCGTTTTATTAACAAAAAAAGCTTGTCCAGAAGAAAATCAGAATGATGTAGAGGTTGTTGTAAGATGTCAATTTATCATTCCTGAAGATGAACTGAAATTTTAACGAATGTGATATTTCATTATTCTCTAACAAAGTCATGGCTGGGACTCGTTTTAAACCAGGCATCCTTTCTAGGATGTGCCGACTGCCACGTTATTATGCATTGTCTCCACAGGAGGAAATAGGAGGAAAGGACTGTAAATGTGAGGCTTAAGTGATTATTGAAACAGCTTTTGAGAATAGTTGGCTCAACTTGCAGAGGTGATTTAAGACTGAAAAATTAAACGTTTTGCCGCTGTAGGATATCTGCACCTCATCGTGAGAGATTTATCCCATATTTTAAGCTGATCTGGACACGAGGATGTAGATCAGGACAAAATGCTGCCGATGTGTATGTGAAATACGTGTGAGGAAACGGAGATGATATGTTAATGCCTAAATCCGTCCCTAAATGTGATAGATCGGAGTTTCATTTCTCTCCTTTGTGTGCTTGAGGAGAGGAGAAGGGGAAGGGGTGATAATAGTGTAGTTGTTTTGGTGGCTGCAGATTAGCCAGGGTGTCTGTTTGATTTTCTTTTTGCTGTGAATGAATGGATCTCTCTGTGCCTGGGCCCAGTAGCTGCAACAAGATGGCGTTTGCAGCAAGGCAGCTCTCATTTTTCAACTCCTCCTCACCCCAGCTTTGCCAAACTAGATCTTATTTCGTAATTGTGTTTTAGATTTACTTTCTCGTTCTCTTTTGCTTTCTTCTCTTCTGGGCTGGGGGGTAGGAGGAGCATTTTGAAGATTGCTGCGAGAAATCTGTGGGGTTTTGGGGTTTTTTCTTAATTTTTGTGAGCTCCTCCAGATAGGAACTAGGTGGGAGGAGTAAATAGTTTTATTGAAATGTTCACACAGGCTCTGAACTGAATAGAGGGGTGACACAATTTTCGTTTTTACCTTGCAATGCCTGCTTAACACCACCAAAATGTTCCTGGCTTTTATTAAGCCTGTTGCTAAAAACCAGTTTTTATCCGTAGAGCTCAGGTATACAAAGGCTGCTGGGCCGTGGGTCTCTGCTGGCCAGGTAATCATCAGATAGAGCCTGTGCAGACAGGTGTCTTTCTGTGACACAAAAGAGTCTCCTGTCTGCTTCAGAACACTCACAATTTGTGGAGGGTTTAAGACTGCTGCTGACCCAGAATTACTGCCATCCTCTGGATAACTGTTCTTTTAATGGGCGAGAATAAGGAAGGCGTGGGGGATGTTAAAACAGCTCTGAGTAGTCTGTTTCAAAACAACATTACAAATTTCTAAAGCCTTTTAACGTGTATTTTTTAGTATCTTTTGAGAAAAATGGACTTTTGATTTCTAACTCTTGTGATATTTCACCACAGTGCCAAACTCCTTAACTTTGGTAGCCTAAATAAAATAGCTTGGTTAATATTTGATATACTGGACACAGGCTTAAAACAATACACTTCCCAGCAAGAAAAATAAGAAATGCTTGTTATGTCTCCTGTATTCAAGTGACCTCCAAACCTTTGATAGTATGAAACGTTTTAGTATTGTTTATCTATTATTTAATGTATAATCAGTTGTTTGTTAGTTTATTGTAGTAACCCAGCTGTAGCTCATGCAGAAGGAAGCAGGGAAGCAACAGAGCCGATTTTCACTTGAGGCTTGTGTTGCTGGTGTTTTTTTAATTAAAAAAAAAAAAAAAGCTCAAATTAGCTGAGTACATTTTACTCCTCTGGTGTTTCAAGAACATTTTTTTTAAAATTAAGAATACTGTCCAATAAACTGTTGGTTCCATTTGATGTTAATGTCCTGTTAAACCTGAAATTACTTGTGCAATTTTTTTTGTTACTACTACTTTGGCCTTTTAGTAAAGGATCAGAAAGGAGCTGAGTGAAGTGAGATTCTCTTCTGGGTAAGATAAATTACATTTATCCTTGTTGAGTCCTTGCAGCTGCTAAGTCAGTACGTAGCAGGCATCCTAGCATGAAATCTTTGACAACATGGTAAATTAAAATTCCACAGGAAATCTTAGCAGAACAGTTCTTTTAAATCACCTCAGTGCCTCGTGGAAATGTGGAGATGCTGTATTTGGACTTAATGAGAATTCTTGTGTAAGTAATCAATGAAGCTCTGTATAATGAGGGAGTGGATAGAATTTTGTGTAGCATTATTCTTAATATCATCCCAGAAGAAACACTCCACAGCTATGAAAAATTTTAAAACTTGAACCATTAAACTAGTTTACTTAGAATAAGAGAACCCTTCAGCTAATGCAATTTCAAGACCCTTTAATTATAGTAGCAATATAGATTGTGTTTGTGGGATGCCTTTTCCTGAAATGAAGCAAGATGTTGGCTGCACTGTGTAACTTCCTGGTGCTTTAAAGGCTTCGATTTGGTCATGTGGAAAACAACTAAACTGCTTCTTCTTAAATAGTAACTTAGTTACGATTTCTCAATCCCTGTGAAACCAGATGCCAATTCATCTGAAACTTTTGTTGTTTTTGTAGATTCCTACCAGGCCTGGAGCTGTGGTTGGGGATGTTAAGCAAGTGTTGGGTTCAGCTGGTTTTATAGTTACTGCCATAAAAAATTGGAGTTGTTTGCGCCCTGTGAAACCAGCAGTAGATTTGTCTCCTCTACGCCGGGCTCAGCTCATGTTGTAGGCACTGAATTGGATTAAATTCTTACTGTCCATGGATTTTGGCTCTCAGCATTAGTGGATTGGTAATTGATATTCTCAATTTTAATATCCAGTTTTAGCCATATGGCACACCGTAATGTCTCAGCAATTGCATTTAGCGCTGCTTTGTTATGAGCGAGTTGAAATGGGAAATTGGGCATTCCAGTTGTTGAATTACCTTTAGGTGAGTTGTCCTTGGAGTCTCCAATGCCTGTGGTCATGATAGAATTTTAGATGGGGTCTTTTTTTTTTTTTTTTACAGGATTTTACTGGTTATGTGGCAAAAAAAAATAACCTTGAAAGCAGCTTGCTTGCATTAATGAAATGTTTCTTAAGCATATGACTGAAGATAAAAGTGGACATTTTTTGAAGGGAGTCTTTTGGTTGCTTCAAGTGCAGACTGAAAATGAAAAGAATACGTACTCCATTCAAAATGTTTTTTTTCTCCCCACTGATAAAGTTGGAACTAGTATTAGCCAAGGTCATGATAAAAAACAAAAATACCCTCAAGCCCCTATGTTTCTATTTAACATAGTGTCTCAATTTATTATTTCTTCACAGGGTGTCCAGTGTGCTGGGGATTTTGTGAGTGTGGATTTGTTTTTCACCAAACAGAAATATATGCAGAATCCATAGATCCTTGAGCCAACTGGTAGTTGAGCAGAACATTAAGAGGTTTTTAAAAGCTTTGAGCTGGCTATGAGCTGTACCTTTACTTGAGATGCCAAAATAATCAACAAATTACTGTGGAAGGCTTCCTAGTACAAAAATATGGACACTCCAAGATAGGTTTTGAGGCAGAATACTGCATTTTTATTAAAATAGTAGAGGATTTCTGAGGAGAGAGAAAGGAGATGGCAAACCTTGGAATAGAAATACACACTTAAAAAAAAATTGTGAACATAAAAGTCAGATCTTCTTGGCCTCTTTTTTAACAGCTAAACTTGTAAAATGAGTTCTTTGCAATTAATATCTTGTAAGAGTATTGATTTGTATTAAATACAAATGAATTAACCTATGAATGTATTAATGCATTTATTGGAGTGGTGTAGAATATGTTACCATTTGTTGGTCTCTTGAACTTTAATGGAATATTTCTGCCTGTCTGAAGGGTTTGAGTGTACTGGTTACAAGGGGTGATGTTTGCCTTGCCCAGTATATTCTTACAAATGCAGAAATTTTCTGTCTTGAACCCAGCTAGGGAGTAAGGATAATATTCATGGGTGCCATCTGGAAGCAGCCAAGATGTGGTGTCGCTTGCTATGTATATCTTACTCTCCCTTTTAGTAGGGGTGCTGGAATTAGATGCCTACATGGGATTTATTTTTTATGTGTTAGCCAAAAAAACCCACTTTTTTGGGGACGTTCTGGAAGTGTAATTTGTAAGGAGCCACGGAAATAATTAAATTCTAAAATAATCTAAATTCTCTTCAGGATTTTTCAGCGCTGGCCTGAAGTAAGGATACNGTGTAATTTGTAAGGAGCCATGGAAATAATTAAATTCTAAAATAATCTAAATTCTCTTCAGGATTTTTCAGCGCTGGCCTGAAGTAAGGATACGTCCAGATGTTACACATTGACCTGGTTTTTGATATTTGGGGGTGGACACAGAAATAAGGGCTTGAGAAAGCAGTTAAAAAGCAAATGTTGAAGATATTGCTGGATTTAAGTCTTGTTAAAATCCAGTAAAGTAACTCCAGCAGGTTTAAAATTGGAATCCTTTGGAAGGTGTTGCAGACATTTTGAAGACCTGGCTTTGGATTAATAAGCACGTTCTCTCTGTCAGATATTGCATGGTAATTAAGAATTGCTGAAAACAAGGTATCTTTGTCATGAAAGGAAGACCTGCAGTTATTTCTGCATTTGATGGGACTGAAGGGTTAAAATTTGATCTTCCTGTGCTGTGTCTATTTTGGAATCCTAATAAAGGATAAGTGAAAATGAGGCTGAAGAGCTGAGGAAGGTGATCTGAGGGAGCTTAAAGGAGACGAGCTATAAGGTAACTCTGTAATTGAAGGTGGTAAAGATAGGCTGAGTCCTGGAGTTCTTTTCATAGATTGTATTTAGAACTTGATGAGGGAAAAATTAGTAGCATTGAATACAGTGAAGGGAAAGAGGCTGATTAAAAATCTAGTTGCCCTTTTAATGGGAAATGTAAATCATTTCTGCAAGTAGTTTGCCTGAAACTGCTTCATTAAAAATAAGTATATTAATTTGAGGAGGTACAATATCAGCTTGTCAAATCACTGCAATTTCTAAAGGTTCTCTGTTTAGAAGAGAAATACATTCTAGATGTTATAAGAATTAATTGAATTGTGTATAGTTAAATATTTTTTCTGTGTATTCCTACCTTGATCTGAAGGTTTGGCTACATTTCATGCCAGTTCTGTTTATCATATTTTTTTCAGATGAGAATGTTTTTGATGTCTTCTTGAAAACTGCAGTAATGCCTGCCAGCACTCCCCAAAAAAAGAAAATATTAATTATCTGTAATTAGATAGATTAGATAATTTTTTGTAGCTTTATGTAACGTGGTCCTATATTCAAAGCTATGTATAGATTTTTGTCACTATTTTAAGCTTGTTCTTTTTTTCCCCCAGCAAAGGGGAGACAAAAAAAAAAAGCAAAACCAAAATACTTCTCTCTGGAAACTCAAAGCTCCATCCAAACTCCTGCATGCTGTGTATGAAAGTAGGTTTAGGGAATATTTTATCAGTTCAGATATCAGTGTTGATTTGACTCATACTCATTACAGAATCAAACTGTGTTGGGGATGAGGGAATAAATAAGAAATTTCAAGGCTTTCTGTATGACTTTGAGACAGGCAGCTGTGGGTGTTGGCCTTCACTGACAGGAAAGGGATGCCTTGTCTTCTGTTACAGTAACCTTAATTACAGCAGCTGATGCCAGTTATTTTCTTTCTTAAAGAAAAAGAGTTTCTGCTGAACTGTTACAGGTGAGCTCTTCATTCTGTGCATCTCGATTTTCTCACTGCATTTCTGGCTTTTTTGCCTGCCTTGGGTTAGATGTAGGGAACCATCTTAAAAGTCTTCTCAGGCAACACGTGCTTTGTGTTTATCCTGCCATTTCAGGATTTACTAAAATCTGTCAATAAAGAGAGGTTATGTAAAATTACTTGCAAAACCACGGAGCTATTTGACAAGCTGAGTGGGTTTTGTTTTATTTTTGTGAAACGTTGAAATTTCCAACGGTGATCTGACAGAATGAAATTGGAGTTTAACTTCCGTGGATACAGAAATAAACATAGCCAGTATTAATGGGGTGTTCCTTACTGTCAGGACTTTCTCACTGGCACATCTGTGCTAACATGGGATATTTTCCCAGATTTCTTTTCCTGAGGGTGACTGGGCAGGATGTGGAGCTTACAGATGTTGTTGGAGATCACATGTCCTGTCCAGATGTGCCTTGCAAGCTTGGGGTGTTGCTGCCCTTCTGTAATCTGTGGGAAGTGTGGCTTTCTTTTGGAACTGGAGAGATTAAATCTCTTACATCACACAATACACTTTGTATTCAGCCCAGCTGTTGGGAGTCTTGTAGGTATTTGAGGGATTTACCAAAACAAACGAGGGATAGGAGATGGGTCAAAACTCCAAGGCTAAAACCATACAGAAGATGGTCTAAATGTGCTTTTTTGGTTGATGCAGGTATCTTAAAAGTCAATGCTTTGTTATCTTCAGTAGTAAAATTTGTAAGGCCAGGCAGTAATGTTCACTCTGTGGACAGCACTGATCAGAAGTCCCTGAACTTCTTGGTTTGAAATGTGTGCAATACTGAGATTTTCTTGTAAGATCTTCGTGTTGAAACCCAGTGCAGAAAGTCTGCTTGAGTCACATGTGTGAAGCTCTGTCGTGTTCAATTTTATGTAAATAATATTTGAGCTGATACATCTTGGTTAACACCAAGTGGTTCAAGGTATGTGTTGAATGCAACCAATGCTTGAATCTCTAAATAAGTAAACTTAGGTTTCAGTATCTGAAATATTAAAAAAAAAGGTCATAACTGCATAATACAAAACTTACTACATTATGTTTCCAATAAATGACATAACAGAGCTAAACAGAGCAGGCCTATGCCTGCCTCAGGATGCTGAGAAGAAATCTGTTTATGGTCCTCTTGTGTTTTATCATTTTGATTCCCAAAACTCTGGGGGGGTTTTGTTGTTTTTCAGATAACCTAACAAATGTGTCAGGAGGTTGGTGTGGTAATTTTCTCTGTTTGTCTAGAAAAACGAAGTAGATGTGATAGTCTGCTGAAATCTTTGGTGCTCCAAAGAAGCTGATCAGTAGGTAATTAAGGAGCTGTCTTTGTTGGAACATATGTTTGATATTCCTGTTGCACGTTCTCTGTGAAGTGGCAGGACTCTGAAGACAGGCTGCTGTCTGTGTAACAAAGGTGGTGTCTGTACAAAGATCAGGAATGGGCTGCTTGATGCTCATGGCAGTTTAATTGTGCTGCAGGTTACCAAGTCCTGCATTTCACTGCAGCTGTCAGATATTATCTGGCCAGTGCCTGAAAACTCACTGTGCAAGTTCCTTGCTGAAAATGCCATGTAGTACTCACAGGAAATGGGACTGAACAGGAGCCATTTAATGCATTTAAATCTTGACAAAGTAGTGGGGTCTTCAGTAGGTGCCTGAGGTGTTGGGGAGGTGGGTTTCTGTGTGTGGAAACTCAAATATCATGGACACTTTGGACAGAGAGGTCCAATGGGTTGATTTGGCTTAAATTCTTCCTTTTTTCTTCTGACCATGGACAGTAGATGAAGCTGCAGCATTTCAGGAAGTACTGAAGTTGAGCATTTCAGGAAGTGCTCTGCTTTATCCCACTGAGTCTCTCACTGCTGCTGTAGGGTGGGGGAGCAGAACGTGCCTTGGGGCTGGAAGCTCTGGGCACAGCACGAAGGGGTGGGAGCACTCAGCAGCTCCAAACAAGCACCCGGTGCTGCTGCTCATCCAGGGGGGCTGTGCTCAGGCTCCAGGGTCAGGGCAGAACCTCAGCAGCTCCAGAGCTCAACCAACCTACCTGGCTGCTGCTTTGGCACCACTCTGCAGGTATTTTTTTTCATAAAATAGGTGGGATTGTCTTCTGATGTTTTCAGTTTTGTCTTTCTCAGTTAATTCCCTGGTGTTACTATTTTATTTTTTTTCTATTTATCGTGTTTTCCTCTATATTTTGATCACCCTAACAAGATAGATACCATCTCCAGGAACACAAGTGATACTTAAAGATTAATGCCAGAAGTTTTCAGAGAGTTAATGCAGATCCTTTGGGAAGAGGAATGTCCAAGGGTGAAAGCAAGCATTTCCTGCTGTACCTTTGTGCTTTCTGCTGTGATACTGGCCCTGGGCTGTGCTCTCCTATCAGCACTGAGCATTGTTGCCTTGTGTGTTCCCAAACAGCACTTCTCAGTCTAATGGATTCAAGGTCTCCAGTGTAACTCGACTTTTCAGGCTCAGCCTTGTTTCTCTTGTTCTTCTGTACCTTCTTTTGTACAAACAGTACATATCAAAATACAGCAATTGGGAGAAATCAATGAGCTGCTCTGGGCATAAATCATTGCTATCAAAACTAGTGGAGCTGCTTGCACATTGATTAAAGATGGGGCATGTTGATTTTGGGGCTAGAGAACAAATTATTGCTCATTCTATTTTGGGTGAAAATATTAGAGAAATACCATATTTTAATCTCTGCTGAGTATCTTTTATCTGCTATATGCATATAATATATTTTGTTGATTTTTAAGGTCTTCTGAAATGCTTATATTCAGACTGGTGTTGGAAAGCAGCTGTTTTTCATGGTATAGCCAAACTTATTCTAACAGTGCCCTGTTAATCTCTCACTGAAGATCACTGTGCTGTTTGAACACTAAATTCTTATTTCAGTGAATTAAATGTATTCTGTTTTTTAGCTGGGGCTTGGCTAAAGATCTTTTACATGGTTGTAAAGAATGAATATTTTGCTTTTAGCTGATCTCTGAGGCTTTGTACAGTCTGTGTAGCAGAGGCACAAAGGAGCAGATGGTTTGTTCCAATGTTTTAACTCCCCTATTTTTGTTGGGGCAGATGTGGCAGCAGCTGTGGTGAGAAGGTAGTTATCAACTCAGGTCCAGCCTGCCTCGAAGATGGGCTTACTTTTGTTGCTTCTGTTGGATTTTTCTTCTTATTATTTTTGGTTTCTAAAAAGCTAAATAGAGTAAAAGCTTGCTTGCTTTCTCTTAGTCGTTCTGAGGCAGAGCAGGAAGAAGAATCCCTGGTTTCTGAAGAGCTCTCTCAGGATTTGATCCTGACAGTGAAAGACATTTAGGGTGGAACTCTTGATCCGTGTGGAGGAGCACAATTGAGATTTGATAGTCCATATTCTGTCTTGCTGCTCCTGGAAACACAACATGTTTCTCATTAGTGTTCCTCATTAGTGTTCTGAGGGCCTTGGTGCAGTGAGACATGGCAGCATGTGAGCTGCTCAACCTGTGCCTGGTGCTCACATCAGGGAAATGCTTTTCAGAGGCAAAGTTGACCATAAACACTTCAGATCTGTAAATGTCTCCCTTAGATCAAGAGTAGAGATACACCAATTTGATTGGCTCTTCATCCTTGGTTTTTAATGGTTTGACTTTTAAGGATGTAAAAAGTAGGGTTGCTAAGTGTAGCTTTCTGGAAGTTGGTTGTATTTTTTAAAAGGGTGTAGACAGGAAGCAGTTGATTCTCCTTTGACTCAGTTGACTCTTTATTAGCTGGCATATGTAGAATGAAATGGATGATTCAGCTCCTGTTGATAAAATAGCAGAGCTGAAATTTATGGAAATGCAGAATACAATAACAGGGTTTTCTGCTGATTTTCTGTGCTTATGCAGGCACAGTGTCTTACTGATTTATTTTTTGTGTTAGTATTTTTCATGTCTGTTCTGCTGGTTTTGTTATGGGTTGGTGTTGTTTGTTTTTTTGTTTTTTTTTTTTTTTTTTGTGTTGTAAATAAGTGATCACAAAACCCATTTCCTCCTCTAATGTAATAAATATTGTAGTGAAGATCTTAATGTACCTGCTGATGTCACTGTGATGGTAATATCTGAGCCAGCACATGATTTTTAACAAGGTGAACATCATTCCAAGACAGATGTGTTGGCAAGCAGAGCTGAGAGAAATCCCATCCAGGCTTTTGGAACCTACTTGTTCTCTTCCACTTTAATCCCTGACAGGGCAGCTGATCCACTTGATGGATTTCATTGTAATCTTCAGGATTTTGGTAACAGGAGGTGCCTCTGCCAGGTTTTACATCTCCCCATTCATTTATTTGCCTGGGAATTCAGTGCAGTGTGATCCAGTCACACGCTGGGCTCTCCTCAGCACCTACTGGGAAATATTTGGGGAGAGCTTGAGCAGAACATCATCCTGATAGAGAAATCCATCAGTCTTTGTGAGGACTTCTGAGCATTTTTAAATCACAGGAAATGAACTGAAGACTACTTGAAAATCGGCTTCCCCAGAAGTGACTTTTAAAGACAATATTTGGATACTTAATGGGAATTCTCAAGAATTACGTTTCTTAATAGGATTGCATATACCTGAATAAACATGGTTTTAGTGTTGACTTCCATTAAAAAGAAACAAGTAGATGAATTCAGACGTGCAAAGTGTTTTCATTTGCTGTGTAATGATTCTGTCACACTGGGACACTGTGAACTCCTACAGCTGTGTGCTTCCATTTCTGGCTTCCAGGAGAAAATGTTCTCTGTATAGCTTGGATTGTGAACTAAAAACCCAAACCTATAGATTCAGCTGATGGACTTGAGAGATCACACATTTTATCAAAAGATAATATCCTGATACTGTGGCATTACTTGGTAATATCACAGGAATATTGCAGTCTTACTTTAATTATTAATTATTAAAGCCAGACTGCAATATTCCTGTGGTGCGTGTGCTCTGCCCTGCTTAGGTAAACACAGATTCTGGTGGCTTTGCAAATGAAGTGAAAATATCAGTAAAAAGTGGAGGTTCATGATAAAAGAGTTGAAGGAAGCAATGAAAAATGGCAGTTGAAGTAAGAAAGTAAGAAACAACTGTTCAGTTTCTGTAAGGCTCTGCAGATAGAAGCATCTAGTAATAAATGCTTAGTCATTTCTCTGTTGGTTAATTAATAGTAATATATTCTCCTTCTGTGCTGCCTGTGTTTTGTTTGTCAGTCTGGTATATGTGACAGCAAAATTACTTGGGTTTGGATAAGGGGATACTTTAGGAAGTGACAATTTTCAGTGACCTTTTTTTGATAAATGTAGCTAGAAATTTATTCATAAGAAGATTCTAAGTTTTTACTTACTCTGGTTTTGGGATTTTTAAATATTCTTTTTAAATGGTAAGATCAGGAAAGAAGACAATCAAAACCATCACTGACTAGTTGGATAAAATTGATGAGGTTATCTATAAATGTGTTGCTCTTCAGAAGGACTAACTGCATAGAGAAATTTGAATAAAGACTAGAATATTGGCTTATTGTGATTTAATAAATACAAATTTGTTGAAAACTTACACTAAATACCAGTAATTTTTGTTCTTAAAATAAGTTAACTTTCCATGCCTGCTTCTTATCAGGAAGTGTAAAAATGCTCTTAAATGGGAATTTCTTTGAGAGGAAGACAGAGAAGAAGAGATGCAGTTAGGAAATGTTTGAGCTTGGGTCACTAAAGTACCAAGAGTTATTAATATTAGTGAACTACTTCAAAGATCTCTTAAGACTCTTCTTTTTTAAAAGTGTTATTTTAAGAATTTGGCTTTAGGCATCTGTTAAACTTGTAATATCAGTTCTTTTAGATTTTACAGAAATTCTCTGCTGTACCTAGAATATTAAAATGATTTTTTTTTTCAATAATGCACATGGCTTCCAGATGCATTTAGAAAGGATTAATGAAGTGACCTGTTACAGTCCAGATTTTTATGCTTAAATATTACATCAGTATGATTCTTTTTTTAAATGTAGGTCATGGGATTAGCATCAGGAAATGTGAGTATTTTGGCAACATGGGATTGTGTCTCCCACATGAAAACAGCTGGAGTTTGTGCAGTGGTGGTGGCAGAAGGAGACACAGACCACTTCCCATCAGAGCTGTTCATTGCACTCATGTGTCCTGCCATGATCCTTGCATTGTTGTCTGCTTGTTGGGCTGCTGTTTTGAGAAAGTGCTAAACTATCCAAAAGGTTGATTTTTCAAGTCCTTGTTAAACAGAGGGAGGGATGACTCCTTGGAAAATGGAGGCATGCAAGCAAGAGCTGATGGATTATGCATGAGTAGCATTTTGGGGACTTTCAGTAAGTGTTGTGTTGTGTTACTGTGTGGTAACAACCTCTGGCATATTGAGGAATTTGAACATTGGAGTTTAACTTTTATGGTGAATTATTCATATTCTGTAGCAGTTTTGGAGGAGACAAAAATGCACTGTTCCTCTGAGACAGTGGTTCCAATTCGGGACTTTGAATGTGAAAGTGCCTTGCTTAATTTGGGTTTTGCAAGGTCTTTCAAGGTTTCCAGATTTGTTCATATTTTGTTTCTTCCCTTAATTTTCTGAAATAAATCCTAATTTTATTTTTCCTTTTTTTTTTTTCTGAATAGTAGCAGCTATTTATGGTGGATGGGTTTGTTCTGGGTTTTTTGTTATTTTTGTGGGGGGATTGGATTCTGAAGTGCCAAATTGAAGCAGTGAGGCACTTGTGAATTGCCTGAGTGCCTCACTGAGGGCAGTTTGGTGGATTGGAGGCTGTTCCATGTAGGTCTGTTCTGCCTGCTTTTTCCTGTTGTATGTGCTGTTTGGTGTGAATGAGGTTGCAGGATGAAGGAATGTTGCCAGAACTTTGTAAGGACCCCAGAACTGACCTTTATTCTTTAGCCAACAATTTTGCTATGTTCTGTGCAGCAAGAATAATTTTTTTGTTCCTAATGTGGTCTTGTAGATCCATTGAGCTGAGTAGAAAAAGTGCATTAGTTTCTTCAGAAGGAAGCATTTCTAGAGTTCTTCTCCTTGAAACAAAACACACAAAAGCTCTAAAACTCAACATCAGTGACTCTAGAAATGGAACCTGTCATTCCCTATTGAGCCATAGGTAATAGTGGAAGCACTGATGAAATCAGGTTGTTGGGTTGCAGCTATTTTTAGCTTGTATAATTAACATTTTACTCACACACTATATTGCAAATGGAAATTTGTGAGCTCTCCAGCCCAGCCAATGTGGCTGCTGCAAGATGAGCATTACCACTGATCGACCTGCTGCTTGTTTTGTGTGTACTTCCCACTAATATATGGAAAAATGTCTACTGAGCACAGCAACTGCTTCAGCTGAGAACTTGGCAATTCTTCAGCACAAGAAGCAGCCAATACCTCCCACAGAAACATTCAGCTGTGCTGGCCTTGCACGACACAAGTGCTTTCAGGAAGTTTTCGAAGGAGTTGTACAATCTCCTGTTGTCCCTGGCAGGGTGAGCTCTTTGGCAAACCTGTTAGGAAGGTACTGCTTGCTTTTCAAAGTTTGTGTGCTTGGAAATTACAGACGTGGCACATGCTTCCCCAGAAAGGAGACTTCAAATAAAGGAGGAGTTGTATCCTTTTACTCCAGCGTATTTAGATTTGTAATTATTATTTTATACTTCTCTAGGTTGTACTTCAAAGCTGCCCTTGGAGGAGGGGACAGCAAAGACTTGGCTTTCTGGACTCCAGCTCTGCACTCCCCAGGGAAAGTCTGAGCTGGAATTAACTCCTGGAGGGGCACATGCAGATCCCAAAACATCCTTTGAGCTTCCAGCTGTCTGCTGCAGCACTTCATGTTGATAGTTAAGACCAAGTCATTAAACTGAGGATGGGGTTTATTTGGATTTTTTTTGTATTTAGAGCAATCTTGAAAGCTTAAATTTGAGACTTAATTACTGTTGCCTGGTGGCACATTGGAATTTCATGATGCTGGCAGTGATTTGGCAAGGTGGTGTAATCTCTTGGGCATCTAGCTACTGTTCTGTGATAATAATCAGCTATGTAGGCTGTAAGAAATGATTTTAATAAACTAACTTGCAATTGCTGGTTTCACAGCCATTATCTCTGCCTCATAGGTGATATATTACAGTGCTGATGATGCTGGGTACCTGAACAAGAGCATCTGCAGGCTAAATTAGGAACTGCCTGGCTCCATCCAGCCACCCCTGCTGGCTCAGGGGTGCAGAGCAGCAGAGTAACTTCACTGGAAATGGCTGGTTTATCTTAATAGTAATACTGAGGTTTGCTAGTAGGTTTTTGGATTGTTTGGGAGGGGGTTTTTTTTGTTTTTTCTTCCCCTCCAGTGAAGTTATTTTTGTTTGAGTGCCTTGAATAGAACAATCCTATGTGCCACTCTTGCAGGAGGATGTGTTATGCAAGACATTTTTAAGATTCACGTGGTGTAATGGTCATGAAAATCAGTTTTTACTAGTGTTGGTTGAGATCCATGTTAAACTCTGTTGATAAAGCCACTCAAATACCTGTGTATGCATTGATTACATCCCCCACTGATCACATCTCCCAGCTTCTCCATGTTCTTACACCAGGGACACCTGCTGGAAGTGCTTGGCAAGATCCTCAGTATCTTCTCTGATGCCTGGCCCCACATCATTGTGCATGAATTGCTGGTGTGTTCTAAATACTAAAATGCCTTTGCAGCAGTTCAGATATTAGCCTTGCCATCTAGTCAATGGGTGTGTAAAGCAGTCCTGAGAAAGTTGGAATTAACATCCAGAATATTTGGGGTTGGAGTCTCTCATTGAATCCATAGGTCAAGAGGAAAACGTGTTTGTGGTTAATGGCTTTGGAGAGGGGACAGTGAATGTGTTTAATCTGCTTAGGAAGCTGCTTCATTTTGGAAGGTTGGTCGGATTTCCTATGATAGTAAAATATTTCAAGATGCTTTCCATGCTCTTCCAAGTCCTTTTTCTTCCTTTTCTTCCCTGCTTTCCCCAGCCTCATGAAAAAAAGTTGTGTCTTCTGCAGAAATCTTCACATGTAGACTTGTACCTGGAATATGCTGGTGTTGAGATAAATTTTTAGGCTGGGTTGTCAGCTCAGAGTAACTACTTCAGTATCTGTAAAGAAAGAAGGATACTGGGCTGGCAGCACTTAGTGAGGGAAGCTTTACCCAGAAATGATGAAGCTTTTTTGACTTGTGGAGTTACTTTACTCTTTTTTAGCCCAAATGGCTGGGCTGGTTCTTCACTTGGAGCAGGAGGCTGTGGGGACACTGGGAACACCAACCCTGTGTGGGGCTGGCTCGCCTCCAGCTGCTTTGGTGTGATGGTTTAACCACTTGAACCATGCTCTGAGTGTTCTGTGGAACTTTTTGTTCTCTGCTGTTTTTGAAACCCCAGTTTTTGGTGTCAAGGACCTGCAGCTCTGGGCTCAGCAGGGCTGTCAGGGCAGCATGTGGAGCTCCTTACAAGAGCTCTTTGCTGAGCCAGTGCTGCGGTGCACCCAATGAACTGGCCTCTAATTTTCATGTTGCTTTTACCAGGCTACATTTTAGCTAAAAATGGAAGCTTGTGGCAATGCAGATCTTTTTTTCATGAGTAGCTTGTCTACTTTTGTCCTTAAATGAGCTCCATCTTTAAGGTAGACTTGAAAATATCTCCGTTGCCAGGACTGCATTCTGCGAGCATCGCAGGGTGCTTTCAGCATCCTCAAGTGGAAACTTAACCCTTTGAAAAATAAACTCAACTTTGGTGGAAAAGTTTGCTGTTATGCTTCCTTCCCCTTCTTTCAGGCTGGTTAAAGTGGCTTTTTTTTGTTTTGTTTCGTTTTGTTTTTGTTTTTCTTTTTTTCAGAAGGCATATGAAATCTGCAATACCTCTCCTGCATTAATGAGGGTGCAGCACAGGACAATAATGGTGTGTGTTTTGGCCTTTGCTGTTGTGTATTCTGTGTGCTCTTAGTGTGCCAGCATAAATTTACATGTTTACATTTCAGGTAATTCTTTCAGAATTTCATTAGATTTCCTTATCTCTGTAGTGGGGGCAAATTTTTTTCCTGCCGAGACTTCTGAAAGTTGACTGGAGTTGCTCTGTTTTCAGAACTTGGAATGGTCATGTCATGTTTTTGTGTCTGGGGGTTGGAGTTTGGCCTCTTAAGTGTGAGTTACTGTTTTGTGTCCAAAGTGTGTTATTCTGGCAGTAATGAACAAAACTGCTTACACTGGGATGGTTTCATAATCACAGTATTAAAATGTTTATCTATAAATGAGCTTGGGTGGGGATGATCCATATCCTAAGTAGCTTAACCTCCATACCAGACACTGAAGTGGTTTGTAAATTCTCCAGCTGGTAGTGAACTGTAAAATCAGAAACATGTGTTTTATGTGAGATTTCAGTGAAAGTATGTGGAGTTTTAGGCTGGCTTTCTGATTTAAGGTCACTTTGCTTCAGTTCCTTCTTGCTTTGTGCTCAGATAATTTCCCCTGTCCTGGTGCAGCTGCTTTGAACACTGAGGGGTCCCTGGCATCACCCCCAGCTCTTGTGTTGGTGTGTGACAGAGCCAGATCCACATGTTTGGGATATAGAAGTGGCTGTCAGTGTTTCACATCTCGGGGTGAACTGAAATACTGCTTTGTGCTGCCAGAGGAAAAAACTCTTCCAAAATTTCTTACATTTTTCCCCTTGCTGCAAGGCCAGTTTGTAAAACCAGTGCAGTCCAGAGTGTGAGTGTGTGAATTACTGAATGTATCAATTATTTTTGTACTTTCTGATATCATTAGTGATTTAAAGTTGTAACCCTTCTAGAAGAGCGGTGTGCTCTCACTTGAGCTCGTTAGTAGGAGGTTTATGTAACTTCTTCTGATAAAATAGATATCATGATATTTAACTGTGCTTAGAAGGCAAATGTAGCTCAGGGACAGGATTGAGCAGAAATAATTCCAGTGTGTTAAAAATGCTGATTGGGGTGGGGGAGCACTTTGTAGTACAGTGAAAATGGTGTGAGTGAGACTGTATTTTCTTCTAATCCTAAATTCTCTAATATCATGGACTTCTCTATCACTAGGGCAGGAGAATGATCTCAGGATTGGAAGAGTTTCTAAGAAAAGGTCAAAATGAGCTTCTTGACATGAATCCATCTTTTGGTTGTGTTACAGTTAATAAAACTCTGCCCATTTCCTTCATGAAGGCAAGACAGCTGATCAAGTTAGCTAACAAAAATAGTTTGCACTTTGATAGTAGTTTAATTTCTGTCAGATTTGCTGAGAAATTGGTGCTTTTTTGTGATAATTGCATTAATTGTGGTTTTTGGTGTCTTTTTTTCCCCCAGAATTTACATGTTTGACAGCAGAAGTTGGCTTTCTACTGTAGTGAGAGAAAATGTAAGTAGAGAAAAAAGATTATTTTTTTTTTCTAGTCCTTGAGAAACATCCTATTTTTAAAAAGTGGTTAATTCAGATTTTTGGCTGTTAATCTGTGCAAGCCAGTTTTCTCCTTTAGCATGTGTATTCTCATGTCAACAGGAAGGATTCTAAAATGGCCAGGAAACCTGCTAAATAATAGATGTTAGTGCCTGCCTTCTGTCAGAGAGGGAACTGGCAAAGCAGAGGGAGACCACAGATGAAACTGTTTCATCTCAGTGGGGCAGGGAACTGTAATAAATAAAATGATGAGAATAGTCATTCTCTCATGAATGAAAAATTACTTCTCCACCATGTTTGACAAAAGAAGGCCAAATTTCTTTTGAGCAAAGTGGCTCTTGTCAGAATGTTCTTTTCAATGTGTCAGTATTATTTAAACAGAACCTAAAAGTTTCAGAGTTTATATTCTGTGTAATTGTAATTATCACTATTGTTCTTGGAGCAGTGAAATCTTCATTACCTTCCAGACTTTAACTTGAATGTCTGTGAGGAACATTGCTAATTGGCCAAGTATTTGCTGAGTTAACTCTAATACTTTCAATGACTGAATATGTACCTGTTTTTCAAAAGGCAAGCAGCAGCTTTATTCCTCTGCCCATATCTCCCTCTGGATCCAAAGGGGGCCTGAATTTTTCCTTCAATTTTAGTTTATATAAATTGAGGGAGAGAACACCTCAGATTTGTTCCACAAGCAATTCTGATCTCGCTGCCTTTCCCACTGAACAAAAGAGAAACAAGAAATCCATCTCTGCTCCTGAAAACAAAAAGAACCCTCAGCTTTCCAAAGCCAGCGTGACGTCAGCTCACTGTAACTAACAGTGACTTGTGGCTAATTCCTTTGTCATTGTGAAAATGTCCAAGCTGCTGTGCATGTTGCTAATGGGATTTGTGGTATCTGGAGATTAGCACAGCTTCATTTAATCAGATGACCTGCTCTGGGACTGTCTGCTGGCCATGCTGGCAGCTCCTTGTTAAGGCTGCAAAGTTTGGGCTCTGTTCTTGCAAATGTTTTGCTTTTTCATCCATGTTGGAGTGATGGGTATTGGCAGGAAAGAGGTTGAGGGAACAAATGTCAGACAGCCTGTTCATGGGAGGAAAGGGATTTGCTAAAACCTCCTTAGAAAATCACTGTGCCTGAGTGAAATATGAACAATTTAGCTTTAAACCCTCTGTGTTACCAGACTTTGCATCCACAATGGCTTGGTGGGATTATGTTTGGCTTTGGTAGTAGTAATATCTGCTAAAAATACCTTGTGGCAAGCAAAGTTTGACCAGCAAGGGATAGAAATTCTAACTATTTAACTTAATGATAGCTGTGATTTCAAATGTGGGTTGGTTGTTTTTTTTTTTTCTTTTAATCTGTAGAGATTAATCTCAGGACAGAGAGAGGGTGGAAGACTCCATCCTTTTTTTAATGGGAATGGTGTAAGG
The DNA here is from genome assembly GCA_013399915.1 of Illadopsis cleaveri. Lineage (NCBI taxonomy): Eukaryota > Metazoa > Chordata > Aves > Passeriformes > Timaliidae > Illadopsis > Illadopsis cleaveri. Next base: position 1,191,765 of record VXBB01024980.1, read on the forward strand.
AAATGAAAAAGTTTATAGTAAGCATTGCTTACATACTGTTACCAGCAGAATTTCAGAGAGGAATAGTATTTAACAGAGGAATGTATATTTGGATGGGTTGTATTCAGCTCTCAAGCATCAGTTTACAAATAAATGTTGGGTTTCAGTAACTGGATTTAATTGGATAAACAGTTTGAGCTGTGGAAAGGACACTGGGGTTGTTACAATGAAATGAATCAATTTGAGTTCTTCCTCGGCCTTTGAATTCTTCTGTCACTGTTTTCTGAGCAGTGAGTGAATAATTCTTTAAATAAGAATTAGTCCACTGGGATTCTGAGTATATCTCCATTTGCAGGAAGCACATGGAAGTTCAGTAAGGCTTCCTGCAGTTTAAAAATTTAGTGCAAAGCTGTTGGACACACAACTGACTGGTCATACATAACTCTCCTCTTACACAGGAACATAGCTCATGTTAGAGAGAGTTAGAGAAAAGCAAACCCTGAGCTGTTCCTTTGACATAAATAATGTGATAAATCCTTTAGACACAGCTGAATTGTGAAGTTTTGTTGTATGTGGAAAGTAACAAATCAGGCAAAGCCAGTCAGACAGATTTTCCTGTGTGGGAAACAGAGGAACAAAGTGATTGTTCCATGGGTACCTTGTCAGAAGAGATGAGAGACTTGGGTCATCTGGAGGAGTGGGGAATAGTGAAGTGCCCAGCAGGATGTTATCCAGCAGGGGTAATGGAAAAAAAAAGGTGTACTGGTCAACAGGATTAGGGGAAATAAGCTTAGACCAGAGACACTTAAGCACTTCAGCCCTTGGCAAGGTCTTGAGGGTGTTGTGGAAAGTGAATGTGTTATTCCTGAGAAGCTGCCTTCAGGGACACACTCACGTATTCCAAAGAAAGTGAGGTAAGAGTGAGCTTGGCTCCTACCTGTGTCTGCATAACTCTGGGGGTAATGTGGGAAAAAGGAGTGTGGAACTTGAGGAGTAACTTTTTTTCTTGAGGTTTGCTTGATTTGGAAATGCCGCCCAGAAACAGGATCATCATCCACATCAAGCTTACAGATTCTTCTAGAAACCTTCTTATAAAATGGGGTTAAATGCTTTTAGAACATGCCAAGAAATAAAAATCTATTACTTCAATTGTTTGTGATGAGCAGAGACTGTTCAATATATGATCAATATCTGTAATATAAATAAATCTGTATAAAATTTCCCATGTATTTTTTCCCCATGCATTCTTCTGACCTTACCTGATGTCCTTAATCTTTTAAAGATACTTTTTTAAATACAAGACTAGTAAGCTCTGATTTGCAGTATAGCTAAAAAGGACACAGGAGGCTGGAACCCTTTTTTCCTTCCACAAATCTCATATTTCTACCATAAATTCAATTGTCTAAAACTCAGTATAAAAGAAATAGTGGAACAGCCAAGCTGGTTTGCTGTTTGTCCCATAAATTTTACAGTTTGCTTCAGAGAACTCCTATATTTTAATGCCCTTGGTTGCTTGGTTGTCATTTCCTGAGTGAGTTCAGTCGTGTTGGCAGGAATTAGCACTTCCTGTTGATGTTGAAACAACAAAGACTACAAAGAGAATGTGGAAATGTGCTTTAAACAATTCCTATGGATGCTGACAGAAAGGCAGTTCAGAGTTTGGAGCTGCTTGGAATGCAGAGGGGCTAAGTTGGAATTCTCAAAGTGGATCTATCTTCAAGATGGGAACTTGGATACAATAAGGGAAAATCAACTTTTTTAATGTGACTTTTTTCTTAGGCTAAGAGTTCATCTCCTTAGGCCTCTCCCTGTTCCATGGAAAGAAGCTTTGTTTCATTTAAATGCAGGAGAATTCTCTCTCCCAATGCACAAATCCTGCAGAAATAAATGGGTGCTATTTTAAGGAGACCATATCTGCTCTGACTGACGTGAGATTATTCCTCCTATTGTATTTTTAAATAAAGCTGCATGTAAAATCCTCAGTGTAGTTGCTTGTACCTGCAGCTGGAATTCTTGGTGTCCTGAGTCTTTATTGCAGTCTCATCAGTGAGTTGCTGTGACCTTGGGCAGAACATGAAAGATTTGGCATTTCTTGCTCTGAAATAGGAATGATACCATCTCTAAATTCTTTGTCTGGAGTGGTCAGTATTTGCTTAGTAGGAAATGGGCTTATATATTAACTTAGAGAATGGCAGAACTGGATATGAAGAAGCAGAAAGATCTGAAAAATAGCAGTTTATTCTTAAATTAACTCCTTTCTGACAAGAGGACTGCATTAGTGTTTCACCATGTGTGTGAAGAGCCCAGGAGCTGCAGACATGCTCAAAATTCTAACAGATCCAGGCCAGAGTGTTTGTCTGAGATGCAGAATGAACAAAACATCTTGAGAAACAAAAGAGCATTCAAAAGAAAAGCAGGATAATGAAACACTCAGGATGGGTTTTGTCTTAGCTGGATTTTGGGCTGAGCTGAACAAGCAATCTTAAAGGGGCTTAGAGATGACCCTGGAACCAGAAGAGAGAAGGAAGAGACCCAGTTTCACAATGAAGTGAAAGGGCCTTGAAGTTGTATGAGTGGAGGTTTTGGGAGAGAAGCCAACTACAATTCCTTTTCTAAGATACTGTGGGTTTCAGAGAAGAGGAAAAAATGGTAAATGATGCTATGACAAGATCTGGCATCTGTTCCTAGAGGTTTTCAGTTTGGAATAACTACTATGGAGAGAGCTTCAGCCTAAGTCTGGTTATGGGGGATAGAAATATTTAGGGAATATTGAAGTCTAAACTATTTTGGAGCTTCTTTTAACAGTGATGTTTGCTCTACTGCTCTAATTTACCTTGACAGTATGTTTTTTCTCTGTTACTGTGACTGCATAAAAATTTGGAAATTATCCTCATCTTTCTCCTTGGGAAGGTCTTTAAGAGGAAAACAAACCCCACATGCTTGCAAAGATAAATAAGCTGATTAAATCTTAACAGAATAATAGGTAAAGCTGCTAGCAAAGCAGATCCTTTATTTAATAGTAAAAGGGTCAATTCTGGCTAATAAAATGTTCTAAAATCACACTATCAGTGTTAATTTATAAACTCCAGGTGTTCTGTGTAGTATTTGAAATTGGAACCAATTATCTTGTTCTGCAATAAAAGATAAAATTCATCAGCATGTTTCTTCAGCATCTTCCATTGCTGTCAAGCTGCAGAGATTTTAAAACAAAAAATTTAGGAACAGCTGAGTTGGAGATGTGGAATGCTGGAAAAAATGCCAAGAACATCCTTCTGGAGCAGAGACTTTTAAAGATAAGTTGTACATTTTAATCGGAAATATCCATATGATTGTGATATTGGGAAACAGCCCAATAGTTGAGCAACTCTATAGGCAAAAGTTGAGTTTGTTTCAGTGGTTGTGAGTTTCATAGAGCCTCTGTCTTGCTGGCTCTATAAAATACATGTAATTTGGTGCCTGTGGATAATGGGAATACAGAGGGTGAGAGGGGAAGAGTGTCTCATGGCTGTGGTTTCTCAAACTCCTACCCTCAACCCAGCAAAAAATCCCTGGTTTTACTCTGACAACATGTTCATGTTACAATCTGCTCTGGGATCTCAGACATTTTAGCAATCCTCAAATGAAAACCCTGAACATTTGTGAGTGGTCTCCTTTTCTCCAGATAGCAGAACAGTATTTTTCATAACCACGATGTTGCAGACAGTTCTTACAGCATTTTGCAGGTGCTTGTGTCAGTGTAAATCCTTTTTCTTTGCTGGGAGGGTTCCTTACTCTGGTTTGAAGAGCTGCAGGGAAGTTTCTGACTTCCATGTCTAAAATTGGTGTTACCTGCTTACTCACTCTTGGGCAACTTGAATTTATACAAAAATGAATCAGAAACACTGTAATGGAAAAAAAAAAAAGGAAAAAAGAAAAGGCCTGGAGGAGAGAAATAAGTCCAAATTCTGATTTATTTCCTGTGGCTGGAAGCAAAACACATCCATTTGTGACAGCACCTTATGCTGAGGAGATTTCAGACACACATTTTCACCTGTGCTCTTGTGTTTATAAATCAGTCTGGCATTTTTTTCAACTTTCAAGTGATTGAAAGGACTTGTAATTTCAAACTCTGACTCCTAATTCTCCTGCTTCTGACCTGTCTTTCAGATTTCTGGTTGTTTCAGAGGTGGCAGTGGAGCACACCTTTAGCACAGGAAAATGAGCGAGCTTGACCAGTTACGCCAGGAGGCCGAGCAACTGAAAAACCAAATCAGAGTATGTATTGTGCCTCAGCACAGATCATTGTGTCTTGAGGAGGGCAGAAATGATGCCTTAAATGTTTCCCCAATGTCAGAGTTAATGTAGAAAGGGCAAGCACACTTGACTGCTTTAGAAAATGACTTTTTGGTCTTTTATATTGTTTAGAAAATGATAGTTACAGAAGCAATGAACAAAATTGCTGATCAAAATGAATGTTTACTGAAGTTTGTCTAAGCTAAAGCATAACTAAAATTTAAAAAACTGTTTAAAATAAGGTCAATGATAAAGTCAGAGCTTTGTCCATAAGTTCTTAAAAACCTCAGAGGCTGGAGGCTGCACAGCCTCTCTGGACAAGCAGTTCCACTGCCTGAGTGTCTTTGTGGTGAAATTCATGTTGCCTTTCTTCCAAAAGAAGAAGAAATTTCAAAGTTAAATGCACAATGTGTGTTGACAGCAGGCAGTGTATTATGGTAATGCTGCTGTTAGAATCGGTCCTCACTGGGTGACAAGCAGAGATGTTTTCTGAACCTTGGGTTCAGGGGGCTTAATCAACTTGATAAAACAGAGAAAGAAATGTTCAGAACTCCATCTAATTTCCTTCTCTTGCAGGATGCTAGAAAAGCATGTGCAGATGCCACCCTGGCTCAGGTAAGAATTTCAGAGTTGAACAGGAATTAAGAAAATTTGTCTCTTTACAAAAACAAAATGCTGTGTAAGAAGGTGAAGGCAAGTGAATCTGGTTTTGCCTCCTGTACCAATTTTTTTATTTTGCCTTTGGGTGTTTTCTTCCAGAAATAAGTGCATGTTTGTCCAATTCCTGAGGGCAGAGGCCTTGAGCAGTGATTTCTTTGAGTGACTCAGGGCACATTTCTGCTGCTTAATGGAAAATAATGCTTTGCCCTGGAGCTGGGAGCAATACTGTTGTTACCCTGATAATCAGAACCATAAGGCCTGCTGAGGCTAAACTGCTTCTATGTCTGCCACATTTATCTGTGCAGGAGGAGAAAACCCAGATCAAAGGTCTGAAATCCTAGAAGTCTAAGAAGATATGAGCTAAACTAAACAGTTTCTGGGAGTGTTTATAAATGCAATAGGCTGCCTGTGTTGTGTGATAAAGACACGCTGCTTAAAATGACATAACTCGTGAATGGGCAGTTTGAAAAAAAATCAGTCAGTATTGAGGATGTGGGACTGTGGGAACTGTGTGTGAGATGTTACTTCTGAACAGTGAAGGGAAAAACTCAATGTGTGACATTCTCCTCTTTCAGATCACAGCCAATATCGACCCAGTGGGGAGAATCCAGATGCGCACTAGGAGAACACTCCGGGGACACCTGGCCAAAATTTATGCAATGCACTGGGGGACTGATTCCAGGTGAGTGCAGAACTGCCTCATGTGGCTTCACTGCTCTCTACAAAGTTGAGTGCACAGGCCTTGGGACCACGTGGAATTAATAATTCTGAGAGAACCTGGACAACCAAGAGAAGTCAGAAACACTGAAGGCCACAATTTTCCTCTGTGTTTTTGTAATCCAAGTCTACATTTGATGCCAAAATCCCAGTCCTTGTCTACTTGCCTGAAAAATACAGTAGTGGTACCACATGAATTCTGAGGAACTGTGGAAATAGAGTAGATGCCATTATCAGTTGTCTTTTTTTCCTTTCCTGTTAAACTACTGATTCATTTAAAGGGAATCTAAATGCCACTGATGTCAGCTCCTTTCATTCTCTTTTCTTCACAATGTTCATCACAAAGGTGTTCCTTGGCTGCCCAAATGATTGTGTTTCCCTCCTGTTTCCTTTCTAGGCTTCTAGTTAGTGCCTCCCAGGATGGCAAACTTATAATTTGGGACAGCTATACTACAAACAAGGTAAGGCCAGCTGATCCATTGCTGTGTAATTCAGTTGTGAATGCATCAGAAGGAAGTGTTGCCCATCATCATTTTGGCTCCAAATTTTGAATTCTCCAAAACAATCAAATTGTGTATAAAGAGCACAGCAGTGTGTTCAGTGTGTGAAAACGTGCACCACAAATGGGGAACAAGGAAAGGCTTCCTTCTAAAGAATGTTTTGATAACTGCAGAGAAGTGATTACCAGAGAGCAGGCAGTGATGAGCATCTTCCACCAGAAGGGGCAGAGATTTCAGCAGAGCCAAATGAATTTGTTGTCTGCAGTGAAGTCCTGAAAGACCTGACATGTTCTAATGAGTCATCACTTCGTAGCTGCAATCACATGAGGCAGTTCAGGACTGCTTTTACTTTCATTTGATGCTGATTGGTGTTTACTGATCACTGTTACAGGACTGCAAACAATTCTCATGTAGCCCCTTGTGGTTAAGCTGACAGAGCTGCTTGAGTCTCGTGCATGGAACTGGCTTTATTCTGAATAAATTTTCCTAACTTAATTCCTCATAGCATTAAAATCAATGTTACCAGTGCACTGGAGCAAGTGGCATCACTTTACTAAAAAGTTAATATATTATTTTTTGCAAATTAAAAACAAACCCTTTCTTTTTACCTCATCCTTTGACCTCAGCCTGCAGGTAAATGTCATCTAAATTACTGTGACTGCTGTAGGATGGTGAAATCATTACTGCATCCCATGATTTCTGTATTGGTACCTTTAATTCTTACATCAGTGCTAATTAATCCATGCAATATTCTGCTGGCTGGAAGTAACAGTGTTGTCATCAATTTGATCTTTGCCTAATGATAAAAGAAGATGGCTCAAAGTGAATAGTCCCAATAGTTCCTTGGTAGAAGACTTCCAAAAATGAACTGGTTGTGGTTCTAGCACTAAACTGCTTTTTGCTGCAGGATTACTGATTCCTCACTGTTCCACTGCTTCTAATGATTTTTTTCCTTAAGAAATTTAGGCATATTATTAATATTGCATGAAATATCCCCATATGTCTAAGGGCACCAGCCCTTTCCTAAAGACTTTATGAACAAATTTAAGGGATGAACACAATGAGTTAACAAGAAAGAACAGGTTTAGCTTCTATAATTATCTAAAAAAAGTTCTTTGAGCACAGAATGACAAGGAAACATGGGATAGATATTTAAATGTGAAGCTTGATTGCTTGCAGTGGGTTTCCAAAGAAGGATTTAAATGGCAGTGGAAGCAGCGATTTCCTTACTTGTTCATTCACAGCATCTAAGCCTGGAACTGGCAGTTTTGCTGACTGTGCTTGAAAGTCAATATTTTCCTGAACCTATAATAAACCAATAGTAATCAGAGCACTGAAGTGAAATAATTCACTTTGGACCAAAATTGCTGATGAAACTGGATGCAGGAAGAGCAAATCTGAGGTTTCATTACGTCACTACTTGTTCTGACGAGCTTCATATGCAAGTTACCCTCAAAATAGTTTGATACTCAAACAGCTGTTTTATTCTTGCTTCTCTGCCAAAAACATGATGCCTGTCTTGAGAGACAGGTGAGAAACTTCATGTGGTGCATCACTGAGTGCAGTTTTTGCAGCTGAAATCCATCCCTGTCTCTGTTTCAGGTGCATGCGATCCCCCTGCGCTCCTCCTGGGTCATGACTTGTGCATATGCTCCCTCTGGGAATTACGTGGCTTGTGGTGGGCTCGACAACATCTGCTCCATTTATAACTTGAAAACTCGTGAAGGGAATGTCCGTGTCAGCCGTGAGCTCGCTGGGCACACAGGTGAGTGCTGTTCAGAGTTACCTCAGCACAGTGAAGATGAGAAAAAAATCCTTTAAATTTAATTTCCTAAAAATGATCTATTTCTTCCCTATTAAAAAAAAATGGCTGGGCACACAGGTGAGTGCTGTTCAGAGTTACCTCAGCACAGTGAAGATGAGAAAAAAATCCTTTAAATTTAATTTCCTAAAAATGATCTATTTCTTCCCTATTAAAAAAAAATGGCTGGGCACACAGGTGAGTGCTGTTCAGAGTTACCTCAGCACAGTGAAGATGAAAAAAAAAAAATCCTTTAAATCTAATTTCCTAATAATGATCTATTTCTTCCCTATTAAAAAAAAAAATTGCTGGGCACACAGGTGAGTGCTGCTCAGAGTTACCTCAGCACAGTGAAGATTTGAAAAAAATCCTTTCAATAGAACTCCCCCATAATAATATACTTTTTTCCTTTAAAAAAAAATGACTGGGCACACAGGTGAGTGCTGCTCAGAGTTACCTCAGCACAGTGAAGATGAAAAAAAAATCCTTTAAATATAATTTCCTAATACTGATTTACTTCTTTCCTATTAAAAAAATGGCTGGGCACACAGGTGAGTGCTGCTCAGAGTTACCTCAGCACAGTGAAGATTTGAAAAAATCCTTTCAATATAATTCCCTAATAATGATCTACTTCTTTCCTATTAAAAAAATCACTGGGCACACAGGTGAGTGCTGCTCAGGGTTACCTCAGCACAGTGAAGATTTGAAAAAATCCTTTCAATATAATTCCCTAATAATGATCTACTTTTTCCTATTAAAAAATCACTGAGCACACAGATGAGTGCTGCTCAGAGTTACCTCAGCACAGTGAAGTTCAAAAAAAATCCTTTCAGTAGAACTCCCCAATAATAATATACTTTTTTCCTTTAAAAAAAAATGACTGGGCACACAGGTGAGTGCTGCTCAGGGTTACCTCAGCACAGTGAAGATTTGAAAAAAATCCTTTCAATAGAACTCCCCAATAATAATATACTTTTTTCCTTTAAAAAAAAATGACTGGGCACACAGGTGAGCGCTGTTCAGAGTTACCTCAGCACAGTGAAGATGAAAAAAAAAAATCCTTTAAATATAATTTCCTAATAATGATTTACTTCTTTCCTATTAAAAAAATGGCTGGGCACACAGGTGAGTGCTGCTCAGAGTTATCTCAGCACAATGAAGATGAAAAAGAAATAATCTAAATATCATTCCTTAATCATGATCTACTTCTTTGCTCTGGCAGAACCTTAGCTGCAGACTCCTTGGTTTTAAATGTTTTTAATCAGTTTCTCTGCTGTAAAATTGAACTAAAACTTATAGCTGGAAGTTGATGTTTTCATATTTCCTGCTGTAGTTTGAATTCTGTGCTATGTGAAATGGAGGTGGTTGGCAGGCAGGCTGGTTCTGTAATCAGAGTGATTCCACTGATGGTTTGGCAGATGAGATTTCAGGAAAAAAGATGCTTCAGAGCATTCAGCTGAAATTCTTTCATGCCACTGTTGGGAAATATCCAGTGTCCATGCTCAGGTCTTTGGACTGACCAGGAATGCAGTTTATTTTTCCTCAGTGATTGTCTGATACACTTGAGGTCATGAGCATTTGTTGCTGCTGGAGGCAGCGACACTGGGATCCACTTTCTTAGGAAGTTGAGTGTGTGCAGTGCAGGCTCACTGGACTCCTGCCCAGCTTGGACAGTGGATCCCACACTTCTGTCCCCCTTCCTCTGGTTGGATTGGGGTGGTCTCTAAAGAACTAAACCACATCTTGTCCAAAACTGCACTTTCCAATACAAAAATCATCTGTTGCATTTTAGGCTTTTAGTGTTCCTTGCTGCAGCTTCAGGAGAGGAGGAAGCAGCTTATTAGCAAAGCAATTTGCCTTTGGAGGGTAATCTCTGGCCTTATTTGTGCACCTTTTACTCTGTTTCCAGGCTACTTGTCCTGCTGTCGTTTCCTGGATGATAATCAGATCGTCACCAGCTCTGGCGACACCACTTGGTAAGCTGGAGCACGGGGACAGCACTGTCAGCAGGGGCTGTTCTCATCCATTTCCTGTGCCTGAAGGAAACTTTGTCCTTCACAAACTTCAGCATCACCCACAAGACTGTGGTGATGCTGCTCAAATGTCATTTTTTTGCTGGTAATTTCAACTCTGTGAGCTTCAGCTGTTTCCTTGTGCCCATATTCTGAAGAGCTTGACCTAATTCTGTGTTAAGATGTTCTGGGAATTTTTTTCTTAATGTAACTATTTGGCTTTCACAAATAACTGCATTAGACTAATGATTTTCCTCAAAACTCTGTTTGTACTGAGTATTTATTACTTAAAAAGTCATGTTTGGAAATTTCTAATACAGAATGTAGTTAATGTTGTTATTCAGAAGAGCTCCTAGAAAATATTCTCCAGTGACAATAGCTGGGTTTTTTGAGGAGAATGTAGGTGTCTATCTTCATAAATACTGGGTTCTGAACTAAAAAAGGCCTCCATATTTTTTTTTCATAGATTTTTCTATTATATCTGTTTCTTAAAAGCATTTTAATTCTCCCAAGCAGCAGCACTTAGAGCAAAGGTGGTTTAATAAATACCTGTCCTACACAATGCCAGTCTCTTTGAATGCCTGTTTATTAATCCACTGATTCTGAGTAGCTATGGAATATATGTGGGATTAAAACCAAAAATGTTTCTAAATATTTGTTGGTGTTTAGACAACCCAAAAAACTATAACAAAATGAGAGGATTTGTAGAAATGATGCTCTTTGTATGAGAATACAGCTGCTTCAGGAGTTCTGTAGTAATTCTGCAGCTGTCCTTGACATCACCTCAGCTCAGCCAAGCCTCAAAGGACTTTATCAAAGTACAGGCATCTCTTGTTTGCCTGGTTTGAACCTGCTGCTGATAGCTCTGGTTTGCTGAGAAATTACAGAAATTAAAAATCCCGACTTCCTAAAGTGTTTAGACCTCTTCTTAGAGGTGATAGCGTTCTTTCATCCTTTTACACTCTTAATTATCACTGTAGTAGTGATTTGACTGACTTGCAACTTGAACATCAGACATAATTCACAAAGTTACTCATCCTCTGTGAGTTTATAAAAATGAGAAATGCTGGCTCAGCTTTTGCTGTAGCCTTACCACTGCTGCTTTAAATGAAGCTGTGGTAGTACTGGGTAACAGCCCTGGCAGAGAACTTTGGGATGAGCAGCCCTCAGTGCCAGTCATCAGTTTTTTCCACTGTTCTTCAATTTAAAACCCCCCAATGTTTTAAAATTAAGGATAGCTTTAAGGTCTTCTGTGCACAGTTAATCTGTAACAGCCAAACAGTTCAACCAAAACCGTTTATTTCTATTGTCAGTATCAGTGTTGTTAATACTTGGAGTTTTACTTCAGCAGTGATACAAAGACCTTATGAAGTGTTGATTTTTGCCTCTTGAATTATTCTTTCCAGTGCTCTCTGGGACATAGAAACTGGTCAGCAGACAACCACATTTACTGGGCACACTGGAGACGTGATGAGTTTGTCCCTTGCCCCTGATGCCCGGTGTTTTGTTTCTGGTGCCTGCGATGCCTCTGCCAAACTGTGGGATGTTAGAGAAGGAATGTGCCGGCAAACCTTCACCGGCCATGAGTCCGACATCAACGCCATCTGTGTATGTAGCTGCTTCATCCAGCATTTTGTATCTCTCAGCTCTTCAGCATGATGAAGTATTTTCAGGGGTTTTTTTTTAAATAAGTTTGTAGAGCTGAGAGAATTAACCTGAAACTTGCGGTGAGTGGAAACGGGGTGTCCGTTCGTGAATTTCTTCACTGGGTTTGCCCAGTGTGAAGAGGTGCAGCCTCTTTGTTTGCTGTGCTCTGGTGTGAAAAATCTGAACCCATTTGTGTTGTCCTTCCCCAAATGTGAACCCATTTGTGGTTTTTTTTCCTCCCCCATGAAGTTCTTCCCCAACGGCAACGCCTTTGCCACGGGCTCGGACGATGCCACGTGCCGGCTCTTCGACCTGCGGGCTGACCAGGAGCTGATGGTTTATTCCCATGACAACATCATCTGTGGCATCACCTCTGTAGCATTTTCCAAGAGTGGCCGCCTGCTCCTAGCTGGGTATGATGACTTCAACTGCAACGTGTGGGACACGCTGAAAGCTGATAGAGCAGGTAAAGAAATGGCTTTGGGTATTGGGAACTCAGGGTGGACATTTTACTGCAGTCTCCACCCCTGGAGGTGTCCAAGGAATGCCTGGATGTGGCACTCAGTGCTCTGGACCAGCCACAGGTTGGACTTGGTGGCCTTGGTGGCCTTTTCCAACCTCTAGTTCTGTGATACTGAATGTGTGAATTGAGTCTCATGCACAGATCTGTCAGCACTCACTGTCTCAGCTTCAGAACTCTGAAAACTTCTTCAGGCTGCCCAGTGATGGTACAAATCCACTGGAATCCTGCTCAAGGATGGATGCCTTGAGAACAGGAACACTGCCATTAAAAACAAGGGCTTGGAGTGGAGGGATATTCTTTTTTAGACTTTATGGCTTTGTTTATGCATTAACTATTCAAAGCAATTCAACATTAATGTTGCTATTTATACACAAGAATTTTTTTCCTGGTATTTGTAGCAGTAGTTGTAGAGACAACCAGCAAAACAACAGAGACTGTGGAGTTTATCTTTTGAGGGAACAAACATGAAATTCATAGTCCAAAGATGAAGAGAATTTAACTTACAGTTCTTTAAAATGAAAACTTTTGTTGGAAAAAATGTATAAATTAGGCCACAAATGTTTCATTACTCTCATCAGAATAGGAGATGAGAAAAATACTCTGCCTAGTGAAATGTTCCAAGGCTTCAGATTGCTGAGCAGATTTGGCACTTCTGATATTAAATACTTCTGTATCTTCTGATACTGGCACTTCTGTATTAAACACCTTTGTGGCTGTGTGTTCTGTACAAATATTTAAGATTTCTTGGTGCTGATTTTATTCTATCAAATTGCAGCACTTCCTATTGCTGGTGAGGGAATGAGGAGAGTCCTGTGTGCACTCTAATTCATGTAGAAAGATTAATTTCAAGTCCATCAAGAGTACCTTGGCTCAGTGCTGTGGACTGGAAAGCTTGAACATAATTAGGTTTTCTTTTTACCTCCTTGAAACTGTTAAATTAAAGGGGATAGAGGAAAATGTTGTCTCCCTTAATTTTTCTGTTTAGTGTCTCAGTTCTTTCTTTTAATGGTGCTGTAATTGAATTGTATTAGATCTCCATATTGACAAATAGATTGTATGGAGGAGTCTGTCTTGTGAATGTAGTAGGAGAAAATTGGATGAAAAATGCTTTAGAGTTCATAACATAATTCAGTTTAACTTCCGGTTCTAAAAGAAAATTTTTTACAAATGTAAAATTTTGTAAAATTGAACTGATCTTTATCACTGTGGTGAGGAGCAAAAGCTGTGCAGTGCATGGTTATGGTGACATTGTCAGAATCTTCAGGGCTGTCACTTCACAAATCATGGGAGGCCAGTAAAGGTCATAGTATGGGGATTTTACAAGGAAAATTTTGGAGTTATGCATTTACTGAATTACCCCCTTGAGAACCCACCCAGCTCTGTCCTGACTCTGTGCTTGTAAAACCAAAGGCATTTAAAAATTCCAGCCGTGTTTGTTCAGGATTTTTGACTCTAGAGCTTGGCTAATCCGAACGTGCTGTGGTGTAACTTGAGCAGACAGGAAATCACCCAAACAATGCAATTTCTTTGTTCCATTTCTCATTTCTAGGTGTCCTTGCTGGTCACGATAACCGTGTCAGTTGCTTAGGTGTGACTGATGATGGCATGGCAGTGGCAACAGGGTCATGGGACAGCTTCCTCAAGATCTGGAACTGAAGTAGGTGAGTCCCCAGCTCATTAAGGCTGCTTTGGGCTCCAGAATGCTTTTTGCCAGCAGTGCTGTTACTTGGTGCTGATCATTCAGGTTAGGAAAGCAGAGTGAGGAGCAAATCTGGGCAGTTGGGGGATTTGAATTACCATTATTTTAATGTATGCACTGACATTTTTCTGGTGGCCTACTTTTAACTGCTGTACTCTCCTTTGTGGGTTTTTGAGTAAATAAATGTCCTTGGGGGGGAAGCGGGGGGGATAATACCTGGATGTTTCAGTGGTGGGGACAGCAGAACTTGCCACTTGTTTGCAGTTTCTCAAAGTGCTACTCTCACCAGATGTTTCTGTGTGCCAGAAGAGCAGCGGACTCCACGACTGGAAGAAGTTTCCAACGGTTGAAAATTAAAAACGATAGCATATCCAATCCAACCATACTAACTCGGACCCCCATCCTCCCCAACTTCAAAGGGCAAGATCTTTTCCGTCTCCTGTTGCTGAAATGAAGAGCACAATTACCTTTCCAAGAAGAATTTCTGTGTTGTAAGCAAAATGAAATTGTGCATTCCTTTTGGGACCATTTTTTTTGTCTTGAGAATTTAAAAACAAATGAAACACTATCATAAAAAGCATGACCAGAAAATAAACTTGAGCATAATTGTGAAACAGTTAGCTTTCACTGTAGTTTCCAAGTTGAAGTTAAGGACTTTATCTCACACACTTGCAAATTTTAAAGTCATGTTTGTAGCAGGATTTTTTTCAAGTTTCCTTTTTAAATACATTTCCTTATGTATTTAATTGAGCAAAACAAGGGAGTCCTAGCCCAGAGCACCTGGGGGTTGTTAACGCTGTAAATTTAGTCCCTAATTTTTTTTATTTTTATTTTCTAGTATCACTGATAATTGTTGCACAAAACTTGGCATATATAGGATAATGTTAAGCAGTAAGGTAACCAAGCACATGCTGTAAAAGGTAATGAATGCTTGTTTAAAGAATCCTTTCACCTTTTATGGATTACAAATGCAATCCTTGGTCCCTCCTGCCCCCCCCTTTTTCACCACACTGATTTTTTTAATCTGTTTTGGTTTGTCCACTTGGAAGGGCAGTTTATATATCCTAACACTATCCTATAAGTCTCAACAACCAGGAATCTCTGTTTTCAAAAGAGACCTATCCTACACTTGGGTATTGAGTCAATTCTTTGTGTATGAAATGATGTACAAATCAATGTTTTGAAAATAATGATCTTGAACTTTCTAAGTTAAACAGAAAAAAAAAAACCTTTTTTGATTGTTTGCCATATTGGGTGGGTTTACTCTTAGAATCGCATGCTGTAGAAATGCTAAAAAGTGCATATTGGACTAAGTCCTTAGATGTTTTTTCTTTGAAGAAATAACCTGTTTAAAAACTGTAACCATTGTCGCTGTATTCATTTATTGTTGCTACTCTGTGCATAAATCTATGAAGAACTCCAGTACAAAGCTATGCACGTTTTGGAGTAGCGTGATAAGTCACTTTTTTTTTTTTTCTTTTTAA
>VXBB01024980.1:1207108-1221921 GCA_013399915.1 Illadopsis cleaveri
TTTTTTAAAAAAAAAAAAAAAAAAAAAGAAACAGCCTGTTCAAACAATCGCTGTCAAAGATTCTGGGGTGTGGGAGGAGGGAACCTAGACCATCTTCTTTATAAATCAGTTCCTCACAGCCAGTTCCTCTTGCAGGATGAGTCCTTTGCATCTGATCAGAGTCATTTTTGTAATGAGCAGATTTTCCTGGCTTTCTTTTCAAATAAAATGTTAAAAGCAGCAGTGTTTGGACAGCAGATTGTTCTGTTAAACTTTCCTATCTTCTCACTGTATCCAGAAATGCTCCTTCCTAGCAGCAGTAGTAGCTTTTCTCCATTTTGTTTTTTCTGCAACATTCTGTACAAAAATGTGCTGTAATTGTGCGTTAGGCCTGGATTTGGCATAAAAGATGAGTTCCCTCTTACTCTCTTTCATGAAACTACTCTGTAGAGCTTTCTCCACGCCCTGTATCCCTCTTCACCTTTTGTATTTAATTTTAAAGTCAGTGTACTTCAAGAAAGCTGGATGCAAGATAGATACTATATTAAAATGTAATGTTATTTAAGATGTAATAAAGCAGTTTGACATGAGTTTGGACTGATCTGTTTTGCAGCTTATTGTTCAACGTGCAGAACGTCTTCTGAGTGGTGAAATGAACACACAGGAGGAGGGAATGCTGTCCCCAGAGAAATGGTTTGGTGTTTTTAAATGGTTAATGGTCAGTTATTGGGCAGAGTTTGCACTTAGCTCTAAATTCCCAGAGCCAATGAGGTTCATGAGGTGCACATCACAAAAACGCTTTGTGCTATAGGAGCGGAGCACCTGAAATAGGAAATCAAAGCAAAATGCTGAGTAACTTCTTTAAAAACTTTTGTGTCCTTGAATAGGAAAAGAATTGAGTGGAACAGCTTTGTGTTCCTGCCACGTGAGGATCTGGCCACAGCAGCTCTGTTGGCACTGGTAGATTGACAGGGTAAGAAGTCATGTTCATGCTCAGTAAGAACAAAGTCTCCATGAGGCAGAATTTTATCTTTTTTAAGAATGATTTTATACCCAGAGGAGCAGATTCCTGAAATGAGGTGTTAAAAAGCAGTTGGTTCAACGATTTGGTATTGGTTGACTTGAGGGTTTTGTGGTTTTAGTTGGTGTAAAGTCCCATCTCTTGTTCTGACCTAAATAAAAATGAATTTTCCCTCATTTCACATCAACCAAGAGAAATTCCAAAGCCATTGCTTGGTCTCATACTAAACATAGGAATTCTCAGCCTCAGTGGAGAGGTTTTTAAAAGCTGGGAGTATGGAAAATCCAATGGTGGCATTATTTAACCAGCAGCCATTACCTGACTGTGAGCACTGGGGTTTGGGCTGCATGAGACTGGTAAGTAGCTCATGGCTAGAAATTTGGCAATTCAGATTCAGTGGTTTCCAACTCCAAATGCTGTAGCTGTGGGGTGTCCACTCATGTGGAATATTTTTATTCCAAAGGATGTTTCATGTGTGATTCTGTCTGGTCTGTAATAAAACCAATGATCTGTCTTACCTTCCTTAATCTCCATCCATGTGTTAAATTTCCGTGTCCTGCCTGTGCTGGCAACAAAACCCCTGCCAAGGCAGTGATTTCTTGTGTGAGGAGGGTGATGTGCAGCCCCTTGGGATTTATTTGAAATGCAAACAGTTGCAGTTGCCTCTTGCTGCTGATATTTTTGTGTTAAATATGAAATTTTATTTGGTGTAAACATCAGTCATTGTGTGTTTAGTTACTCAGAGAGCTGCTACTGGAGGAAAATGGGTGTGCAAAGGGAGAGCAGCTCTGAACTCTTGAGTCTGGGCCAAAACTTTGAGTTTTGAGTGCCTTTAATTTTAGGATATACCCAAATCAGAAGTGTTTATGTAATCTTACCTACAAGCTCCTCCTGTGGGCTTTGAAAAGATTCTGAGTTGGAGACAGTTGTGGGATGTGGTTCCAAAGAGGAGATTCCCCCAGCTGCTGGTGAATTTCTGGTGCTAATTTCTTATTTCTGGTTCAGATTCCATGACCTGAGAAGACAAATCTGTGAGAATGGGATTGGAATCCTCTCATGGAGTTTCAGGGAAGGGGTTGAAGGAACAGAGATCAGATTTTTCAATCCCAGGACCTTGAGTGAAGACCTTTAGCATTTTCTGTGCCCCTCAAGGCCTTTAATTTCCTCATGAATTAAATACAAGATCTGAGGTTCTACTACTAGCAGAAAAAAAACTGAGTTGGGCATTCTGCCTTTTGACCATGAAGTCCCCTGGAGTGTTTTAAATCAGCTGTGAAACACACTTAAAATGACTGACTGAATCATGCCCTATAGGAGCTAAAAATAGAATAATCTGGTTTCTGGGAAGTGGCAGAGTAAATAAAGAATAATAAAACCTGTCACTCGTGCTGAGCTCTGTGCGCCTTGGTCTGCAGCAAGGCAGGATCCTGTGAGGTTTTATGATTAACACTTTTTAGTGTAGGTGTAACCATGAATTCAGATTGGAGGGGAAAGAATAAAAGAAGTGGCTGATGAACAAGTTCTAACAGCAGCTGGCTATTTTTGCATGGTGCTGTTCTCCTTCTCCATGTAATTCCTGAGTCTGCCTCTGCTTTAACCATCAGGCCACTCAATGATGAGTTGCATTCCAACGTGTAAGAATTCTCCTGAAGTACGTGGAGAGTTGGATTTGTTCTGTTTCAGGGTTGTATGAGGAAATTTGGGAAAATGAAAGCCCAGATTTCAGTTTCCCTTTGGCAGAACAAGGGTGCATTCCCTGTCCCTGCTGCTGGGAGAGGCCCTGGCACGTGGCAGTTCCCAGAGGTGGCAGCAGACATCTGCTGTCCTGCATCCCTCAGATGTGCTCTTTCCTTGCTGATTTAAACATCATGGCTTTGTTCTATTTTATCTGATGGGTTAAAAAATTCCTGCTCTGTCTCCTGCTCTTTTCCTGTCCTCAGTGCCCTTCTGAGCCTGAGCTGCTGCTCAGTGGGAATCCCTCATCCCTCCCTGGGGCTGGGAGAACCAGGGCTTTGAGCCCGACCTGCCTGGCTGCTGCTCCAGCCTAAAGTGCCCGGGTTAAAGCCTCTCTGCAGGAAATGCCACCGGGACAATCTGCAGTTCCCATTTCCTGGCAGGAGATGGAACATGACTGGCACATTCCTGGCCTGGCCACAGGGCCACAGTTGGAGCTGGACTCTGCCTGCTCAGTCTGTAACCTGACAAGGGAAATTTTCCCTGACAAGGGAAGAATTTCTTCCTGTAGCCCTCACTCTGCAGGTTAAATCAATTCAGTGCAAACAGGAAACCTTCAAAAATTGATCAGTTTTGAGGTCCCAGATCAGGAGTTGCAGTTTCCTTTTGGTAATCTGGGTTTATTCAAAGAAACTTCATTAAGGGAAAGCCAAGCTGAATCATTCTGAGACTGCTCAGCTTTTTCTTCTTGATATCAATACTGAAGAGTGTCTAAAAAATGAAATACTAAATTAAATAATAAATTAGAAACTAAATAATAATAAAGTAAATAATAAACTAAAGTATTTTTAAATATGGCATAGTAGCTGCATTGGTAAAATTACCCAGTATTCACTTAGCTGGGAAAACCAGAAGCCATAGAAATGTGAATAAAAACAGAGTAAACTTCTCATTGTTTAGAGAGCTGGCTGCTGCAAACTCGCCCTTTAGGAACACAGGCCCTGCTCAATACTCATTCAAGTAATTCCTGGCTTGACCCAAGACAATTTTGTCATAAAATAGAACAAAGAGAATCTTCCTGCTTTAATTATTCATAAGCCATTTGCTCTGGCTGAGTGCACCGAGCTGTGATTGACCCTGAGAGGGAATCGTCTGGGGAGCTGGAAGTGCAAAATGAGGAGTTTATTTCATATAACAGATTTTTAAATGGCAAATAGATGAGGGAGGGAAAAGAAAAGTCTGTTTAAAAGGGTGGGGAAAAGAGAAGTCTGTTAAGAAGGCACTGAAGATGGGAAAATGCTGAGTTCCCAGGAACGTTGTGGGGAAGCACAGACAGTGCAGCTCCATCTGGTGGTACAAAGCCCATGGAATGGGTGGTCAGTGCAGGGAAAAACGCGTGTGACAGAGCAGCCTGTGCTGGGTTTGGCTGCAGTTCGTGTTCCTGCACATGGAACCCCTCCTTCCTGCGTCTCCAGGGCCCATTGACTGCGCTCAGATTTTTCCATAAGGCTTTACAAACAAAACAAGCTTTTCCCAATGTTGACTTTTGGAGGGATTTTCTTTCCCAGTGTTTTATGTAAAAACCTCAGCTGGTGAAGATGGAGAGGTTAAAAAGGAGCCAGAGTTAACTGGAGCAGGAGCTCTTGGACAACCTTAAATCCAAGTCTTATTTAGAAAGGATTCCCTGCTTTTCTCTCCAGCCCCTCTCCCCCAGTATTCCTGCAGTCCCTCTCACATTTTTTGCCACGCTCTGTCACAGCCCTGATGAGAATCCCTGCTCTTTTCAGCCTCCCTCCTCTCCTTTGGGTAGGAATAGGGACCTGGAATCACTAATTAAGATATTTTGATTGCCAGGGTGCTCGTGCTGATCTCAGCCTGGTGCCCTGTGCTGTGGCAGGGAAGTCCCTCTGCAGTGGAAATTTGGATTTTGCTGTCACACACGCTCCTGCTGCACCTGAGAGAACCATCACATACATTCCAAACCCTCGTTTATAAAAGCAAACATATTTAAGATGTATAGAATTCTAATATTTAGGGTTTGTTTTTTTTTTTTTTTCTCTTTTGCACAATCAGGGTTGCTGTTGAGTGAGAAGCAGTAGGCAGCAGCAGCTCCTTTCCTACCCTGGCTGGTGCTTGGCAGGGTGAGTCATCCTGGAAAACACGTAACTGCATATATTTATCTCAACTTCCATTGATTTTTTCACCAGAGTTCCTTATCTTTGCTTTACTGATTTACTTTCTGAGATATTATAAGCAAAACTGAAAGGAGGTCCAATGGGAATAATCATGGCTGATCCTTGGCTCCCTGGAGCTGCTGCTTAATCCAATGGGAAGAAGCAGACAGGATTTAGAGTGAATGGGAGACAACATCTGACATTTAAAATCACTCAAGATTCGTAACTCTGAGTTATTTTGTTCTCTTTCACACAGAAGGTGCTCAGAATTCCCTGTTAGTACCTGAGGGTCTTTCACTTCACCTTGGGAAGCCAAAGCTCATCCTCCCTTCTGCCAACAGGAAAAAAAGAAATGACAATGGATGATATTAGCTGGAGTTGGAAGCATCTCCCTCCTGGAATCACTGAAAATTCAGCCTCACACTGATTGGTGTTTTCTTGTGTTTAAGAATTTAATAATTCCACCCTGAAAGCAACAAAAAGCAGGTGAGGAGATGAGTTGTGAGACACTGAGCTTTTAAGAGCAGCAGTTCCACCTTCCCTCTGGCCCCTCCAGAGTTTTTTTCAGAGCCCAGGAGCCATTAATTGCTAAAATAGCTGCTGTTCTTTGCCTGGTGGGGATCTGAGCCTTGAATGAACAATAAGTATTCAGGGAGTGACAGCTCTGGGAGTGATGGACACCAGTTTGCACTAATGAGAGATCTGGGAGCTTTGCCAAGGATGACTGCATCACTTAATTGAACAATTCTATATTTCATCTGCCTCTTGCATCAGACGTGTGTTTAACCCACTGCCTTCTGAAATCTTGGCAAATCTTGGCCCAGGTGACAGAGTTGCCCAGTGAATGAGCTCTGAGTGAACTCTTAAGGAAATCCAGACACCAAAGAACCTTCAGCATGGAGAAAAATGAATTAGATTCATTGGCCAGGCTGGTGTCTGTCAGTGGCAGCTCTAAAAAGTGATGTTGGAATTAAAAAAATGATCCTTTTGAGCCGTTCTATCTCCCTCCCTCCTCCCAAGGCTTATTTCAATCAAGTGATAGCATCAGCCCTGGTGGCAGGAAATGGAGCAATTACAGATAGACCTCAAGGAACAGCTTATCAGAACCAAAGGTTAAACTTTCATAAGCAAAAGGATCATTCCTGTTCTTTGAAGCCTGTCACTGTTCTATCCACCAAGAGTAACTTAACCAGAAAAACCAGATGGGAGCCTTTGACCTCAGCCCTGATCTGAAAGTGAAAGCTCCTCATCGAGTGGTAGAGCTTGAATTAACAGGGCTAATTTATCTTTCTCCACTAAAGAAAAGAAATCCAAACTCTTGGGCCTGTTTTGTGGTGTGTCAGCTAGAGGCCAAATTCTCCTGTCAGGTCTTGGCACTTGAACCAGCCCCATCAATTAAAATCTGGTGCATTCTGGATGGGAAACAGGCAGTTAAGGTTAGTGGTACCTCTGCCAAGAACTCCAAAACTCTGCTGTCCTCGTGTTGGGTCTGAATAGCTGAACTTATTTATATACTATTTCTAGTGCCTCACTGTTTATATTTTGAATGGGAAGCAGCAGCATTGGCAATATTTGCTTTTGCAGGGTGAGGTGGTTTGCAAAGAAGTCCCTTCACCTCAATAATTTTATTACTTTTTTAAAGAAATCCAGTAATTGTTAAACCTGTGCATGCCCATTTGAACCCCTTTGATAAAGCAATGCCTCCATGTCTGTCCAGCTAAAAAGGCAAAACCTCCCAAAGCATCTCATCACATTCCTGTAACTGTAATACATTTGGGTGTGAGCCAGAGACAGCACCAATATTATTAATTTACAGTTTATTCTCATAGAGATCATCTCAGGGGTTGTGTCTGGCCAAGTTTTCATGGGACATCCTCTGCACTTTTAGCACAGGGATTTCTAAGCCAGTTCTTCCTCCCCAGTGCTGTTTTTTGGGGGGGTGGTTGAGAGGATTTAATCCCGTGCTATGTGGACACCCAGCCCTGTGGAGGGAGGCCAGACCATAAAATAATTGTCTGGGCTCTTTGAAAAATTACATAACTGGGCAAGAGCATGGCATGGGAAAGTGCCTTGGATCTGCCCCCCTTCTCCCTCCTTTTCCATGTCACAAAGCCAGAAACTTGCATCATTAATGCAGAGCTGTTCAGGGTCCAGTGGTGAACCAGTGCTGCTGAATTGAATTTTGTATCCCAGCCTTGCAGGAGGGCACAGATCCAGCCTGGGGATCCTGAGCAGGGCCTGTGCATTAAGCACTAATTCCAGCAATTATTTAGGAGCTTTCCTTGCATGAGTGGTCAGGTGCTGTGAACATCAAATGCTGCTTTTCCTAGGCTTTTATGACATTTGGGGGCTGACTTCCAGCCTCTAGTCATAACTATGTAATTAACAGCTTAATTTTATCAAAATAATTTGATTTCTGGTGGCTTACATTGAAATTTTGGGTTCAGTGGGATGTTTGAAAGAATGTGCTTGAATTTCCTGATTTTATAGAAGGAAATAAATATGAAGTGTAGGGAACAAGGCCCTAAAGTTCATCAGAAGCTTTTTAGCTGTGGATTTTGCCCCGTTCTGGCACATTTTTAATGACACAGAACAGATGCTACTCATCAATAACCAATAAATAACTGCTGTATTTGACTCCTTTGGCAAGGTATTTTCCCATGAGGAGCATGAAAACCGCACCAAATCCGCTGTGGCGCTGGATAATGGAACAAAATTCTCCTTTTTTTTCTGGAAAACGTGTCCCTGGGAGAGAAAACCGGGATGCGGCTTCTGCTGCCACCTGGTGCTGGCGCCCAGTTTGGCCGGGGAACTGGTCCCAGTGATCCACGAGGCAAATGTAAGCGTCATTCTCGACGTCCAAGGGCAAATGAGACACCAAAAAATAGTCTGGAAAATATAGGAGATAATATGAATATATAAATATATATAATATAGGAATATCTGGAACATATGGCACTGGTTCTAGTGGATTTGTGGGGTGTGGAGCAGGTTAAAGCACATGCTGAGAAGCCACTTGGAGGGAACACAGTGAGCAAACACCATCATCTCCCCAATAAATTATTTGTAGCAGCAAAGGTGCCCCCCAGAGCACGTTGTATTTCAGTGGTTTGGGGATGGACAGCTGCTCGTGTCAGGGAATAGTTACAGACAATATTTCTGTAAAACCTGCAAAGCACCTCCTGCCACATCCTTCTGGCTCTTTTAGATTTCACAGGGTGAAATGTGAATTTTCTGCATTCATTTACAGACAGGAAGTCCGATGAGGAGGATTCATTTCTTCAGTACTAAAATCTTTACAGCCAATGCGTAAAGGAGTCACAAACCAATTTTTTGTGTGTGTGTGTATTCCAAACAGATCTAAAAATGACCTGCAGGGAATTGTCTGAGAAAGACAAAACTGAGCTGGCCTGGCTGTGCTCTCACAGAGGTGGTGGGAACAGCGTTACTGAGCTCAGGGGAAAGGTTCATCTTTGGTGTTTAAAACCTTCTGAGCTTGATTAAAACCTCCTGAGCTTAATTAAAACGCTGGGTGAGGAGCTTTGCCTGATGGCAGAGGCAGCAGAGGGCACTGCTGCCGTTCTTACAGCAGCTCCTCCCTGGTTCCCAGGATTGCAGAGAAACACGGAACACTCTCGGGTCGTGGAGTGCAACTCCAGGACAGCCCAAGAAGCTCCCAGCTCTGTGTGGGGTTTGGAGCAGGGGTTAGGGCTGTCCACAGTTTTCTAGCTCGTGAATGTTTGGACTTTGCAGTCCTGTTTTCTCACGCACCTCAACATAAACTATGTATATTTTCAGATTGTTTTTCATATTTCTCCTCTGAGAGGAGAATTGATTGATGGTGGTGTTCACCATCCAAGTTGAAGAGGTGGTGACCTAAATGACCAATCTCTTGCCCTTTGTACAAACTGTATATAAGATGGAGTCGGATGAGGAAGAATAAGAGAATGAAGAAGAAGATTGTAAAATAAACTATCATTAGCTTTCCCTTCACCTGCTGCCTGCCTCGTTCCTTCTGTGGGTCCGATCCTCCTACAGTTTAGGGCTGTGCTGAGCAGCAACTGCCCCTTCTGTCCCACGCTCAGGGTGTCCCTGCCCTGGGGACAGAGGGGTGACCCTATGTGTGCCATGCCTTGAGCATCTCTGCCCTGAGGGGTGACTGCACATGACATGGACGTGACAGGGATAAAACCGAGCCTGAGGAATGTGTGACCTCCTCAGGGATCCCCCAGTCCCTGTTTTCCCGTGGCTGGGAGTTGGTCAGCCACGGGTTTGTAAACGTGACGTTGCTGACCTGGTTGCTGGGCGTTTTCTTTCACAACAGGTTGATGCTCAGGGACAAAACAGGAAGAGCAAACAGGATTCAGGATCAGCCTCGGTGCCTGAGAATCTCTGATGGTGAGGAGGGACCACTGCCAGCGCTGGGAATGATGGAAAGTTTGTTCTCCAGCAGTACAGGGAGAAATTGGAAATTGCAGGAAACTAAAAGGTAACTGCTGGGTTCAGAAAAAGCCGAGTTTTTAAGGAAGAGGTAGTTAAGAAAGGGGAATGAGGTGGAGGCAGGTCTGCTGGGAGAGGGCAATGTGCAAAGGTGTTATTTTGGATACTTGGGGGATTTTTTGGCAGTTTTAAAAAATATCTGCCTGGCCAGAGAATTAGGAACATCATCTGTGAATGAAGAGGGAAGGTAAATGGGTGTTTGAGTGTAGTTAGTAACCATGAGAACAAACCAGTCCTACTAGGCTGGTGCTTTTCTTTCTGGTATTTTTTCTAATAAAATGTTTTGGGGAAAAGAGAGGCTTCACTGGGGGTCGCAGTTACTCTCAGCCTTCTGTCTGAGGCAGCAGGACCAGTCATTTTACCCAGGCTATTGTAAATGCAGGTGCAGAGCTCCTGAATGTGTCATTCTTTCATCTGAAAAATTACCCTGCTCTTTTTTCTATGAATAAAAAGGATCATTTAACTACAGTGCAGGATGTTCTTTTAATATGGGGTGTTGGGGAGGTATATTTCCTTTTGTACTGAGGCAAAGGATATCTGCATCACCTTTCTGAGAATTAGAACAAAGGGGGTGAATGGGAAGGGTTTCAAATGCATCTGTGATCTGAGCATCTGCAAAATACAAGGGAGTTGAATACATGAAAAGAAGAAGTTAATAATGCTGGACTATAGACAATTCTGATGCAAATGAACCAGAAGTTGGCAGAGACCAGTCTCTTTTCATTTCTGTTTTTGACAGTCACAAGAGTGTGATGTAAGGCTCATATTCAGAATGAATCCTACCTTGTGCTGAAGCTTCTGGATTCCAGACTGATTTCCTCTGCATTTGTGTTGTTCTGATTATATCAACTGTTTTTCTGTTTCTGGTTTCAGAATTAGATTTAATTTTTCCCTTTGCAGAGACTTTTTCCAAGCCTTATTTCTGTCTCTTCAAGTCCACGTTGTGTTGGCACTGGCCTTAGTTTGACTCTCCTCTTGCTGAAAAGCTCCATCTGATCCTCATCAGCAAATTGGATTCAGGCACTTACTTTGGAAGATCTTCCATCAAGATTTCAGGTTTCTCAACAAGAAAATTAATTTTTTTTAAAAAAAAGTGTCCTGGTAATATCAAGTCACTGGTCAGAATTCTCTCTTGTGCTATCAAAGAACTCCCAGGGCAGCACAAGCCTGAAGGTCGAAGGAATAAAGAGCCTCAGTTACAAGAGGATGAAAAGCTTTTTTAATCCCTGGACTGTTTTATGGGGGGTTTAAGCAGTGTTTAATACAAGGGTGGAGTGTTTGATAAGCCAACGGCTGCAATAGAGCAGAGACATTAAATGAGGTGATCTCAGTGACTTTGCTGATTAGGGACAATAAAACTCTTGAACTTAAAACTGCAGAGTCTTAGGGCTGCAAGGAGATTTTTGGTAATAACCAAGCTGCAAATTGGCTCCCTGGTGGCTCTGAGAGCAGAAATTGGTGTTAACTCCTGGTGAGTTAACAAGGATCAGCCTCCCTGCAGGATGGATGTGTTTGCAGTGCTCCAAGGATTCTGGTACCTACTGAGCCAGCTGGTTTGGAATGAGGTTTTGCTGTGGCAGCCTAGGAAAAAAGAATGAGCCCCCCACTATCTTTATTCCTTTTGGAACAAGAACAGGGTATTTCACACCTGTACAGAACCTGCAGTGATAATCCTTTCCCTGGCCAGCAACAAAAACAGGGTTTGGCCATTTCACATTTCCTGTCACCTGTTGAGCTTGGGCCTGTTGCTGTTTCAGCCCATTCCAGGGATATTACAGCCAGCTGCCAGTGCCTGGTCACACGTGATAACAAAGAGGAATCCAGTGCAGAGGAACCATCTCACTCTGCCACTCCTCAGGCTGTTTTCAAAGCCTGGGCAGTTATGAAAGCTGGTGGCCCAACTTCCTCCCTTCTTACAACAGGGTGTTTATCTGGCTCGACTTGGGTGACTTCTGGCAAGGAAAGGCCCCAGAACAACCAGTCCCCCCCTATCAAGGGCCAGCTGGTAGCTGGAGTGGCAATTCCAGTATCTGTGAGCAGTTTGTGATGGTGTTGGGGTGTGTTCTGTTGATAGTCATGGGGATAGAAATAAGCCCCTTTGCTTGAAATGCTGAGAGCTGGAGTTGTGTGAGGAATTCTGACATCTGTCCTGTATTCCTGCCATAAATGCTGGAAACACTGGTGGTTTGTGGGCAGGAAGGAATGCAGTTCCCAGACCTCCCCAAAGCAAAGGTGTTTTATAGGAAACCAAGAGGTTTTCCCCACAGTTCCCTTCAGCCTCTCCACTCAGAATTGCAAGACAACGTTGACTTTGCCAGTGTGAAAGTTTAGCCTAGTAAAGGTTTAAGGGGTTTGACTTTAAAGAGATCCTACAGAAAACAGAATTAATTCCTCTGGGCTGCACATCTCACTGGTAACTTGGTTTAAAATCCAGTGCTGCAGGACTGTGCTTGCAGAAGCATCTGGGAAACTGAAGCAACCAGAAGCTTTTAAATTTTCCAGTTCATCAAGCTGCTTTCCTAAAAAGAGTCGAGGTCTGCTGTGAACCAAGGTGCTTCCTCAAAAGAATCACCAGTTTTCCTGGGAACAGTGAAATTGTGTGATAAGTAAACCAGTTTTTAAAAATATTTTTATTTACAAGTGGAAACCCAGCCACTTCTGAACACTTCTGGGGTGCATGCAACGACCCATTTCCTGCTCAGGGAGATTACAGTCTTGACAAGAGTGATAAAGAGGAAAGTAATTGTTTTTATCTGTTTTAAAGGCAGAAAAGCACACTCCATTAGTCAGCCAGGGAGACACAGAGCACCTCCCAAACACCCCAAGCTGAATCTCAAATCTCTCTCTCCTCCACGTCCTGCTTCAAAACAGGAGGTAAGTCCTGGCTGCATATTTTAATATTCCTCTTCATGTTAGACTTCTTCAAAATCTCTCTGTTTCTCTCACCTAACTTTCCTTTCCTGGCTGCATATTTTGATATTCCTCTTCATGTTAGACTTTTTCAAAATCTCTCCACTTCTCTCACCTAACTTTCCTTTCCTGGCTGCCAGCAGCTCTCAGTCCTATCCTGACACTGTCAGAGATGATCTGGGGATGGAGTTTGGGTATCAGGCCAACATTCCCAATCACTCATCTCAGATTTATTAACCCTTATGCAAGTCATTGAATGTAGTTCAGGCTCAAAACTGGGACAATGACATTTACATAACGATTGGAGGTGTTGGTAATCAGCCTGAATAATGAAAAGCATTTCCCTGTCTTTGTGTCACTGTTTGACCATTGGGAAATAATTTATTTGTCACATTCATGTGCCACCATCTCCATCAGAATTTAGGCTTTGTGGTACCTTTTTTACTTCTCGTGATCCCTCAAGAATTCTGAGTCATCAGAGGCTGTTTGAAATTAAGGTTGAGAGGTAAGGACTATATTAACATCTAGCAGGGTTGAGGAACAGAGACAATTTGCTAATTGCTTCCTGCTCAGTGGAAATGTCTCCTGCTGGAAGAAGGTTTGGGGTGTGGGTGGAGGCTGAACAGAGCTTCTGTATCAGGCACATGTGTGCAAGTTGTCAAACAACAGCATTTTTGGGAAATTACCTTTTTTTGTTATTTCTAGGAACTGAGAACCCTAGTAGAAAAAAAAAGGCAGAATGTTTTTATTCTCATTTCTCAACTTCCTGCCAACATTTCTCTTTGTTTTCTTCCCTGAGAGAAAGGAAGCACAACCTGGCTTAGAGTGCTGAGCTACAGTGCTCTGCTCATGGTGTCAGGCAGGAGATGTTTAAAAGGGAGCTAAACCTCTTCTGTTTCTCCTGTCACTGCAGTCTGTGGAGGGAAGAGCTGTCACAGCCCGGGACACTCATCCCAACACCCAAGCAGAGCTCCCAAGGTCGCTGCTGAACTTGCCCAGCTCAGAGCTGCTGTTTTAACTGCAGCCCTTTTATAAATAGGACAGGCTCAGCTGCTTAGCAGTCTTATCTCCACCAATTACCAGGGATAAGAGCTCCTCGTGCTGCAGAGTTCAGGCCTCTTACAAAATGTTGAGCAACCACATGGAAGTTGCTGCACTGTGGGAAGAAGAACCTGCCACTTGAAGGGTTTATTTTGGAGCAGCCAATGTAAATTGTCGTGGCTGTAGTGGGGATTTATCACTTTCACCCTGGTGAATTTGGAAAAGTCCAGCCCAAGAGCTCCCCTGGTCAGTGAGTGGTGGCTGGCAGAGCTTCAGTGTCTGAGCATCTCTCCTGGGATGGTTTTTCACTTCAGGTTTCAGGGCAATGCTTTGACTCCCTAAAGCTGAATTCCTGCCTAGTGTCATGTTCTGGTGTCCCTTTACACTCTGAGAATCCCTTTCAGCACATTAAAGACATTTGAGGCTCTGAGATATCACTAACCCCTCAGAGCTGTGTATTTTTGCCTTAATTCCTTGCACATTGGCCTCTGGAATGAAGGTCTAAAGAGAAATTTTGGCTCAAAATCCTGTACTTTCAAGAGTGGTGTAACATGGTCAGTGGCATTTTCCCATATCTAGCAACTGCTTCCTCTTTTTCAAGTTTGTTTCAGCCTTTACTGACCATCAGTTATTTACAGCTCCCTGGTTCCCCAAAGACAAATTGCTACATAAGGAAGAAGAAGAAGAATAAGAATCCCCAAGTGCCACATTCTCATGTGGTGTAATTTGCTCTTACTGTGTGGGTTTATCCTGGTGTGATTTATCCAGTGAACTTTGTGCGTGAGTGTGGCCTCTTTAAAGCAGAAGATGCAATTTTAAAATTACAAAACCGGATAGGTTTGCTAACTGAAGACTTGTTTTCTTGCTCTCATCCATCCCGGGGCTTGATCCTACCTCTACTGAAGTTGTGACAAAGCTCCTGGTGATTCGGAGGTACCGAAACCTTTTGGTTTTTTTCAGTTCAAGTACAGACTGGAAAATGTTTTTTTAACATTTCATCACTTTATGTCTGTACTTGAGATGGAGTGATATCACAAAGTGGCGTGGGCTGTCAAACAGTTTTGTGTCAGAAAGGGCATTTACCCGACGATGAAAGGCCTGATTAAGGTAAAAGTTCATGACAAGTATTGTAAGGAGATATGAGCAGGGCGTGAGGGAAGCATCTGCCAACAGCCACACCCTTAGCAAAGGGCGTGGTGTGAGCTGGAGGGCAAAAAAGCCGGTGAGAGGAGGAGATGGTGCAGTCTGTGCCTGACCTGAGAGGGCACAGGGGAGGTGAGATGGTTGGGGATGTGGGATGGGGGGAGATGGGATAGTTGGAGGGATGGGATGGTTGGAGAGTGGGATGTTGAGAGGTGAAATGGCTGGAGGGATGGGACAGTGCCAGGTGAGGAGGTGGGATGGTTGGAGGATGGGAGGTGGGATGGTGAGAGGTAAGGTAGTTGGAGGGGTGGGATGGTGGGAGATGGGATGTTTTGGAGAGTTGAGATGGTTGGAGGTAGAAGTGTGGGATG
>VXBB01024980.1:1222117-1250820 GCA_013399915.1 Illadopsis cleaveri
GGAGGTGTGATAGTTCGGGGTGTGAGATGGCTGGAGGTGTGATGGTTTGGGGTGTGTGGGGCGGTGTGAGGGGTGTGAGAGGGCTGGAGGTGTGATGGTTCAGGGTGTGTGGGGAGGTGTGAGAGGTGTGAGATGGCTGGAATTTGGAGGTGTGATGGTTCGGGCTNCCAGCACCGCCGCGGGGCTCGGCCTTGAGCGACGCCGTGAGTCGGGGCTCGGGGAAGCCGCGCGGGGCAGCGCGGCCGGGGCCGGGCGGCCCTGAGGGAGGAGCAGTGCGGGTGTTTGTGGGGCGCGTGTGTGTTTGTGGGGCGCGTGTGTCTGCGGTGCGTGTCTTTCTGTCCCCTGCGGTGCCCGCCCCCGGTGCGTGTCCCTGTGTCCCCTGCCCGGTCCCTGTCCCCGCTCGGGCTGCCGTCCCAAGTGCCCGCATTCCCGCATCCCGGCTCTGGGCTGGCTCCGGCAGAGCCCGGGGGATCCCCGTGGGCAGCCCCGAGGCCGGACAGCTCTTCCCGCAGGGATGGATAGCGGGTCAGCCCCGCTGAGGGTCCGGCCCGGGTTTGGGTGCTTCGTGCCCCGTCCGTGTTGGGGTTCCGCAGACGAAGGGTTAACAGATGGGCTTGTTTTGCCTGGCCGTGCACACGTGATGGTCAAACTGCCTGTTTTTTGGTGGAAATAGCATTTGGGTGTGTAATCAAAACCTAAAATTGTAACTGCTGTCCGACTGCTGGATTTTAATAGGGGTTTTGGTTTTCTGCAGGCGCACTGGAGTATGAAGTTCTAAACTAAACCAAGCTTTTTCTATCTAATGGGAGTTGTTCCTTCTTTTTTGTGTGTGTGAGAGGGGATTTAGTGCCTTCGGGATAGAGTCATAAGCATGTAACCTCTGCTGGAGTGCTTTATTCAGCAAAATACAACAAAAGAAAGCTCCGCAGAGCAGAGTGATCAAGCACACAGTGCTCTGTAGCAATGGGACAAGAGGTTCAGTTTTGGATAGAACATTATCCTCTTCAGCCCCAAGAGAAAGTCGATAATAAAGTACAAAATGAATTTTGAATTACTGATATAATTTCTAAGAAATCAGTACAAATGCTGCAGCCTTGGAGGGGGGTTAAAGCACTTTGTCAGGATGGACCCTGCAGTAATCCTTTAACCAGGATGATTTAAGGCAGAGCATTTAACAGGAAAAGTTTGTTATGAAAGAGCAGCTTACAAGCATGGTCGTTATAAAGTAAAATTTAATCACTTGGTGATTTGCAGCCTTGCAGTTCCTTTGGGGCATGTCATGGGATTGTATAAAGGTGGTTTGGGAAGTTCTGGTTCGGGGGAACATTCAGTGAAGTTAAAAATGGGAAACTGCAATAAAACTGGAGTTGGATATGTGTGAGAGGTGATTCACCTGGCTGCTGTGTCACTGTCACAGATATTTGTTGTTAGATGTTGACACTTCCTCAGTTGTCCTTCATTCTGCAATGCTGGATGTTTAAATACTTGTTTTTCTCGTGCTGTTTTTATTTTGGACATGATTTAAAACAGAGCAGCCTTTTCATTAGTTTGTTACCATGTACTTAAAAGTTTTTTGGATCCAATCCTGGAAGCTGTTCAGTGGCAGTTTTGTCTTATGTCAAGTCTGCTTATTCAGTAAAGGTCTTGTGAGGGAATGTTAATTAAACAGTACATGGTGTAAGCTGTAGTTAAAACATCCTGAATTGGAAAGTATTACATGGAGGGAATATCAAGTTCTTAGGCTGTATTTAGTAGGTCTGTACACTTGTTACTTCCAGTTTTGTGCTAATCTGATTTTCTTTACTGTCAGCATCTGTCAGATGAACACTCTTCAGTCAAAGTCACATGGAAACACATCTCACTTATTACATAAATAATTGTTCTCTGCCTCCCTTGCTCAACCAACGGGCACAAAATTTATATATCAGCTCGAATTGTCTAAAAATAAAGGTACATTTTGCTGATCTTAGCGGGACAAAATTGCAAGTCTTTTGCAATGGCTGTTTCCCAAGCTGTGGTTACAGGTGTCACAGAGATGAGTAACCCCCAGATAAACACTGATACCTTTCAAGGGCAGGATGCTATAAATCATTAATGGCTGGCAGTAATTGCACCTCTTTGTGGTGGTGCTCTCCTCGGGTAAGCCTAAGCTGCAGCAGGAGAAAAAGCACTTTCTAATTTGATTTGGTGGTGGTGCTGTCTAATTTAATAATAAGTCTGAAATTACAGCTGCATTTTGTTGTCTGCAAGTTGGGGTTCTGGGGAAATTATGGGGTTTGCCATTCTCTGGGGACTTTCCCCCCCAGATGTCCTCATTTGTGTGATGATTTCCCAGAGCCCACAGTCCTTTTTAATAGACATTGCACCAATATTTAGTTCCCCTCTCTGCAGGATGAGGTGGGAGTTTCATCCAAAGCGATGAAACCCTTGGAAAAAACATCTGCAAATTTTTACTGAACCAACTTTTCCCCCCACCACGTGTTGGGATCAACTGACTTGAGGAATGTGCTGTTCCTCTGGGCTGCACTCACATGGATACTATTTGTTTATGGTTTAGTGTTTGTTCATACTCTGAAAGTTGGTTTCTATTTTTATTCTGATAAGGCTTCTTCTCTACTTTCTTCAAGTAATGATGAGAACTTGCCCACAAGATCTCTAGAATTTCTGTGGTTATTTCAAGTTCAGGTTTTGTTTTGGGGGTTGTTTTGTTTTTTTTTTTTAACTTCTGCAAAGCAGTTCTCTAACCAGCTGTTTATCTTATATTTGCGCTGGTTGTTTGTGGAACTGAAATACTGCACATTTGTCCTTATTTTGTCCTGTTTGTTTTGGATCATCTCCCCAGTTTGTCAAAAATGAGTTAAGGGCTTAGGTATTGTCCTTCAGCTTGTTTTTTTCTTTCCTCAGCTTGATATTAACCTCTTTTTTTCCCAAAGCTGAGGCTTTTTAAGGTTATTTCTGTTGCATTATCTGACAATTTTGAGGTGTTTTTTGCTCTTAGAGTATTCTATTTCATCTGTTCAATATATGTATCACCTCATAGGAGACTTTATCATTTTTCCTGAGCCTTGATTCCTTGGCACATATTTAAAGCGTTTCTTTCTTTTCAATATCTAAAAGAAATTAATTTTATCTCTTATGTAATTGAAGACGCAAATCTGTTGCTGGTGTTGAAACAACTTTGTACTGAGCCTCTCCTCAGTGTGGGAACACACTGGTCATTTTTAATTCCAGGAACTTCTAATTACCTTGAAGAACTTCCCAGATTCTTTGGAGAGGTCTTCATGAGTGTGGGTGAGCTCTGTGTTTAGTACAACATGCTCCTCCAGATTTTCTAACAGGGACTCTAAAACAGTTTAATTGCTGAAAAACAAATACAAAAACCACTGTGGGAAAACTGGGAAACTTTTCCACCCTGGGAAAACTCCACCTTGGTCAGCAGTGCTGACCACGGAGCAGGAGCTGCAGAAAGGAGGAGAATGGCTCTGAGCACTGGCTCATCTTGGCAGCAACACTCGTCTTCTGCACAGTTCCAGGAGTTTCTTGATGTTAAGCACAACTCCAGTAATTTTTTGATGTCCAGCATGTTATCTACTGAGAGAAGAGGGATTGTGTTAGCAAAGCTTCCAGCTGAAGCCATAATTGGAATTTAAAGCAGAGCTCCGTTACCTTTGCGGATACTGAGATTTTTGCCTCTCCCTCTCCACTGCAGGGATTGAATTTCTCTCTGGCTGAGGTTCCTTCAGTTCCAGCATGGAGATGAGTCGGGAGAAGCTGTGTGCCAGCAAGGCTGATGGGAGCTCAGACTCTGCCTACCACTGCTCGGCGTGTCACGGCGATGAGGAGTGGGGCAGCACGAGCCGCGGCCGAGCCAAGTCACGGAGTTTGTCAGCTTCACCAGCCCTTGGAAGCACCAAAGAATTCAGGTGAGGGCACCCTCCTTCTTCCCCTTGTTGCTAAAATATATGAGGTTAACTAGATTTTAATTTTTTTTTTTTTTAATATGGCCATGAGGGATTCTTAAAGTGAAGAAATGAAGGCGGAGAGTTGAAGGTGGGGTGTTGATTAAGAGCAGACTCAGAATCAAAGTTTCATGGCTTGTCAAAACAGCTGTCTGCAGAGCTCAATGTCTCAAAAAAATAATCAACCAACAGTAGAGACAATTCTTCAGATTTTTACAAAAGCTCAAGCCAGAGCTTTAGTGCTGTGTGTTAAAAACCCGTGTGTTAGGTTATGTATGAGGCAGCAAAAGGCTGTGTTTGCAGACGGTTTCAGTGCAGTGAGAAACACCCATTCTTTATTTGGACCAAAGTTCTGATCTCATTGCAAGGCTCCTGTCATGTGGACAGGGTGGGTAGAACTTCTGATTTGGTGATCTTTGGACCCACTGTAAATATTGAACGGCGGGCAGGGGCAGCGCCGAGTCTTGATCTTGTGGGAGGCACAACAGGACTTCACCTTCCCTGTGCTGGGACTGTCCCTAAAACATGGGCAGAGCCACGAGGAGGCTGCTCAGCAGATGGAATTTCTGTTCAGAGCTCCTGCTTTGCTGGTAGGAACGTTCTTGAGAGGCAAGAGCACACACGGGTGAGGCTGAGGAGCACAGGGGGTGGCTTTGTGGTGAAGGGAGGCAAACTAGAAGCCTCGAAAAGTTAGGCAAATAACTGCTCTGTGTTTGTAGTTCAGTGTATTTGATACTTCTGGGAAGTGTTTTCTGAGGGCTGTGCTCTGTGGTAGCTCCAGTGATGTGTGTATGGTCAATATGTAAGACTTGATATGTAAATTGTGCTGTAAAACCGGTGGTTTTCTCTTCTCTACTCAAACCTTTCCATCAATCTGCATAGAAGACCGTGTGGTCTAAATTTTTGTGTATTATTTTCTAGCTAAACAGCTGCTTTTTCAGCCAGAGGAGCTCTGTCTGTTGTGGGTTTGAATCAGGGTAATTGCTTCTGAGATTTTCCTTCATTAGGATGATTGTTCTGCAGTCTTTCACTGGCTGTCTTCACTTCAGAGCTAAATTGTCTCCGAGCATTTTGCAGGCTGTCAGGAAGTGCTGCTCTCAGGCTTCCTCTGTGGTGCTCAACTCCAGGTAGCTGCCCAGCTGCTGGGAACTGATAAGTAGATTTCCCTAAAAGATGAATAATTTCCAGGCCATTGCTGCTCATTCTTAGCAAAGGCAGCCTGACTATGAAGAACTGGAAATTCTGTTCACTCAAGCACTTTATTGAGCACTAATGAAACCAAGTGAAATCTCAGGGAAAAATTACACCAGTTATTAAATAGGGCTTGCAGAGGAAACTTTTGGAATGTCATGAAGGTCAGATGTGGATATTTAGTGCCTCAAATGGGAACAGAATTTGGCCAGTTACTGGGAGTGGGATTAAATAATGACCTGTGTTGGGAGAAAGCAAAAATTACAGTTATCTGGGAGAAGCTGGAGTGAAGCAAGAAGTGGGAGGGGATGCTGCCAGGGTGTTATTTAACCATGCTAATGCCAAGGGTAATTGTTCACAAGCAGATAGAGACTATCTACTCTTTACCCATAATGACACATTAATCTCTTGTTATGTCAGTTCTTGCTCATTTTTCTATTTTAAATAAATAAGGTAAACTTTACAAAACACTTAGTAATGCTCATATCTGACTTGGTCAGTCATGCCTGGACTTAGAGATGGAAAAGAAATTATTCTGGTTTTGTTACTGGAATTCAAATCTTAGACTGGCATATTTTATTAGGCAAGGAACAAATAAGATGTTGCTGTTGTTCCTTAATTATATGTTGAACCTGTGATCTGGTTTTGATTTTTATTAGATTTCTGAGGGTTTTTTTAGCTCTGGGAGTGAGTTATCAGGCTAGTCTGAGCTACTTTGTAACACACAATAGAAGGCACCAGCAGTGATGATTGTTACAAGCAAGATGAGATTGAATTAAGCCCAGGAAAGAAATGTTTCCTCCTTCTTTATAATGGAATAATTCTAATAGCAGTCACATAATGCTTCAACAGTTCCATGACTTGAGCAAATTTTGCTCCCAGTTCCAGCTTTGCTGGAGGAGCTCGGGAGGGAGGTGAGGCAGAAGAGTTCTGACTTTCTCCAGATAGTCTCATCCTAGAGCCAGGAATAACCCTGTGTCCTGGTGGATTCAATTTTGAGGATAAATGACACCTCAGAGCCCCTGTTTATGTGAAGACAAAGATTTTGTTAGAGAAATAAATGTGAAGAAATAGCAATTTTTTTTTCAGCCTGTTCAAAATTGCAGCCTGATCCTGGAGATAAAAATCTCCATCTGCCTTAGAGTTGAAGAACTTGTTTGATTAATTTATTAAGGGTGTTTAAATGACCAAGACACACATCACTGACTGGACCATGCCAAAAACATCTGAAGGTGTTGGAGAGCTCCTTGTAAACGTTGGTCAAGTCACACACTGGGAAACCCAATGTCTGTACAATCACTGCCCTCAGTGAGGGGAAGAGCACTCACTGAGCTGTTTTAGCTGTATTTATACCAGGTTCAGTCATTCTAAATAACATGCATTTAGATAAGATGTAGTGCTTTGAGAAACACAGAACAGAAGTGTTGTTCTTGTGGCTGCAGCAGTGACACTGGTGTCACTTAGGAACTGATGCAGCCACTGGAAATTTGAGAGCTAATCTGTAAAATTGCCCTGCCTGGGAAGCACTCATGTAGGTGTTAAGAAATGCACTTTGCCCTGTATTGCTTTTGTGGAGCTGGTCCAAAGGAGGGTTTGATGTTTGAGCAGCCAGACAGACCCAGTTTGTCACCACATCTCTCTTACTCACTGATTATTTTTTGTGCCTTCAGGAGAACACGTTCCTTGCATGGACCATGCCCAGTGACCACGTTTGGACCAAAGGCCTGCATGCTGCAGAACCCTAAAACGATTATGTGAGTACTCATCCCACCAGTGGCACTGTGCTCCTTCTGTGGCCAAGAAAACCACTTTGCTTTTCCACTGAGTCCACTTTTTTCACTCCTTAATCAGCTCTGTTTGTTTGATATTTAGAGGTTTTCATGTTGATTGCCATGCTGGGTCAGCTTTGCCAAGTTGGCATGGTCTGCAATCCATAGTCTGGTGTCTAAAATGGCAACTCTCATATTTCCAAGTCAATAAAAATTCTGGGCACCACAAGAGGAGGAAGAGGAACTGTTCTGTGTACTGTGAAATCTGAGGGAAGCCTTCTCCCTCCCTTGGTGATGATGTTTGAATTTGTCCTTTGAATTTTTGTGTTTGTTCTCTGGCATTTTCAGTTAAAGCGAATTTGCTTTCAGACTGTTGATAAATGTGGAAATAAAGGCTGGTTTCTGCATAGTGGGCAAATAAATGTTATAATGTTGTAGGTTGGGTGGCATAAAGTGTTGCTTTCTGCACCAATTGTTACATAGTTAATAAATGGGGTCTTGACTTGGCCAGGTGAGGAATTTCAGGGTTTAACCAAGGTAGTGGTCTCTATTTTTTGGGGGCCCTGGCACAGAGAAGCTGTGGCTGCCCCACTTGGAAGTGTCCAAGGTTGGATGTGGCCTGGAGCCACGTGAGATGGTGGAAGGTGGAACTGGATGGGCTTTAAGACCCTTCCAACCCAAACCATTCCGGGGTTTTTACCCCTTTAAAAAAGTTTTATTTAATTACCCTTCCAGTTAACTATAAGATACTGCAGTCAATATTTATTTGCCTAAATATCTACCTCTGTAGACTGTAACCTTCGTGGTGATATCCAACCCTTTCCTGGAAAAATGTAACACAAATCCCTCCCTTTGGCAAGTCAGAGCTTCCTCATTCTCCCCTGGTGCTGTAAAGAGCCCTGGGGTGCTGCAGTTCTGCTGAAACCCAGCCCACTTTATGTTTACCCACCTGACCTGGGCAATTGCTCCTCCCAGGGGCTGGCCACGGATATAAGGACAGGGACAAGATTGTGCCAGGGAAAAGCTTGGGCAGGCAGGGCTGGGAGCAGAGCTGCTCCCAGGCTGCTGAAGGCAAGGGCTGTTTGAAAAGCAAATTGTAAATTACTTTTACTGCACACGAGGTTTTGTGGGTTTTAAAAACAGGCAAAACCTTGTTGGTGTTTTTTTCCTCTCTGCTGTGGGTTATTTTGTTAAACTCTCCTCATTGGAGGGATTATTTTTACCAGAAAATCGTTATATTTTATATTCAGGCCTAAGTTAGGGAAGGTTGGGTGTCTCTTTCAATACAACCAGCAGCTTTAGAATTTGCAAACCTGCTTTTTGATGAGCAGATGAATCGAATGAATACTCAGTGAAAAAAAGAATCAGGGGCTTGTGCTCTTGAAAGAAGGAGAAAATCAAATACCAGTTTGTCTTTCTTGAAATGGGATTTTCTTTATGAAACCTTGCCTCGAAGATCTGGAGTACAAGTTTTACACAGGATTTTTTGTAAAGCCTCACAGTTTTTTATCAGAACTGATCGAAATCTTCAACAGAAGAAAAAACCATTTTTCAGGGAAAAATGTATTCTTCTGAGGTTGCAGTTATTAATAAGTGACAAAAGCCTCAGCCTTTTATTTTATTTGGAGCTGTTGCATTTGCCTGAGCCCTGGAAAGAAACATGAAGATCTTAAAGCGAGTTATGAATAACTTTTCATTCAGTAGAACTGCATGGAGTGGGTGAGTACAGCTGAAACAGGCAGACTGGCTTTTGTTGGAATGAAGTTGGTGCTAGTTCTGGGTTTATTCAGTGCTGCAACCCCTAGTTCTTGTCAGCATTATTGATATTAAATCCCTGCATTAACCTTTAGTTTTTGCTGTGTTTGTATCTCAAATGTGAACACTGAAATAAAATGAATTTTAAATTTACATTAAGCTGTTTGACTTAGAGTATTGGATGGGGAAAAAAAAATTATGCTGTGACTTTTTCAGATCCTCTAATTGAGTGTTTCTGCTTTGAGTCAGCACTAAGACAGGAGGAAGGCAGCACTGTGGTGTCTGGCAGTTGAGGAACTTGGTCTGAGAGTTTTTGTGGTGCTTCTGTTCAGATCCCTGTTGGCACAGGTCATTCACAGGGTAGCTGGGACTAGAATTATTAATTCTGAGTTATCACCTGCTCATAGTAAAGCTGCAATGGGAATTATTTTCTTTCCCTCAGAAGCATCACTGCAATGGGGATTATTTTCTTTCCCTCAGAAGCATCACTGCAATGGGGATTATTTTCTTTCCCTCAGAAGCATCACTGCAATGGGCATTATTTTCTTTCCCTCAGGAACATCACTGCAATGGGAATTATTTTCTTTCCCTCAGGAACATCACTGCAATGGGAATTATTTTCTTTCCCTCAGGAACATCACTGCAATGGGAATTATTTTCTTTCCCTCAGGAACATCACTGCAATGGGAATTACTGCCTTTATCTGCCTGGTGTGTAGGGCTGTGTGTTCTCCATACTGGAGGATGTATTTTGACCAGGTCAGAAAGGTGTCAGAGCAAAATGTGGTGATGTTTGGGGTTTTTTTTTTGTCCCCCAGGCACATTCAGGATCCAGCAAGCCAGCGGTTGACATGGAACAAACCTCCCAAGAGTGTCCTTGTGATTAAGAAGATCCGTGATGCCAGTCTGCTGCAGCCCTTCAAAGAGCTCTGTATGTACCTCACCGAGGTGAGAAAATAGAAATTACACCTCAGCTGCCTCCAGTTGCTCATTCTGTGCAGAATTTGTGCAAACAAATCTTTATACCAGCTGCCACTGGGTGTACTAGAATTTGTGCAGAAATTAAGATCAGTATGAAGCTTAAAACTAAAACCAATAAAGTAAAAACTTCCATTCTGTTTGCAGTTCTGAATTACAGGAATGGGGTATAAAAAGCTTAAACCTCCAAGCCTTGAGAAAACACACTATGTTGCTCTATCATGTAATCTATAAGCCAAGCTCTAATTTCTTAAATGGTCTGTGCATGCTG
Organism: Illadopsis cleaveri; assembly: GCA_013399915.1. NCBI lineage: Eukaryota > Metazoa > Chordata > Aves > Passeriformes > Timaliidae > Illadopsis > Illadopsis cleaveri. The sequence goes on from VXBB01024980.1 coordinate 1,232,040, forward strand.
CAAAATTCTCATTAGGATCAGACCACACATTGAAACCACCCAGCAGATGCAGAACACTACTGTAAATATTATTTTTATGTCTTAATTTAGTGGAAGTTATGGAGAGAGTCAAGTGTGTTGTTAGGTCCCTCACAAGCTTATTTTCTCTCTCTTCAGGAGAACAACATGATAGTGTATGTAGAAAAAAAAGTATTGGAAGACCCTGCTATAGCTAATGATGAGAATTTTGGACCAGTGAAGAAGAAATTTTGCACCTTCAGAGAAGGTATGGAAATATTTTCTTTAAAGGACAGTTGGAGTGTATTTTTTTTTTTTTTTTGTCTTGGTGTTTTCTTAGTTGTTGGATTGAATTTGTTAAACTGTTGTGTCTTTTGCAGACAGTTGTTGTTACATCCTAGTTGTGCTTTTTTATATATTTGTGAGGGAATGTTTGCGTGCTGCAAATTGTAATTTTTCTTCCTATTTTTTGTTAGGAAATTAAGATTGTGGATACAATTGAATTCAAAACTTTTTATTTCAATGTTGCTCCTAGACTATGATGATATCTCCAATCAGATAGACTTTATCATATGCCTGGGAGGAGATGGGACCTTACTTTATGCTTCTTCACTTTTCCAGGTTGGTTTTGATGGGAAGTAGACCCATAAATGTTTTCTTTTAGAAGTGTTTAAAAGTGTTTTTTTCCCCCACTTTGTTGCTGAGTTCAGCATTTGTCTTTTGTTCTTCATTCCCTCTTTTTTACCTTGTGAAAAGAATGTCAAATGTGTTATTTTTTTGTTAAGCACAGTTGAAGTTTCATCAATAGTCACAATATTTACAGGCAAATAGTTGAAGTCTGGATTGCTTTGACTGAGTGGCTTTAAAACTCTTTTCTTTATTGATAGGGTAGTGTACCTCCAGTTATGGCTTTTCATCTGGGATCCCTTGGATTTCTTACTCCATTTAATTTTGAGAATTTTCAATCCCAAGTCACTCAGGTTATAGAAGGTAAATTTAAGGGGACAAGGTGTGGTGTTTGTTTGTTACTTTTTCTTAATCAACTCTTTTAGGTTGGCCCTTAAGATTTGAAACTTGAGAAATGTATCTGAAATGAGGAGAAACCTTAAATTACCAGAAATGTATCCTAAATTAGCAGAAGCTTTGCATTGCACTGACCCATCCAGTGCTGCTCTCTGTACTGCTCTGTAAAGGAAAAGGGCAAAGAAATAACTTAATGGAGTAAATAAGTGTAACATAATGTAGAATTTATGTTAAATGGTAACTAAGCATGGAAATAAAGTGCAGTGCTTAAATACTGGGAAATCAGGCAAATAAAATATTTGAGGAAATAAATTCTTTCCTCAACATGAGGTTGAGTTGCATGCACAACAGATTCCTGAGAAAATGTATAATACTCTCACTAGAGAGTATTATATCACTATCTTTCAATATCTTCTATCTTTCAATACATGTTTCTAATGCTTTAATTTTCTTTAAGCTTAGCTTTTATCTTACTGAAGATCACATGTGCCCAACAGTGTTTTCCCATTTTAATCATGTCTACATAAAATCTAAATTTTCTTTTTACATAATGAGAAAAGTGGGAAGGAACTGGCTTGAAACTTGACTTTGATTTTTGCTCGTTGCTACTAAAAATCGGTTTTGAGCTTTGGCCAAGTGTAGCCAATTATGTTGTGAATGAAACTGGGAATGTTGAAAGCTCAGGAATAGATGGATGGCATTTCACAGAGTATGTTAGTCATTGCTGGGGTTAATTCCTGTGCCAGCATTCTCATTTTTGGTGTGTTTTCCCTGTGTCTCCCCTCCAGGCAATGCAGCTCTCGTTCTCAGGAGCAGGCTCAAGGTGAAAGTGGTGAAGGAGCACAGGGAGAAAAGCACAGTGCAGAACGGGATAGAGGAAAATGGAGTCGTGTCTGCAAACCTGGAGAAAGAAGTGGGCAAGCAAATTATGCAATATCAGGTCAGAGGGCAGAAAACAAGCCAAAAGAACCAGTCTGGTTTTGGAATTTGTTTCATTAAAACTCTCCCCCAGCAGTGTGGGGCTGATTCTTGCTGCTCCAACTGAGGATGTACTCTAAATGCTGAGGGACTGCTGCACACATTTCTTTTGTGCAGTCAGAAGTGCTAATCTCATCCTTTGCTCTAGAAATAATTGCACAGAATTGTTTAGACTGGAAAATATCTCCAAACTTGAGTCCAGTCTTCCTTATATTTTGAAAACAAAGCAGTAGTTCTAAAGTCAGACACACCAAACATTTTTATAAATGAGAAGAAAAACCCTGCATGTGATTAGTGACCAGCTCCTGGGACTAATTCTTAACATCTCAAAACTTGAGCTGGCACTCAATAAGACAGAAGTGTAAAGAGGGTTTAATTTGCAGCTACTAAATCAGCACAAATTTTTAGGAGATCTAGAAAACATGTTCTGTTTTTGACATTTATTTCATTGCCAAGGCAGCAGCAGCAGGCTGGGGTAACATTTGGTGTCGTGGCAGGTCCTCAATGAAGTTGTGGTGGATCGTGGCCCTTCCTCCTACCTGTCCAACGTGGATGTGTTTCTGGATGGGCACCTGATAACCACAGTGCAAGGAGATGGTGAGTGCTGCTGGAGCTGGCCCAGCTCAGGGCCAGGCTGCTGGGCTTTGCTGGAGGATTTTCTCTCATGGAAACAGCTCCACTTCACAGCTGACAGCAAACATGAGTGTGCAAAGAATGGGTGTGTTCATTCCCACAGTGAAGCTTTAGGTGCTGAAAGATTTTGTTAATGGGCATGCAAGGGCAAGTAGCTCTTTTTTGGGGTATTGTATTTCAGGCTAAGGGTAAGAAATAGCTCAGAAAAGATTGGCCTGGATATCTGGGATTTGCTTGAAGGCAAACAATCTCAACTCATGAATGACAGGAGTTAATCTTTAAAGTTTTTACCCTTAAAGAAGAAAAATGAAAGTCACTATTACAAAACTGTGTTACCTGAGTTTGTGCAACCTCTGAAACCACGTGGCAGGGTCAGGGGGGAGTTTCTCCCTTTGTGTGTGTTGGGCTGCAGTTGAGCTGTGAAATCCAATAAGAGAGGTTCACTTTCCCATGGCATGTGTTGGTGGCCCCCAGAGCAATTCCTGTTTTTTAGAGCTGCTGGCACTGCCCTATTTGCTGTCCTCAGAGTGACAGTGGGACATGTTGGTGTCCCCCAGGGCAATCCCTGGTTCAGAGCTGCTGGCTCTGTCCTGTTTGCTGTCCCCAGGGGTGAGGATGAGGGTGGGATGTGTTGGTGCTGATGACCCTGTCCTATCTGCTGTCCCCAGGGGTGATGGTGGGATGTTTTGGTGTCCCTCAGAGCAGTCCCTGGTTGTTAAAGCTGCTGTCACTGTCCTGTCTGCTGTCCCCAGGGGTGAGGGTGGGATTTGGTGCTGATAGCCCTGTCCTGTTTGCTGTCCCCAGGGGTGAGGATGAGGGTGGGATGTGTTGGTGCTGATGACCCTGTCCTGTCTGCTGTCCCCAGGGGTGATCGTGTCCACGCCGACCGGCAGCACCGCGTACGCCGCCGCGGCCGGAGCCTCCATGATCCACCCCAACGTCCCTGCCATCATGATCACCCCCATCTGCCCCCACTCCCTGTCCTTCAGACCCATTGTGGTTCCTGCTGGAGTGGAACTCAAGGTTGGCTTCTGTCATTTTATTTCTCCTCCTGGGTTAAAAACTTCTGGGGCGGCCACAGGAATGTGAGGAGGGTGGGAAGTGTCGTGGGGCTCCTGCTTCCTCTCACTTGGAGCAGGGTCAGATCAAGTCTGGCTCAGGATTGAGGCTTTCTTTAGAAGAATTTACCCACCAGTGGGATACTTTGCACTTTTCCAACTGGATTGTAGCTCTGTAACATTCTACAAAATGGGAATTCCTACATTTGCATCCTGAAAAATGTTCCACAATCTTGGCTAAAGTGCCTGTAAATGATCACTGCTGAAGGGAATCAGAAATTCTCTTTTCATGCAGAAATATTGCAGATCTTAAGTATAAGCTGGTAGCATTATCTGCAACTCAGTATTTAGCTTTTGTTAATGTTGCCTTGCAGAAAAAAGACATTTAATAGCTGAATATAAAATAGACTTGGTTAATGGATATTTTGAACAAACTCTTGTGCAAGGAGGAACTCCTTTCTCCTTTTGTCTCTGTTACCAGCCTGCTTAAGTAGGAAGGGAGCTGATTTGGAAGGGCTCCTGGGGATGTTAGAGGATTAGCATTGAGAAATGAGTGTGTTCTGGACTTTTTGTTCCTGTTTTACCACATCAATTCAATGTTTATTCATGGCACTGCTCTCACCCTACACTTTCATATCAGTGGGTGTTACTGGCCAGGGGATAATTCTTTTAATAGGAATGTATGTTAAATAGGAGCCAAACTTCCTAAATTTGACAGCTTTGGACTCATTATGTATTAAAAATCTGTGTATTTTTCTAGATTACCTTCATTATTTTTCTTGAAAGAAAAGCTAAGTCAGCTCCTGTAACTGAATTAAAGTTACAGAAACTGAACAGGCTGGAACTGGAAGGTCTGTGTGGGTTATGACCTTCTACTTATAAAAAGGGGATTTAGTGCCTATAGAAAAACACATGTTTATAAACAAACCCCAAAGATTTGGAGCTTGAGTGGTGTTACTGCACTGCTGCCATGGACAGCTGAGGAATTCCAGTGCAACTGTGGAGTTCCAGAGAGTCAGTTCTGCACTCTGAGGGAGGATGGAGGAGGTGTTTGTTCCTTGCTCTTGGATTTTGGACCTGAAGTTCAGCTGGTTGCTGTTTTTCAGATTATGCTCTCCCCAGATGCCAGGAACACGGCGTGGGTTTCGTTTGATGGAAGGAAGAGGCAGGAAATATGCCACGGAGACAGGTCAAACCTTTTTTCTGATTGTATTATCTCTAAGTATAGAAAATCCTGATTCATGCAGCTCCCTCATTCTCTAACATCTGCCAAAAGGGGTTTTGGCAGTGAAGGAAGGAGCTTTTATAAGCCCTAACACCTTCTAGAGCACAAACTGCACTAAAAGGATTTCATTTCTAACTTGAGTTCTTTAGATCTTCCCATAAAAGCAAGTGAAACGTTCAGACTCTGTAAACATTGCATGCTTGGCAAGGAAGAGGGGCATATCTTCAGAAAACTCTGTAGATTTTAACTTCAAGATAAATCTTAGGAATTCTGAAAGATACAAACCAACAGGAGAGCTGCCTGTGAGCATATGTGCTGGGAGACTCCACGTGGATTAAACTGGGTTAACTGGGAGTGGTTGTGGTCACTTGCTCTGGCCTTGAGTGAGCAGAAGGGTGTGAAGTCCCTCAGTTTTGTGTTCAGGAGGTGGAGGTGATGACAGGCAGCTCTGAGGAGGGGATTGGCAGATTTGTTATTCAGGATGTCCTTTTTTCCTCTTGGCCCACGCAAGTTGCCATGAAGGAAAATGTACAGCTGGTGCAACCCTCCAGCCTGAACAGGTTTTATTTCCTCTGAGCTTGGATCATCTAAAAATGAGTTCAGGAGTGCAAAGATAAGTGAAGTAAAGATTGAAACACAAGGTTTGGCCACTGGTTACATTCTTAAGCAACGAGCCCAAGGATTCCAAGCTTGAAACCAAAAGGCTGAGGTGGTGCCTTGGGTTTCCTTTGTCCCTGTGTGGGTGATGCCAGAGGCTGCCGGATGCTCTGGAGGGCTTTACAAATGTGTCACAGAAAGTGTCCCCAGAGCTCTGCTCATTATTTAAAGCCCAGCTGAGTCCAGCTTTAGTTGTTCTCGCTGATCATGGAAAGCTGTTGCCTGGCAGTGATTCAGTGGCTGTGCAGGGTGGGGACAGGCTGGGGTTTGTTCAGGTTGTTGCTGGCCCTGCCTGACTGCCCTGTGCTGTTGCAGTATCAGCATCACTACCTCTTGCTACCCCCTCCCCTCCATCTGCTTCCGGGACCCCGTGAGCGACTGGTTCGAGAGCTTGGCCGAGTGCCTGCACTGGAACGTGCGCAAGAAGCAGAACAACTTCGCCGTGGAGGAGGAGGAGTTCTGAGTGTCCACCCCCAGCAGGGCTCGTGGCAGAGCAACGTGGAAGAATCTCCCTCCTCTCTGCTTGGATTTTGGAGCTCTCTGTGTGGGCACAGTGGTTTATATCCCTCAGATGATGTGGTTGGGAAGGGTTGTGCTCCTTCCTGTCCACCACGAGCGGGAGTGGAAGGCTCTGATGGTTCTGATCCAGAGTGAATTTCCTTCTGAGAGTGGATTCTTCCTGACTGCTATCAAAAACCACATCTGCAGATTTGATTGTAACCTCTGACTTACCAGTTCCATGGTAGGCTGAATGTAGCTCCGCCAGGGAAAAGTGGCAGCAGAAAAGTGGCATTAAAATCTCTTTCATTTGATAGGTTTGTAACTCCATTTAACACTACTAGGAACAGAAAGGCTCTGAGAAGTTTTCTTTAAAAAAAAAAACAAAAAAAGCTCCTCTTTGTTATCTTAAATACTGCTTGCCCAGAAAATACTTTCTTACTTATAAGTGTGATAACACTGAAGAAACACCCACAGAGGATGTTTTTTATGAATAGATGGAATTAGTAATAAAAAGTATATATTTTTTATATATACATTTCTCTCTCTTGTGCCCATTTGAGCAGTGGTTGAGCCTTGGCTGTCAGCACTGTGGAAATACCCACAAACAGCAGGGATGAGCATTAATTATTGCAGGTTTCTCTGGGTTTGTAGCTGAGCTAATTCACAGCTCTGCACTTCCTCTTGGTGGGAATCATCCATGTGTTGGTTTTTCGTATTATTTTTGTTTGATTCCCTGGGATAAATGGTAGCATTAGAGACTATCATGTTTAAAAAAAAAAAAAAATTCTGAAGTGTTCAAGAAGAATCTGGACTTCAATTGCTACTGAATTCTAGTCCCACTGTTGTCCTGAAGAAAATATCCTATTCTAGATCCTGAATGCCCTCAACTTCCATGGATACCTTCCAACTCTTGGTGCTGAGCAATCCAGAATGGGATTCTGCATTGGTGGGCTGGAGAAATGAGAGGACACATTCCCAGTGGAGTAGCAACTGTGCCTTCAGCACACTCAAGATACTCTAAGTCTCACATTTATGTTTTTTTAAGATGCTTTCAAACATTTCTAACTTCTCTCTGTACATATTTTATTGTATGTGCTTTTATGAAAGAACAACAAAAAAAAAAACCCAACAGAAGAACTGGTTGGGGGGAAAAAAAAAAGGGTTTGTACTGTACTTTAACTGCAAAATAGCAAACCCAAGGATAATGTTTACATTTATGTTCTCTGTGGTGCAGTCTCTTGATCATCTTATCCAAACTTCAGCATTTTCAAGTCTTGCTGCATCGCTCACTAAAGGAAGGGACAGGAGCTGTCAAATGCCTGTGGCAGAATCTTGCCAAGGAATGAATTTACTGACTGAGGTGGGATTTCCTTGGGAAAGGAGTGAGAATAATCTCTGCTGAACTCGTTTCATGATTGTCTTACGTTGTTTCTGTGGTCCAAAGTGGAAATGGGAAATGGGTTCATTTCCAAACTCTGCCTGACCTGTTGTCCTCTGGTGGTTTCAATAATGTCTCGTCCCTTTTGGATGCTGCCCTGGGCTGAGTTCATGGAATGCAGGTGAGAGCACTTTTCCAGAAAAGAGAAGCAAACTCTTGGGTAACGATTCGAATCACAATGAAAGCGTGTTCATATAAATTAACACTTGGTTTGTACATTTTGTAAAATAGAATATTGGTTTGATTTGGTCAAAACCAGATGGATTTTGGGATATCTTGGAGAATATCCAGAGAGCTTTTGGGATTTCTCTTTCACTTGAGTCTGCAGTAATTGTTTTATCACTGTTTTGAAGCTGCTTTTACGGGTTTCCTATGTGGAGTATTCAGTTATTTGATAACTGGCTACTTTTGGAACTAGAGAAGTGTCAGGCTTTTTGCTTTGAAACTATTTTATTTAAACATGCAATAATTGAGAGAAGGAACAGGGTATGGTGTCTAGAGAAAGGTGTGGATGAGTGGAGAATGAGCAGTTCTAGGCACACTGGGGAGTGGAAAATCATTTTGCAAAGGTGAAATGATTTATGAGCCTTATCTAGTATTTTTTTAAAGATAAAACTATATTCAGCACTTTTTATTTATGCTTTTTATAATAGTAAAGCTATTCTTGACTAAATTGCCGAACTTTTAATTTTCAGAGTGCACAGGTAATTAAATCTGTAATCAAAGTGTACTGAACTACTTTAGATCTACATTAGGGGTTGGCTTGAAATTTCTTCTTTCAATTTATCACCTCCTGCAGTTGCACTGCTGGCTCTGAGGCTGCTGCAGCTTTGTTTGTAGGGAATTGCTGCTGAGAAAAGGCATTTTCTGGGTGGCTGCTGAGCCCAGGCAGAGCTGCAGCCCTGGCTCAGGCAGGGCAGGCACTCAGTGACTTCAGTCCTGGCTTTTCCTCCAAAAGCTGCCTTGATTCTCCCTGGCCCAGCTGCTTCCACAGCCTGGGCTGTGTTAATACATCACAAAGTTTTATCTGAGTGTACAAAGTCCCTTCCCAAAGCTTTTAATCTGCAAACTGCAGGAGAGTGAGGCTGGAGCAGCCCTGGAGTTCTGCATTTGAGCTGCTCCAGGAGTGGGGGAGCTGAACCAGAAAAAAGCTGGAATGCACCTCACTTTATTGGCAATAAAACCTCATTTTGCTGATGTAGCTTATTCAGAATAACTTGGTCAAAGTGTGCTAAAAAATTTGGGGTTTGCTGATTAAGAGTTTTTAATAAAAGGGTTTGTAAGTCACTGGCACCTACAAATCCTTTCATCTGCAAAGGGCCAAAATGGAAGCTGGGAAATTAATTTGGTTTTTAAAAAAAAAAAAAGTTATCCTCTGGTAGAAATTGGAGAAGTTGTTACCAACTGTAGTAGGGAATAAAGCAGTGTACTGAATTTTTAAAAGATGAAAAATCCTGTTACATATTGTTAACACATTGAAAACTTGGTTTTAAATATTGTTGAGAAACAAAATATTTTTCAATCCTTTCAATAAAACCTTTTTGTAAAGTTGGATTGGTTGATTTGCCCTTTGACTGGGAAGAATATAAAATTGGGAATTCCCAATCAGTTGCTTGGAATTGTGTGGGGTTTGACACTTCTTGTGGGACAGTGGCATTTGTTTTCTGGGAATACACCCAAGGCTTTTCTCAATGTCTGATACCAGGTTTTCCACAAAATTCTCAAAATAATTGCTGGATTTGCTGTGCAAGTTGAAACAAATCTTGTGTACAACCAGCTGGGCCACGTTAAATACTGTTTTTAAAGGCCCAATAATAGAACTATAAGGAAAGAAATGAGGGCAATGCTGGTCAAATAATCTGGTAATTTAATATCCAGGAAATTTAGGATTAAAAATGGGGTATAAATGCCTGTGGCATATTCTGATGAAGTTCTAGACATTTCTCCCATGAACTTGAGATTAATGCTGATGCTTAAGAGTCTTTTGATTTCATAATTAATCTGTAACTCATTCCAACAGTTGAGAGAGATGTGAGGAGATGCCTTTTGCAGTAAAGGAGCTGCCTTTAAATGGAGTTTTTGTTTGACAAGGAGATGCCTTTTGCAGGTAAAGGAGCTGTTTTTAAATGGAGTTTTTGTTTGACAAGGCACCTTGGAAAGGGTTTTCCATCTTTCCATGCCTGGCTGGTGACAAACTCTTTGCTGTCCCTGGCCAAAGCACTTTCTGTGACAGTGACACCGTGACCTGGCCATAAAACACTTCCTTCACCTCACTCAGCCCCAGCACAGCAAGGGCAGAGCCCTGCTGCCTGGGCTTGGCTGGGGGAAGGACTGAAAACCTTTCATTGTGATGTTTAAATGTTTCATTCTTCCAGCAACAACCCCTGGTGCCACTGGGATTTGTGGGATGAAGTCACAGAGGCAGCTGCTGCTCTGTCAGCCCCTGCAATCTGGCCACGTGCCATTAACCTCTTCATGCCTCCCTTGAGACACAGATAAAGTAGATTTGATTCAGGTTTAGGAGATCAAGATGAGAAAGATACATACCTGATTTAGATAGCTAGGATGAGAAAAAAAATTTACAGCAGTTTTGATAGAATCCTTGTCAGTCTCCCCAATAAGCTGTAATAAGTTTTTAATTCTAATTGCTTTTTGCAGTGTCCAGTTGCCTGCAAATAAAGCTGGGTGTGAAGAGAAGTGTAATGTCCTCTGCACCCATGAATTCCAGTCCCAACCTCTTCCCTAGTCAGTTTTCTAAGGGAATTCCTATTGAATTGGTGCTGTTGCATGTGAAATAATTATCCATACACAAACTGTGCTTATGCTTTATTAAAAAATAGCCAGTAGTTAAAGGTTCCAGTCAATAAAATACCAAACTTTTAAATTACAATATTAAAGGCTCATATGTAACAGTCCCCCTGGTATGAAATGGCACCTTGGTTACACTGAGGGAGGGGTGAGGTTACAGGGAGTTTTCATGTGTAGCTGGGATTAAAAAAAAAACAAACTGAAATATTCTGAAGCCATAGGAGGAAAAGGAGCCCTAGACAGGGGACACCACTGTCACCAAACCACCAGGGCTGGACCTGCTCAGCAGTAGATCCAAGCTGGGAAATGATGGCAGCACAATCCCCTTCTAGATTTGGGTACAGAGGATGGGTGTGATTTCCTTCATTGATGTTTGTGTCTCTCCAGGCAAAAAGCATTGAAAGGAGCAACATTCCCCACTCACATGCAGGTGTGAAGCCCCTGTGCTTCCAAAGCAGCAGCAGCAGGAAAAGGAGTGAAAGGTGCTTGGTCCTGTCAGCAGGATCAGCTGGGAATTTCCCGAGCACATTTTGCTTTCTAAGCTCTGTCCCACCTGCACTGCTGCAAGAAATGTGTGACACCTTCCTGGACCTCCTCCATGCTGGGAAAGTGACCCTTTATTGCCACCCTGGGGTTCCTGGGGTGGCTTCACTTTGTGAGAGCTGCAGGAGGAGCACGGGGAGGCCTCAGGAGTCGATCCTTCCATAGGAAGAAAACACTGTGGGAAGAGAAGAGGGAGCTCAGTCAGCAGCACTGCAGGGGCTCAGTGACCCTCAGGGAACAGCTTTGGCTTGTGTCACATCACTGGCTCCCAGGTCCCTTGACTGTCCCTGTATTATACAATGTGATAGAAATGCTGCAAGTAGACAGATGTGCTCACACAGGTGTGATTTTTTTGACAGCAGCAGTCCTTGCTCAGGTTGGCAGCAGCTTTCTTCAGGGAAAAGTCACATCTGTTCCACCCAACTTCTGAGCTTTGGCAGCCTGGTAATTCTGAGGCTGCAGAACTGCTTGATTGGGGTCTGCCTTTTCCTGAGATTATCCCTAAGGATTTTCCTGGCTATTTCCCTGTGCCAGACCAGGCTTCACCCTTCCCAGTGAATTTTTCGGGTACTTACTTCTCTCTCTCAGGCCCTGCCCGAAGCTGCGGTAGACGTGAACCAGAGCCCAGAACAGAACAGATTTTATTGCCACAGAAATGCAGGAGCCAGTGATGAAAGCAGCTTCCAGGGTGTAAGAATTGCCTTTGCCCCACTCCCTTATCACCTGCAAGGAAAGGGAGACACAAAACCATCACCACCTGCTGCCACAAAGCCATGGAGCTACAACATGCACCCAAGCACTGAATTTCTGAGAGGAGTCACCGGGTGGTAACTGGGGGAAAAGAAGAAAGAAAAACCCAAGTGGTGACTTTGAAATCATCTCAGTTTTCTGATTTTATGATATACAGACAATGTGTGGAGTCCTGCTGTGCTCTGGCAGCTCAAACAGGCCTGGAAAAATGGGAAGCTCCATTGGATAAATGGATCCCTGAGGCTGTGGGTGTGAAGGATGAGAAGCACTGGCCACTCTCAGCATTCCACTCCTGCCCAGGATGAACAGCCTGGCTTCCCCTTGCCCTCCTCTCTCCTCACCTCCTTTCACACATCCTGTGGGAGTTGCCCACTGATAAAAGTTTTATCAGTGTAACAGAGCCAAAGAAGTGCCCCAAACTGGAGTTTGTTGGGCTCACACTGCCTTGTTTTGACTACAACAGGATCCACAGCTGTAGGTGCTGCCTAAGAAATTCTTTAAAATACAACAACTGAGCCCTGGTCAAATGCTCTGGCACTACTTGAGGCTTGTTGTGAAGGAGGGGAGGCATTTTTGAGGAGTTGTGTATCTTGAACAAGATTTTGTTTCATCTTTCCCTCATCATTCTTCGCAGGGACTTCCAGAACCTCTCCCTCAGATCAGTTCAAGAGCAGCTTGACTTTGTCCCTGTCCTGAAAAGTTGATCCTGGAGAGGCAGGATGTGCTCTGCTCTCTTTAAATCCAGCAGGAGCTGCAGGGAAGGGCTGAGGCAGCACCTTTGGGCCCTGAGGAGGATGAGGGTGAGACCCCCCAGCCTTGCTCCCCTTACCGTGTAGAGCAGGTAGATGAGATAAACCACCTCAGGCACATTCTGAATCAGAAATATCCACACCAGAGGTTTCAGCTCCTTTAAAATCTGCAAAATAAGATGACACACAGCTTTTTAAGTCATTGCTATATGCTCTATGAAAGCTACATATTTTTCATAGCTTTTCCTGTATTGGTTAATCTGAGTTCTCAGTTTTAGCTTTGCTCTCTGCTTCCCTTTTCCACTCCCTGTGACTTTCAGGAAATTCAGCCTCTGTTTTCCCCTGAGCTGGGCCAGGAGTGATGATGCACACATCTCTGGGCACACTCAGATTTTCTCTAGCAGCTGAATGTTTTCATGGGTAACAGACTGAAAGCTCCCTGTGACTTTTTCTCCACCTTTATTCTGACTACAGAGAAGTGAAGTCACTGAGGAGTGAAATGTGGGAGAAGCAAGAGGATTGAAGTGCCAGGAGAATTTAATTTCACAATTCACCCTAGGACTTGGGAAAGAAGAAAGGGACTGCAGCAGCCCTGGGCTGGGAGAGGACTGAGCAAAGGAAGGAAAAGCAGCTGAGTCACTGGGGGTGAGAGCAGTGCCAGTGTTAAGATTGGATTTGATGCATCTGATCAGCACCAGATTCCCCCCAAACCCAAAACTGATGTGTTTTAAAAGCACAATTTTAGCAAGGAAAGCCATCAAAACACACAGGGAGGTGTATTTCAGCTGTCAGGTATTCATGTGAATGATTAAAGCAAACAACCCAGGAGCCTGAAACAACATCCACCCCCAAAAACCCCTAAACTCCTTCCTGGTAATAAAAAACTCACTTATCTGATGTACTTTGGCCCTGATTCTGCAATCATTCTTGGAACAGAGGCTCAAGATTTCAGAGGAGGTTCAGTCTGACGTGAAAAATGACATTTCAAGTTCACAAATCTTTAGGTTAACCAGGAAACTGTCCCTGGGCTTTGAAGGAGATGCCCCAGTAAGGACCCCTCATCTTTTTGGTGTGGTTTCCTAAGGACTTAATGTCTCACTGTGTCTGTAACACTGTGATAATTTGGGGGACTGCTCCCAGTGTCACCCAGCCTTGGCAGAGAGGCAGAAATACTGAAGACAGTGTGATCCTCCGGATTTCACTGAAGTGATCAAGGACTGAGACTAAAACAATGTCCCTCAGAATGGCACAATGACAATGTGACTTTGTTCAGACCCAGATTTAGACAAAACCTGGCTTCAATATTGTTGGTGCTCTGCTTTTCTCCATCCTGGCTCCCTTCCCTGAGCCTGTGGGAATCCCTCAGGGTGAGGATGGGCAGTGCCAGGGGCTGTGTGTCCCTGCTGTCCCCTGCAGCTGGACACTCACTGCAATGATGCCCACGGTGACCTTCAGGCAGCCCCAGACCATGCCCGTGGCTGAGATGATGTTGTGCAGCAGGGTGACCCCGTGCAGGCTGATCAGGAGGATGCACAGGCACAGCTGGGGGAGGAAAACATTTCATGAAATCATTTTTGGAGACCGTGCAGCCCCACCAAAAAATACCTGCAACAAACTCCCTGCAACAGCAAGTTTGGCATGGGTCTCAAAGCTGAAATTATTCCTCAAACAAGGACAGAGGTGCTTCCCTGTATAACAGCACCCACAAAGAATAGGGAGAGCAGATAAAGCAAAGTAATGCAGCAGTAAATAAGGATGAGGGGTGCTTACAGAAGTAACAGGTCTTGGGTTCGCTTCCCTCATCTGTAACTTCATTTTCTGTCACACTGCCCTGCTGGTCAAGTTCCCCTCTCCCACCCCAGAATCATTTCCTCAAAGCAGGAGGCAGCTGGAAAGCAGAGGGCTGGAGGCTGAGATGGGCAGGAATAACCTTGCTTAATTCAGGAGGTCATGGAGGGGTTGGAGCTCCTGGATGCAACTCTTTTTTTAGGGATAAACTTCCTAAAAGTAAGCTGCAGTTCTCCTTTTGTGCAGGACAACTATAAAATATATTTTGATTCATTTTTATGGAATTTAGCTAAGCTATGGTAAACACACGGAGCTACAACCATTATTAAGTTAATATAATAAAGGTAAGAGAGAGGATTGCTCTGGGAAAGGAATAATTCAACTCAGCCAATCAATAAAAGGGAAAAAGGGAATCTGGGGGGCAGAGCTCTGTACCTGTGCCTGCAGATCAAAAGTGAGCATGGAAAAGCAGAGGTTGAGCATGAAGTACTGGGACTGGAGGCTCTCCAGGGCTCCCCCCACCCGGAATGCCATCATGGACTGGCTCTGGATGAGGATGAGGGCACAGATCACATCGAAGGAGCCCACCAGCAGGATCAGCACAAAACGGGCCTGAGGGAGAGAAACAGGCATTGGCCACAGCAGGGCCAGGCTGCCACTGCAATCCAGCTGGAAATACTGACAGGAGTAACAGAATCTCCACAGAGATTGGTTCTGAGCTTCCTGTTGGAACAAAACCACCTTTCCTGTGGGCCTGATATTTCTGGGTCTGAGAGATTTTAGCCTGCTGGCAGCTGCTGACTTTTCCCAAGGAAAAATCTCTCCAGAAAGCTTCTTCTCAAAACAATCTTGGCAAACAACTCTCCTTTCTCAAAACAATCTTGCACCAGGTGGTGTTTTGCTGTTTCTCCAGTTTAACCAGTGGGATTAGAGAGGTGTTGTCTCTGTTCACCAATCATGTTAAATCTGTATCAGAACACCTTATAGAAGGTAGTAAGAATTAGGAAATAAAGACTTTTTTCTATGCTCTTTGCCTTCTGAAATATTTGAAGTCTCTCATCTTTCATGTCCTACAAGGACACTTTCCCACTGGGGACAGGGGGTGTTCTCAATGCTGGACTTGCAGAGTTTCAGGAAACACAGGTTTGTGTCTCTTTGTATCCTCTTTGCTGGAATTAACACTCAGTTTCTCCTGCTTTAAGCATGGTCCAAGTGGCAACGCATCCTTCAGAATTGATATGAAAATATTTATAACTAGAAATGATTCTGGCTCAGGAAACAGAGTTACTGTAATCCAAGTTAACATTAGAGTAGTTAAAAAACCCCTAAAGATACTTTTCATATTTATTTTATTTACCAGGATTTACTTTGAAGTTCTTGTTTAATATTTAAACTGATGACTTGGCTGTGCATCTTATAAGTAACCTACATTTCTTTTATTGCCTGTTCCTTATTGGCCCTACCAACCCAGTCTGCTGCAGATAAAGTGTGTTTAACTGAATGGTCAATTGATAAATAAACTTAATTAGCAAAGCTGCTTTGCCCCCTGTCCCTTGCTTGGCTGCCACCTCTCTTGTTGAAAAGTAATTTTCAACAGCAGGGAAGAACCTTGGTTGAGAAAAATGTGATAAAAAGAAAGCACTTCCTGGAAGCACAGCAAGTGGGAATTTAACTCCATTTAAAACCTTAGTAAGGCCTACAGTACAATCCTTTTATAAATTTTACTGCCATGAAATGCAAACAAGATAACCTGGAGTGGCATTATTGCATCTTTTTGTTTCCTTGCAGGTTCCCATAAATCTCATAAAAACACATTTATGAGCACTGGGTAGTGGCTGTGCCTTCAGACTGGGGATTCCAGTTCTAGCCTGGGTTAGATTTATGGGACTTCAGGCCAGACACTTCACATTTCAGAGGGAAATCTGAAATTTGAAATAGGGTAGGTGAAGTGAAGGATACATTTTACAGTAACTTGGTGTAATTCTTTGATATTTCTGTTATTTTTGGGTGCTGCCATAAGGAAACCCAGAGAACAGCTCAGAGAAGATTTGCAGTTGTGGGTGTGAACATTTTGTGTTCAGTAGGGATAATTCAGTCCTGGCTCTTCTGTTATCAGTAACAATAATGCATTAATATATAATAATTAATATAATATATATTACANNATTACAATATATAACAGTGTACAGAGTATAACAGTATATATAATGTATAGTATATAGTAATGTGTATTAATAATAAATAATAGATACATAATTTGAGTTTTATCTCTATAAAATCTGTGTTACCACAGACATCTTGCCTTCCCACCGATGGATTTTCAAAGCCAAGCAGTGGGGGGAAGGAAAAGCTGATTAAAAGCAGGAGACTGACCAGGAGTTTTGGCTTCTGCTCAGCAGGGAGCACGGTGAAGTTGATGATGGAGCGCAGCATCACCAGCAGGATGGAGAGCACGAACACAAAGAGCTCCTGGCGGTTCTCCTGCAGGATGCCCCTGCTCACATAATACACACAGAACACTGGGGAGGAGAGGGGATGTCAGTGCCAGCTCAAACAGGGGCAAAACTCCCAATTTTGGAGCCCAAAGTGGAAGTATCAAAGTGTCCCTGAGGCTCCTCGGTCTTTGTTTTTACCAAGGAGCTTGAATCAGGTAATTAAAACTCTCCCCACTGTGTTTAGCACACAAGAAATAACATAATTAGTTAGATTTTTTTAATTACTTGTGAAGTAACACCATGGAAATGGCAGTGTATTATCCAAACTGGCAGCTGGGCTGGGTCATTCTCTGACTACCACAATATCCAGTTGTTTATTTGAATGAAATGAAACAGCATCATTTTTATTAAAGAACTGAAGTAAAATCATCTTCAGGTGACTAAAAAGCAGTTTATTACTCACACACACCCTCCACAGTGCTGCCTGTGTACTCTGGCCACTGCACAGGGCTTGTGTGTGGAACTGAACGTGGACTGGATTCAGTTTATTTAAGTGTGGAAAGTCTGAAGCATCCCACCCTGCAAACTATAATCCAAAAAAGAACTGGGTCAGGACAGGCCTGAGTTTAATTTCTGTAAAATACATCAAGCCTCCAGTCAGCTGTCACTGTGAATTTTATGCTTTTTTGGTAAAACTTAAATAAGGCTTTGTTCTTTCACAGGATGCTGCTGCAAATGCTGGTTAATTCTTACCACAGCCAAAATAACAACAAATTTCTCTTTCCAAAGCTTCCTTAATTCCACACATCAACTCACCCACATTTGCTGGGACACGGGGACAGCGTTGTACAAATTTTCTCATTAAACAATGACTTCAGTCTCTCTAAATAAACCATCAGTGAGTGAAACTTCCTTTTTCACTGCCCTTACTAGGGGCTGAGAAAATGGAAAATGATTGGCCAGTTACAAAGTGAATCATGTGATTATTCTGGATGTGACCTCAGGAAGACCTGAAAGGCTCAAGATGGTATTTCCTTGTTTTGCAAATTCAGCTGCTAAATCCACAGAAATCTGTACAAATTTGAAAATAATCTCTTTTTTGGTCATCAAGCTTTTTGCAGAGATGGCACATGCACATGAAATTTCCTGAAATCCTCAAGTTTATTATTTTCGTGTTAATTTCTGTTTAATATAACTGGACCCAAGAACTTTCTGCTGAAGCTGTGATTGGAAATATTCAAGGAAGAAAGCTTGGAGTGTGGACACCTCAATTCCCAGCATATTATGGCTCAGACATTAAAATAAGAACTGGTGAGTTTTTCTGGCATAGCTGAACACCCAGTATCTCTTATATAACAAACTTCAGTTGCTGCTTAATCACATTATTATTACTATTTTCATCATGACTATTATTATTTTCATTATTTCCTCCATCCAAACTGGGTTTCTTACCAACTCCAACCAACTGAATAAAGGAAATGGTGAAATCCTCCTCAGTCTGGCGCACCAGGGTCTCTATGGTCAGCCCTATGACACTCAGCAGGGACAAAATAGTGACACAGAAGTAGATCTTCACAGGGAATGACAGCTCTGAACATGGTTTTATCTGTAAAGGGAGAGAATTCTTTAACCCATCATACAGAATAAACTCGTTGCTGTTCCTAAAAATCACATCTGAGGTGAGTGGGGGAAATGAGACAGCGCAGGGAAAAGGAAGAGAAACTCCATGACTGGATTGAAACTCCTGAACTGCTGAGGAAGGGAGAAGTCTAACTTTATTTCATAATTAATCTCATCCTAGATTGCCCTGGTTTATACCCACAGCCTGTCTTTGTGCCTCACAGGTCCATGGTGTTATAATCCACGACATGGAGATTGCCAGTGCCCACATACACACTTGTCAGAGCATGGAAATAACATTTTCCCACACTTTTAGTTTTAGAAAACTGTAAAGGCAGAGTCAGTGTTCTCAGTAAGGTAAAGTCCTTAATTTCTTTTATTAAAATACTTCAGGTGGAGCAACATCCTCGCAGGAATCTAACACTTGGTTTGTTCAGCTGGAGGAAGGAGACTGGGGGATCTCAGGGGCTGCAGCTCCTCCTGAGGGACAGCTCTGATCTCTGCTCTGTGACAGGGACAGGGCACAGGGAAGGCTGGAGCTGGGCCAGGGGGGTTTAGGTTGGATTTTGGGAAACATT
>VXBB01024980.1:1259863-1276837 GCA_013399915.1 Illadopsis cleaveri
GGAGGGGGGGTGGAAGTGGAATCGGAGGTGGTGCTTAAAAAAAAAGGAAAACTAAAGGTATTGTGCAAAGAGATGAATAAGGGAAATTCCAGGATGGTTGGGGTTGGAAGTGGAATGTGAGGTGGTGTTTAGGAGTAAGGCAGACGTTAAAGCCTGGCTGTGGGATGTGGCACAGCCACTGCCCCTGATGCCCCTGATGTCCCCACTGTCCCTGATGTCCCTGCCATTGCCTGCAGCGTTGCCAGCACTGTCAAACACGCCCTGTCCATCTGGCTCAGCATCATCGTGTTTGGGAACAAGATCACCAGCCTGTCAGCTGTGGGCACTGTCCTGGTCACCGTGGGGGTCCTGCTCTACAACAAGGCCAAGCAGCACCAGCAGGAGACCCTGCACAGCCTGGCCATGGCCCCACAGCCCCAGCCAGGCCCCACAGAGGACACTGAGCCCCTGATCTCCAAGGATTTGGAACCCTACGATTAATTTGGCTCCAAGGAAATCCTCCTGGATGTTGTTGTTCCTTTGGTTCCTTTGAGTTCCTGGCAGGTCTCACCCAGGACTTGAAGCAGGAAGGAGCTGGGGAGGATCCAGGAAAGCCTTGGGAATCTGGTGCCCCAAAAAGAGGACCTGGAACGTGGTAAACGTGGGCTTTGTTGTCTTTCCTCGGCTGCAAATCACGTCCAAGCCTGTGTTGGTGGAAGAACCTTGGTGTCTTGTGGGAAAACAATTCCTGTCTCCCTCCCCATCCAAATAATGTGAAAATGTGGCCCCACCACTGAATTCTGCTGGCAGAGGGATGGAATTGGTGCCTCGTGGAAATTCCCAGTTGTTCTCTGCATTTCCTGCATTCTCTGACATTCCTGTGTGGTGTAGAGATGGAAGAGGTCCAAGGAGGGGATTGTCCCACCCTGCTGTGCCCTGGGGTGGCCTCACCTCAAGCCCTGAGGGCTTTTTGGGCCCCCCAAAACCTGCCAGAGCTCCAGGAGCATTTGGACAGCACAAGATGGGTTTTTGGGGTGTCTGTGCAGGGCAGGACTTGGACTGGATGATCCTCGTGGGGTCCCCTTCCACTCAGGATATTCCATAATTCCAAGGGGGGTTGGAATTCCCACCCTTCTCTCCCAAAAAACAATTTTTTAGGTTTGGTTTGAAGCAAACTATGGGAAATGAGCTGTGGTGAGCACCTACTGCTGGCTACAAATCCAGGATTTGTAGTGGTTTTCCTCCTAAAATGCAATGTGGAAATATCACATTGTGATCATTTATTGACACAACTGAAATGCAAATATTCACACACATACCCTGTGTAAATGGAGTGTTGAATTCAATACTTGTAGTTGCCTAGAGGTGAAAAAAACACTGAAAATTGTGGTGACAAAGGAAGCAGGATCTCTGTATTTCTGTAAGAAACCATTTTGTTGTTTTAATTTCATTTTATTATGCATGAGGAAAGAAGTCAATGGGTTTTTTTAAAATATTATTTCTAAGAGTGCAACAAAAGGCTGCCTTTTAGAAACTCAGGGTTATGAGTCTGACCTGTGTGTAAAATATCTAATTTCTGATTATGTAAAGATATCTCAGAAGGATCTGTGACAGATGGAAGGGAGGAATATTAACCATAAACTGAGGCAAATCATCATTTCTGCTGCTCTTAAGTTTCCTTTTTTTTAAAGGAAATTTGTTTTTGTGGTAGATCAAAGATTAAAAGTTAACTTTCCTTTTCAAAATTCTGAAGAACAGTCATTAGTTTTGGGGGGCAAAAAAGCGCACATGTAGCTACAAAAACATTCCCATGGACTTTTTGGGAACAAAACTGAAGTTAAAATGAGTGGATTTTAATAATTGCCACTCTTCTGGAAGGTTGGAGCATGGATATGTAGTGGTCTTTATGGTAAAAATAATGGTTAACAGGAAGTTACCAGTGGAATTCCTGTAAAATTACATTTCCACACCTCAGTGGCTGCGTGGGGCAGATTCCCCAAAGATCTGAGGGAGGGAAATGCCAATTTTTTCATCCTTGTATATGTGATACGTCTGTGGTATTTTATTTTCTTTTGTAATCCTGTCACTTTTATAAAAGCTGTGGACTGTGGTGTGGAGCTCTGTGGGGTTTTTTGTTTGTTTTCTGCCAAATACACTGCGATTTTTGAAAGTACAACTTAAAAAAAGGTGTGGCTTGTGTCATATTTCTGCTTTAGGTGACAGAAATCCCAGCTCTGCTCTCACATAAATCCCACCATCAGCTGCTTGAGGTTCATTTTAAAACCCAGCAGGTTTTTTTTCCTCTCTGTGGTCAAAACAGAGCCCTGGGAGGGTTTGGAAATGGGATTTGAACCCCTGGAGAAGCTCGTGGGTGGAAGCTGAACCCTCCTGTTCTGCTGGCCTTTGTTCCAGTGTTGGTCTCGTGTGTTTTTCTTCACCCTCTTTTTGGCCTTTGCTTTGCTTAAATTAAACAAACCAACCTCTTGGCTGTCGACTCGTAAAACCTTTTTATTCTCCAGTCAGACCAGTAAATCTTCTTTTCTCTTGTGTAAACAAGGAGTTTGTTTTTTGTTCTTTGTTAAGCCTTCTCGAGGGTGTCACACCCCGGCTCTTCCTGTGGTGTGACAGAAGCAGTGCTACCCAGAAATTCGAATTTTTGGGGGAACATTTTAGAGTTACTGTCACTGCATTTCTCCTGGCCACAGCCAGGGACCCGTGATGAGGACGAGCTCTGTGAACTGGAGTGCAGATTATTTATTTTACATTTTTCAATACACTCAGAGCATGTTTTCCTTCAATGTGAATTCCTGATGCACTGAGGGGCAGGTGTGTTACAGCACTCTCTGTGTTCCTAAATTGTCATTATTTCCCATTGTATGACATTATATTGTCACATTTTCAACAGGGGGTGGATAATTAGGGATCAGTGCATCTTAGGGATCATAATTAGGGATCTTTGCTGTTCTGGGCCGTGTCCCTGCCCAGTCCCTCCGTCACCTCCTCCCTGCACACTCTCACTCATTTCCATTTAGGAATCGCAGCTTTTGGTTGGAATCGCGCTTTATTCAATCAAACGCCACACTTTTATGTAATTAAATGACATATATTAATTTTAATGATTACTTTTATGCGTCATTAAATGCGACAACGCCTCTGAGGGCACCCCTGCCGGCTGTTCGCTGGCTTTACTGCTGAACAGGCACTGGAGGTTAATGAAGGCCGCTATGGCAGACGGTGGGCGGCCGGGCCGTTGAGGAACGGCTCAATTAACGCCTCATTAATTAACCCCTCATTAACGACTGGCGTTAATTACCGCGCCGTGAGGCGGCGCTGACGTCACCGGCGCGCGGCGGCGGCCGGAAGTGACGTATGAGTCGCGCGCGACTGCTGGCAGTCCCCGGTGGCGGCGGCGGTGAGCGGGGCCGGGGGAGCGCGGGGGCTCTGAGGGGACTCTGAGGGGACTCTGAGGGGACACCGAGGGCTGAGGGGACACCGCGGGGCTCCGGGGGTTGTGGGGGAACCCCAGCGCTGAGGGCTGGCGGTCAGAGCGGCCCCGTGGCTGGCAGCGCTCCGTGAGGGCCGCGGGACTGTTTGGCCTCCCCGGGGCACGGGCGGTGTTGGCCGCTGAAATCGGCTTCGTGCCGGGGTGTGCGGCAAACCGGGAGTGCCACACGAGAGAGAGACAGCGATGAGTTAGCTCAGGGTTGGATCCTGGGGGTGTTCGGCAAATCAAACCCTCAGTTGTCAGATTTTTGCTGTTTGTTTCACTAAACCAGGGAATTAGTGCTCGTTGGTTGTAAGTGATGTAGTTCTTTTGTTAATTAATATTTTGCCTTCTATCGGTTAATTATTCTTTTACTTCTTGTGCTAATTAGTGCCACACTCAGTCTTTCTCGTTTTTTGGGTCGGTGGTCGTGCTGGAATTACCATTTCCTCAGTGACAGATGATTTCAGCACTGTTGCTGAATTGTCTTCATTATTTTTTATCCTTATCTCCGAGTTCTGCCTGATGTCCCATAAATTCTGCATAAATTCCTTGTGTCCTTTTTTCCCCCAAGCTTTGTTAACTCCCCCGAAGCCTCAGGTCATAATTAACTGTGTGGCACCAAACCTTGGCCATAAACTGTGTTTTCTGTGCCCTCCAGCAGCTCCCTGAGTCCTTAGCAGAGTCTTTCCTTTGGGTTGAAAACAAACATTTTTGGTTGACCACAAATCAACTCCAGCAAAAATAGAACATTAGGTATTTGCACTGAAAAAAATGGGTATAAACCAGATTTATTTGCAGGGTTTGTGTGGGGATTTTTCAGCGTCTCCTCCTTTTACAGAGGGTGGTTTTTTTGAACTCAAATGGGTGATGAAAAGGATTCTTGGAAAGTGAAGACTTTAGATGAGATTCTCCAGGAGAAGAAGCGAAGGAAGGAGCAAGAGGAGAAGGCAGAGATCAAACGTATGAAAAATGTGAGCTGCCCTTTGGGATTCATTTTAATGGAATTGTTTGTTTTAT
Source organism: Illadopsis cleaveri (assembly GCA_013399915.1). Lineage (NCBI taxonomy): Eukaryota > Metazoa > Chordata > Aves > Passeriformes > Timaliidae > Illadopsis > Illadopsis cleaveri. The sequence goes on from VXBB01024980.1 coordinate 1,264,347, forward strand.
TAATAGAAAACTGCATTTTAATGGGGTGCAGTGCCTGTATCGTGATTTTGTGCTGATTTCCCTGATTTTTCTCAAGCCCTGACACCTGAATTCTTTTCTGTGTGGTCTCCAATTCCAAACTTTAACAAAAATGTGACGCTCTGTGAAGATTTCATTGGTCTTGCATTATATACTGTGCTTTGTTACAGTTATTGGTGAGAAAAGAGAAATAAATTAATGTAATCAACTGGGACTTGCAGTTCAAGGAGCAACTTTTAAAGATTTTATAGAAGAATGGGTTAAAATCATTGATTTGGAATCACTTTTATGTTGCTGTTTGGTTTTGTACTGCTGTGTACAAAATAATTATTGCAGAAAAAAACCACACAGTAGTTACTGCAATCCTCCTCAGTGTTTAATTTTGTCTAATTATGTCCAATTAATGCACTTCAGCTCTAATTGCAGTCAAAGTGCTGCTGTCATAAATCAGTGGATTTTTCAGGGGTGACCAGTCCAGGCTGAATTTTTGAGCCAGCAATGAAAAACTTCAGTAATATTTAATTTTTTTTTTTCATTTTGAGCCACACAAATAAATGGATTTTTCCCCTCTGCTGTGATTGCCTCAGTCAGATGACAGGGATTCCAAGAGGGATTCTCTTGAAGAGGGGGAGCTGAGAGACCATCGCATGGAAATCACCATCAGGAACTCACCTTACAGGAGGGAAGACTCCATGGAAGACAGGTAAGAATGGGGAAATAAAAAGAGAAAAATTAACCTTTCAGTGTACTGAGAAGAGAGTTTCAAATATCTGAAGGGAAAATCTAGGTTTTTTTTAGTGTGCAGAAGTGGAAATCCTTTTTTTAGACCACACCAGGGTAACTTTTTGAAGCACTGGTTTAAGATTTAACAGCGTTGTGCTCCAGTTTTGATTTAGGGTTATTGTGGAAATTCACTCTAAAATGGGAATCTTTTCAAAACAGGGAAATCTGGATTTCCCCTGTCACCTCCCTGAGTTTATTCCTGTCCTGCCTTTCAGGGGAGAAGAAGATGATTCCTTGGCTATCAAACCACCCCAGCAAATGTCCCGGAAAGAAAAAACCCACCACAGGAAAGATGAGAAGAGGAAAGAGAAGCGCAGGCACCGGAGTCATTCTGCAGAAGGTGCTTCTTGCCACCCTTGGGAGCTTCTGCTTCCTGGGATTAGAGTAAATAACAGTAACTCAGGCTAAAGGAGACACAGCAGGTGGATAAGACAGAGGAATTTAAACTTTTGTTATTTCTTTGGCTGTGTTTAGTGCCCTTAGGGGAATGACAAGGGTGTGAATGTGGTTGAGAGGACAGAAATCACTTTGGGACAGGGACACTGAGGTCACTTTTACTCCTTGCAGCTAAGATTCTCTCTGGCTTCACTGAGTGAAAGACCTCTCACCTTTGTACCTGCCAAGTAAAAAAAAAAAATCCTTTCTAGAGACATTCCTGTTGTTTTCCTGTCAATAACAACCATTTTTTAACTTTAACAGAAGTATTCATGCAAGATCTTACAGACTTTAGGCTTTCCAACTCCCTTTCAGAGCTGGATTTTAATTTTATGAGAACAACAGAGGTCCCAGCCATAGGTTCCCATCAGTTTCACCCTCTCTAAGTTATGCTTTGGTGAATATTTTGAGCGGTAACCGTCGGAAATTGATTTCTGTTTGTTCAAGGGAAACATGCCAGAGTGAAAGAGAAAGAACGGGAGCATGAGCGTAGGAAGAGACATAGAGAAGAGCAGGATAAAGCCCGGCGTGAATGGGAGAGACAGAAACGGAGAGAGATGGCAAGGGAGCATTCCAGGAGGGAGAGGTACATCCATCCCTCCCTCCCCTGGGGAGGGACACCAGCAGCTGCCTCCTCTGAGCTTTTGTTGTTGTGAAATGACCCAAAAAACCCCTAAAAATCCACAATGAGAACTTGTCTGTATTCTTGGGGATGTGTTGTCTGATGCACAGTGTTCTTCACTTTATTGAAGTGCTTCATTACCAGGGACATTCCAGGTGAATTTGCTGTGATGAAAAGATTGGATGGTCTTAGAGGTTTGTTCCAACCTAAAAAAACAAACAAAAAAGTACAATCCAGATTTGAACAGTTATCAGGGGATTAATTAACTGANTGAAAACTTGTCTGTATTCTTGGGGATGTGTTGTCTGATGGACAGTGTTCTTCACTTTATTGAAGTGCTTCATTACCAGGGACATTCCAGGTGAATTTGCTGTGATGAAAAGATTGGATGGTCTTAGAGGTTTGTTCCAACCTAAAAAAACAAACAAAAAAGTACAATCCAGATTTGAACAGTTATCAGGGGATTAATAATTCAAACTTGCTTAATTTCTGCTTAAATCCTGACAGGGTGGAGAACTGCTGGTCTGGGTCTTTTAAACCNTGGATGGTCTTAGAGGTTTGTTCCAACCTAAAAAAAAAAGTACAACCCAGATTTGAACGGTTATCAGGGGATTAATTAACTGAACTTGCTTAATTTCTGCTTAAATCCTGACAGGGTGGAGAACTGCTGGTCTGGGTCTTTTAAACCTTTTTTTTTTTAAGAATCAGCTGAAAAATTCCACCTTGTTTTTGTTTTCCACCTTTTTATTGACACCCCACAACTGGGGGTGTCAATAAGGAAGTTGAGCTTAGTGGTTTGGTGCTGCAAACCAGTTTTCCTTCTCTTCACCAGCTGAATTTGTAACAAACAAAAAATTCTTTTCCAGAGATCGTCTGGAGCAACTGGAGAGAGAAAGGGAAAGAAAAATCCGGGAGCAGCAGAAGGAACAGCGGGAGCAAAAAGAGAGAGAGAGGAGAGCTGAGGAGAGGAGGAAGGAGAGGGAAGCCAGGAGAGAAGGTGACTCTCTCTGCATAAATATTCTTCACATTTACTATCACTTTTCCTATCTGCTGACACAGTGGTGAAATGGAGGGATGGAAAGTGGTTTTTTAACTTAAAGCAGTGCCAGAGTTTTAAAGAAACTAAAGTGAGGAGGTCTTTGACATGGGAGGGAAAAGGAAATACAAGTTTTACGTGGGGAGATAAAACAATGTGATGATGTTATGTGCCTTAAATATCCTGGCAGGTGGATCAGTCAGTGAGCCTTTGCCTCTCCCTGTCAGGGAGATTTCCTGGAAAAACAAGATTTCTGGAGATGCCACTGTGTGCACCAGCACAATCCCAGTGGTTCTGAACTCTTTGGCTGAGTCTAACTCAGTTTAGTAGAGGTTGAAACCTCAAAATTCAATGTTTTAAGGATTTGGGGAATAAACTGCAAAGAGGGAGGGGTCATGTAAGTGCTCCAGGCATGGAAAATGCTGTAGTGGGAGTCAGGTGGGAAGATCTGGTGCCTGAACAGTTTTAAGTTCTGCACTTGAACTCTTTGCACAGCGTGTTGGGTATTTGCAATCTCAGCTCAGATCATTTTTGGTTCAAGGATCTCTGTCCCAGCTTTCAGAGGTAAAAATCAGAGCTCATTCCTGTGATCAGGTGTAAAAGATTATTCAAGAATAGCAGAACAAACCATATTTTTTTGCTTTCTGTTTCTTGCTCAGCTCATACCAAACAGCTCCTTTTTGTGCTTGGCTTTATGCTGGTAATGCTCAATCTGTGTAACCTTTCATTTAATTGGTTTTATTGTTCTTGAATGTTCTGTCAGCTCCTTCTAAACCTCAGCTGGTTTTATTCTTTTACATATTTTCCACTTCTTTCTCTGGCATTAATGCTTTAGAATCAGGGTGTTTCCTGTGTAACATACAGGGCAGCTTGCTTCTGTTTTTAAGTGTGGCAGCAGCTTTCTCTAAGCAGTACAAATCCATATTTTATTTGAGATAAGTCAAAGCCCTTCATTCTCCTAGATTTAAGTAGGTTCCTCTCCCACTCTTCCCTGTTACCCTGTTAAAAAAAAAACAACTAAAAGCATTCAAATCAAGTGGCTGTGGCAGACAGGACAACTCTAATTAGGCAGATGTAACAATTTCTTGTGGTTTTGTTTTCCCTAGTTTCTGCACACCATAGAACAGTGAGGGAAGAATATGGAGACAAAGTAAAAATGAGACCCTGGAGTCGCAGCCCTTTGCGCCAGCAGAGAGACAAGCTTGAGCAAGGAGAGAGCAGGAAACCAGGTAGCATCTGCCACTCTACACTGTCTTGGGGGCCAGCAGGAGCTGGGCTTGGGGTAGTGTTTAATTTTTAGTCTCAAACAAACCTCCCAGGTGCTCAGTTCAAAGTATTGTCCAGCTCAGCTCCAGCGGCCTGACTCTGGAATCTTCACAAATCTCTCTTTTCTAAAGCAGTGCTGGATTTGCAGGAGTTGCACAAGTGACAAATGGAATGGATTTAGGGGTAGGAGTAGCAATTGGAAACGTTTCAAAAGGAGTTACCCCGTTCAGTGGTGAAAGAAGCAGCTGACTGAATTTTTAAAACCTTGCAGTTGAATTTCCTTGCAGGTTAAAAAGGGATTGGTTACTCCAGCTCCAGTTGGATTTGGGGTTAGGAGCTAAATTACCTTAAAAAGTGACCTCCCAGGGATCAGTGCAAGCATCACTGATTGTGTCATCTTGTAGAAATTAAATTCTTGAGGCAGAGTTCTGCTTAGATGGTGAATTTTGTTTACCAAGGCAGAAAATGGTCCCACCTGAAGGTTCTGGGGGTAGAGAACTTGCACAAGTGACATAAAAATGCCCTTGTTGAAGGAGAAAGGCTCTGTATCTGCCTTGCTAATGTGTGCAGCTGGGAAAAGAAGTGTAGCCACTCAGAGGAGGATGGAATCAGCTGGAATTCCATGTGGAGGCAGGCAGGAAGTCCTGGAAAACTCCTGCCTCAGCAACCACCAGGGGTTTTTCATGGTGAGCTCTGCACTGGAGCAATGAGCACTGACAATAACTAGTGTAGGGACCCTGTCCTGGTGATTCTTGTCACCATGGGGCTTTTTTCCTTTTTTTCCCCCTGTTTTAATTCATCTCAGAAGACCTTAGGAACACATCATGTTTAAAAATCAGGCCAATATTCCATATTTGTGGCTGTTGATCCAGCACCACTGCGATTCAGAAAAGCTGTTTGTCATTGAGCAGAGTGTGAAATTATTTTTTTATTATTATTGCTCTGAATTTCCAATACTGAATGTTCAGCACTGATTTAATGCCAGCAGAAAGTGAAGCAGTTACCTGGAAATTCAGAGGCTTGGAAGTGATACTCAATCAGCACTGTGTTTTTTTAATTTTTATGGTTTCAGCAGTAAAAGAAGAGAAACCAGAAGAGAGAGATCCTCTGTCAGACTTGCAAGACATCAGTGACAGTGAGAGAAAAACCAGCTCAGCAGAGTCTTCCTCAGGTGATTAAATGCAATTTAGGAGTTGTAATTAATTGTACAGATGTAATTAATTTCTCTGCTGAGCAAACAGTGTTAAGTGCCTGATTATTCCTGGACAGAATCTGGATCAGGCTCAGAAGAGGAGGAGGAAGAGTCCAGCAGTGAAGGCTCTGAGGAAGAAGGGGAGGAAGAGGAGGAGGAGGAGGAGGAGACAGGAAGCAATTCTGAGGAAGTGTCTGAGCAATCAGCAGGTGAGGATCACAAAAGGGCCTCCAGGGGAGTGTGATTTTCTTTATTTTGTCATCCTGTGTTGTTTTATTTGAACATTTTCCTTTTCTCTTAGTCTAGGCTAGGCTGAGACCTCACAGGTCAAGATAACTAAAAAGAAAATCCCAAGTACAAGTGCTATTCTATCCTTTTGTGTAGAGGTAATACCAATTCTTCATCTCAGAAGCCAGATCAGAAACCTGAAAAGCGTTTTTGTCAGAAGTTCAGGTGGTTCCATAACATCAAATATTCTGCAGAGCACAATTTGCACTTGGGGGGTGGTGAAATCCAAATATCTTGAATCATTTTGAATTATTTTGTGTTGCAAATCTCAGAACTTTTTTTTCAATTGAATGAATATAATTACACAAAGTTCAGTAAAGAAGTCTGTGTGCAGCCATTCTTGTCATTAATTAGTAAAGAAAAGAGCAGGCTCTGATGGCTGGGTGTTTTTCTTTAAAATCAATTACGGTTAATAAGCAAATATTCATAATTGATTTATGCCCACATCCCAGTTCCCAGAGGATTGGTAGGAATTGTGTTCCTGAGCGAAACAGAAATGTTGGGTCACTGACAGTGCAGAAGCCTGGTGAGATAGGAGAGGATTTCAGCAGGGATTTGCCTCCCAAGGAGCTGCAGAATTTGGAGTTTTTCCAGTCAAACTTGGTTCTGTTTTGCAGAGGAGGTGAGCGAAGAGGAAATGAGTGAAGAGGAGGAACGGGAGAATGGAAACCACATCCCAGTTGGTACAATGCAAATCCTGAACTGTTTTAAACAAGTGTTTGGCTGAGTTTTTGCAGCAAAACCAATCTATTTCTGTAAATATTTAAAAGGATATAAATGCTATTCTCATGTCAAACTCAGAAATTCCTTGAAATCTGCTCCAAGCTTTATGTTTAGAGGGAATCAGTCTAATGAGCTGATGTTTCCTTCTCTTTCCTTTTGTGCTTTTGTCCTGTCCTCTCATCAAAGGAGCTTTGCAATCAGAATGAGACATCCTGAGTCAGGTTTCTCTTTCATTCTGGTGTAAAGATTTATTTCTCTGATCTGCTGCATTAACACTGGAAATTGCAGTTGAATTCTTGAAAGCATCACCTTTGCCAAGAGGAGAAATTTGACTTCTCCACAATCCTCTCCCATGCAGTGCTCAATGTTGTCACCACCTTTATTTGCCTAAAGCTGACTTTAATTACTCCACATAGCTCCTCTTTCCACCACTGATTCTGACTTTTAAAGTTCCAGAGTCGAGGTTTGACCGGGATTCTGCAGGGAGTGAGGTGGAGGAGGAGGAGGTCGGGGAGGGATCCCCTCATTCCAATGCCATGACAGAAGGGGAATATATTCCTGATTCTCCAGCTTCCTCCCCCATTGAGCTGAAACAGGAGCTCCCCAAGTATCTTCCTGCACTCCAGGTAGGGGATCAACCTCTGAAATGTAGATAAGAATGTAATTATATCTGTGATTATGTCATTGATCTCTGTTATCTTGGTATTGCTGAATGGAAATAGATCCTTGTGAGAGGAGAGTTCTGTTACCAAAACCAGAAACTGGTCATTCTTTATGTAGCCAACAGCAAAGTGTAGAAATATTAATAAAAATTAAATTTTTACTAATTAACTATGTGAAAGGTGCTGAGTTGCTGCCTTTGCCTTTGTGGCAGGTACTTCAGATTATTCTGTGCAAAAGTGAATGGAGTAATTTAGTTAAATCTGCTGAAACACAGACTCTGTCCAGGATTCCTTTAAAAACTATGAAAAAATAAAACCCAAAGATACCTTTCTAATCTGCTTTATAGCTGAATTCTTCTGGTAAATTTTAACTGTGAAGTTGCTGAAGTTTTTAAAAGAGCAAAACCTTTCCCCAGGTGCTGGAGGAGTAAATGTTGTCCCTGTGTTTTTTCAGGGATGTCGCAGCGTGGAGGAATTCCAGTGTTTGAACAGGATTGAAGAAGGAACCTATGGTGTGGTGTACAGGGCAAAGGACAAAAAGACTGGTGGGTATCAATGCCCTCTACATTCTTCAGGATATTTAGGGCTGAACTCTTGTGCAAATTATCATTCTGCATTTTTCAGTGATGAACAAAATCTGTTTAAAATATTTCTTTACCACCAAGCTGCTCGTTTTCAAGGCAAAACAGCACAGTTAATGAAATATTTAATCAGTGAGACAAAACTGGGGCACCTGGTAATGTGTATTTATTTACTGTGGGTTGGAAAATGTGTTTCCTTTGCAGATGAAATCGTGGCTCTGAAGCGACTGAAAATGGAAAAGGAGAAGGAAGGTTTTCCCATTACTTCCCTGAGAGAAATAAATACAATTCTGAAAGCACAGCACCTAAATATTGTCACTGTCAGAGTAAGGCTGCAATCTTTTATTTCTGAAGTACTTTTGTTCTTGAAATACTCCTCTTGGCTTTTAAATATAAAAATATCAGCAACTCTGGCAGATCTTGATTCTGTGAACAGTTGTGTGCTGCTCCTAAAGCTGTGTAGAGATCACTGCCTACACAATCTGATGTTTTACAAAAACTGAGCTGTTTTTTAATAGAAAAAACACATTTTCTCAAAGTTTTCCCAATGGCAGCCTCCATCCTCTTGCCAGTACATTCCTAAAATAGATTTTGGATGCTTTTTAAACACTGTGTGCAGGTTTTGCTCACCTGGTTCTGTGTTGCAGGAGATCGTTGTGGGCAGTAACATGGATAAAATCTACATTGTGATGAACTATGTAGAACACGACCTCAAGAGCCTGATGGAAACAATGAAACAGCCTTTCCTGCCAGGTACTGTTTGTTTCCCTTCCCTGAAATCCTCAGAGCTGGAAAAATGGCCAACACAAATGGCACAAATGGCCCTGCTGATCATTGACAGCTGGCTTTGGGCAGTGCCATGTGTTGCTTTGGAATGTCCTGTGTTCCTTGGATCTGAGACTTCCTGCCTTTTTCTGTTTGTTCTGTAAAACCTGACACAAATGAAGGTGTTGGCTGATCCTCCTGGTGATGAATCCAGTTTGTGTGTTTGGGGTGGAGCTGGGGGAGTTTCACCTGTGCTGAACTGGAAAAGAACACTGGGCTTTAATTTTGGCCTCTTCCTATGAGAGACAATAATTTCTGAGCAGAATTTGGATGAATTCCAGCTGCCCAAATGAATTTTGCTGTTCTGTGACATGTTTTTATGGTGCAGGCTGTACTGGGCTTTTAAATTGCCACTCCTTCCTGCCCCCTTCCCTGTTCTCCAAAGAAACAAAACACAAATTAAAGGTAGATTTATTTTGTCCAATGCATTTGAGGGGTTTTTTTTATCATTCCAGGGGAAGTGAAGACTTTGATGATTCAGTTACTGCGAGGGGTCAAACACCTCCACGACAACTGGATCCTTCACCGAGACTTGAAAACTTCCAACCTGCTGCTCAGTCATTCAGGCATTTTAAAAGTAAGAATGAGGAGAAAATTGAAGAAATCAGGACAAATTCTGTGCTGCAGAATTACACAGAATTAAAGCTGTGCCCCAAGTTCTGTGCAATGGCCACCGTAGCACTGATGGTGAATGAACAGTGCTGGAAATGTTGCTTTTTTTGCTTTCAGGTTGGAGATTTTGGATTAGCCAGGGAATACGGGTCTCCCCTGAAGCCCTACACCCCTGTGGTTGTGACCCTGTGGTACAGAGCTCCAGAGCTGTTGCTTGGAGCAAAGGTGAGTTCCTCCTTGTTCCTCTGGCTGCTGGAGCAGTGACTGCAGCCTGACTGTGTTTTATAAATTGTGATCAAAGTATGAGCATGCTTGGTTCTTTATATTGGTTCATAGAGGAAAATCCTGAATATTCAGTGACATCTAAAACCCTTCCATCCTCCCCAGACAGAGGGTGGGTGGGTGACAGATGGATTTTGTCCCTTGGAATGCTGATGTGGTCAGTGCTGATGGATTTCTCATGGATTGGGGCAAAATATCACCTTTGGCAGCTGGATTTTAAATGCCTTTTTAAATCAGTCTAAAACCTGTGACATCTGACAGCAGAACAAGGTGCTGGCACTGTTCTAGAATGTTCTCTGGTGATAACTGAAATCTGGGTGAAATCAGGGTTCTGTAGGGCTGCAGTGGCAAGAGCCCTGCCAGAAAAAAATACTGGTTTGTCAGCTGTGCTGCTTTGTGAGTGGAAAAGAGAGGCATCAGTGTGGAGACTTTCACCTTTCATCCTGAAAGATTGGTGTGCATTGGTATTGCTCATAATTCACAGTAATTAGAACTTGGAAATAAATACAGCTGAGATCTGCCCTTGGGTGTGGGACTGGTTGTGTGTGTTCTGCTCAAAAAAACCCTCCAAACAACTCGGTGAAAATATCTTCCTGATTTTTCTGAGGTGTGTTTTTATTTCCCTTCTCTCCAGGAATATTCCACAGCCATAGACATGTGGTCAGTGGGGTGTATTTTTGGGGAGCTGCTGACGCAGAAGCCGCTGTTCCCAGGGAAGTCAGAAATCGACCAGATTAACAAAGTTTTTAAGGTAATTTTTTTTAATGTTTTGGAATTTTGACTGGTTTTAGAAAGAGAAACATTGGAGTAGTGCTTGTTGCTCTTTTAACAGAGATTCAGCCTTAGTAAAAAGTTATTTAATCTGCTTTACAACACTTGGAGTAGGCTGAGACCGTGATTTGTTGTGTCTGTTTTCTCTGGATACTTCCTGACTCCTAATGAATAAGTAAAGGATTGCACTCTGAGTTTATTAATGAGATATTTCAATTTGCAGGATCTGGGTACTCCCAGTGAAAAGATCTGGCCTGGTTACAACGAGCTGCCAGCAGTGAAGAAAATGACCTTCACAGAATATCCCTACAACAACCTGCGCAAGAGATTCGGGGCTCTGCTCTCTGACCAGGGCTTTGACCTGATGAACAAGTGGGTGCCAAATTCCAAGGGATCCCTGGGAATGTGTGGGCAGGAAAACAATTTTCTGTGTTGTGAAAGGTTTATAAAATCAAGCCCAGGCTGTGCAGTTGCACTGTGTTACAGGAGTACCTGGTGTGTTAATAGAATGTCTAAAAATCTCTCTGGAAACAGCAAAAATTGTACAATATTCTAATGGAATTATCCTGGATCCCTTTTGAGCTTTATCTGTCAATCCAAGGGTCTGAGGTATCCAATGATTTACACCTCTGGGAGCAGATCCCTGCAGAAGCTGCTTGGATGTGTAGTTCCACCTGCTGTCCCATAAATACAGGTTCATGGAGGAGCCTGCCTTAAAAATCAGCTCTGTTAGATGATGTGGCAGCAATCATTAACAGAATTATACCCAGTTAATAGAATTACACCTAATACCCAGTCATAGAATATACAGAATTAATAGAATTATACCAAATAATAGAATTATACCTAATAGTCAGTCATAGAATTACACCTAATACCCAGTAATAAAGTTACACCAAATCAATAATTATACACATTACCTAGTCATAGAATTATACCAAATACCAGGAATAGAATTAATCCCAATTAATAGAATTATGCCCAATACCTTGTCATAGAATTATACTTAATACCCACTAATAAAATTATCCAATACCAGGAATAGAATTAAAGCAAAATAATAGAATTATACCCAATACTAGTAATAGAATTAAAGCAAATTAATAGAATTTTAATTACCCACTCATAGAATTATACCTAATATCCAGGTAATAGCATTATACTCAATACCCAGTCATAGCATTATACCCTATTANCATAGAATATACAGAATTAATAGAATTATACCAAATAATAGAATTATACCTAATAGTCAGTCATAGAATTACACCTAATACCCAGTAATAAAGTTACACCAAATCAATAATTATACACATTACCTAGTCATAGAATTATACCAAATACCAGGAATAGAATTAATCCCAATTAATAGAATTATGCCCAATACCTTGTCATAGAATTATACTTAATACCCACTAATAAAATTATCCAATACCAGGAATAGAATTAAAGCAAACTAATAGAATTATACCCAATACTAGTAATAGAATTAAAGCAAATTAATAGAATTTTAATTACCCACTCATAGAATTATACCTAATATCCAGGTAATAGCATTATACTCAATACCCAGTCATAGCATTATACCCTATTAATAGAATTATACCCAATACCAGTAATAGAATTAAAGCAAATTAATAGAATTATACCTAGTACCCAGTCATAGCATTATACCCTATCAATAGAATTATACCTCATACCCAATAATAAAATGATACCAAATTAGTAGAATTATACCCAATACTAGTAATAGAATTAAAGCCAATGAACAGAATTATACCCAATACTAGTAATAGAATTAAAGCCAATGAACAGAATTATACCCAATACCCAGTAATAAAATGATACCAAATTAGTAGAATTATACCCAATACCATTAATAGAATTAAAGCCAATGAACAGAATTATACCCAATACCGACTCATAGAATTACACCCAACTAATAGAATTATACCAAATTAATACAATTACACCCAGAATCATCCCCAATACCCGTTACCAGAACTGTGTTAAACATCACAAAACCCTCAGCGACCTTCCTGAACAATTCCCAGTTTGGGGAGGGAGCTCAGATTCCCCATTTCCCTCCTCCTTGGCAGCTTCCTGACGTACTACCCAGCGCGGCGGATCACGGCCGAGGACGGGCTGAAGCACGAGTACTTCCGGGAGACGCCCCTGCCCATCGACCCCTCCATGTTCCCCACCTGGCCGGCCAAGAGCGAGCAGCAGCGGGTCAAGAGGGGCACCAGCCCCCGGCCCCCCGAGGGAGGGCTGGGCTACAGCCAGCTGGTGAGCGTGGGGCTGCTGCAGGGCCTCCCCTGGGGCTGGGCTTTGACTGGGATCCTGAGATTCATTTCCCAGGGTTGCCAGGGAGAGTCCAGCTCTGCTTCCCAAA
>VXBB01024980.1:1277049-1288713 GCA_013399915.1 Illadopsis cleaveri
AGAGTCCAGCTCTCCTTCCCAAAGTCAGTGTTGGTGAGTGTGGGGCTGCTCCAGAGCCTCCCCTGGGGCTGGGCTTTGATTGGGATCCTTGAGATTGAGATTCATTCACCTGGACTGCCAGGGAGAGTCCAGCTTTCCTTCCCAAAGCCCAGGGAGACTCCAGCTCTGCTTCCCAAAGTAGTGCTGGTGGGTTGGGCACAGCTCCAGAGCTCACCACGGGCTCTGTGCTGCTGGAATTTGATTGGGATCCTGAGATTCACCTGCACTGGCAGGGAGAGTCCAACTTTCTTTCCCAAAGCCCAGGAAAAGCCCAGCTCTCCTTCCCAAAGGCCAGTGCTGTGAGGTGGGCACTGGAGCTCTGCCCAGGGAGGAGATGGAGTGCCTGTTGCTGGAGGGGTTTGACAAAGCCTGAGGGTGGCACTCAGTGCCAGGGTTCAGTCGATGAGGAGGTGTTGGCTCATAGGCTGGACTTGATCTCAAAGGTCTTTTCCAACCTGGTTCATTCTGGGATCCTGTGGGTGTGGCACAGCTCCAGAGCCTCACCTGGGGCTGGGCTTTGCTTGGGATCCTGAGATTCATCTGCACTGTCAGGAAAAGTCCAGCTTCCCTTCCCAAAGCCAGTGCCAGTTACTGCTCTGCTCCCAGAATCACCATTTCATGGTATGATCAGAAAGAAATGTCTGGTTTATCCCAGTGCAGAGCAGTTTCTCTTTTGAAAGTATTCATTGTTTTACACCTTCAACTAAGCTGTTAAATTTGGGCTTGAAATAAATCCATAGTCTGATCTTGGGGATAAAAACAGATGCCTTTTTTCCAGTCTTGGAGAATTCCTAAAAGGCCAGGCTGGTGTTCTCTCTGTCTTTCTCATGCAGTCAAAAGTGGGAGCAGGAACTAGGAACACTTAAACTACTTTTAGTAATGGCAGACTTTGAAATAGCAATATTTAAAGATTATTAATAACTGTGATGCACTAAATCAAATATTTGTTTCTCATCTTGAGATACTTTGATTATTTTTGTTGTTCAGATTTTTGGAGAGGTCAGTGCAGCTGCACAGCCCCTGCTCAATGCCCTGTGCTTGGTTTTCACAGGGTGATGATGATCTGAAGGACACAGGTTTCCATCTGACCACCACAAATCAAGGAGCATCTGCTGCAGGACCTGGCTTCAGCCTCAAGTTTTGAACTCAACATGAAAAAAAGGAGGGGAAAAAACCCCAGAAAGGAAAAAAAAAAAAAATCACCATTCATGTGAGTGGATTTGAGTGCCCCAGTTCTGTTCTCCGTGTCGGGGGCACCAGATGTTTTTCCCTGTGAAAAAAACTCAAAGTTTATCACAGATTCCAAGGCTCTTGTTTTATAAATCAATGTGGAGTTTAACTGCTGCATTCCATTAGAGGACTGGAGTTACCTGAAAACCCCAGGATCATCACAAACTGTGACAAAGGACAACTTGAAATAACAGTCCTGGAACAGTTTCTGGTTTATTTTTAGGGAGTTTTTTTCTTTTTTCTTTTTTTCTTTTTTTTGGTTGAGTTTGTTTTGTTTTGTTTTTTGGGCTTTTTGTTTTCCTTGTAAATTTGTAGAATTAAAACACATTTTCAATTGTTTAATAGTGTGAAGGATTTCATTGCTTCACATGCTGCAAAGTGGGATGTTGGTGACAGTAAAGAGAGTTTATTTTTTATTTTAAGTAAGTAAATTGTTTGTGTCTGAATGTATTTGGGGCAAAAAGAAAAATGACAATTCTGAGGTTTGTATCCTGTTACCTTGGATAGAGCTGGGCTGGGTTTGATGATCCCTGACCAGATTTTTTTTGTTCTGTAAATGTATTTACAGTGGTGCAAAACAAATTACTCTATTGTTTTATAAATCAAAAAGATTTAATATGGAGACTTGAAACTTTATTTTCTGTGAAAGTTTGTTGGTTTTTTTTTAAATATGCCCTTTCTCCATCCAGAGAAGAACTCAGCTTTCGTGGTTGTGCAAGGCCACATTCCAGTCCTTTCTGGGGAAAGAGGAGAGGAGGAATCATGCTGGAATCTCATCCTCTGGAGCCCCTGATTTGTGAAGCTGTCACTTTGTTCTGGGAACAGGGAGATCTGGAAAACACCACATTTTCCTGCAGCCACAGCTGGGCACAAGGCCAGTGAGGGATTTACTCAAATCCTAAACATTTTATCAGTTTCTGTCCATTTTGGAGAGTTTTTTCCTGGGTAAAGGCCGTGGGGCTGGAATGTGGATGTGCTGCAGTTGTGGTGAGCTGGGAAAGCAGGCTGGTTGTTTTCCTGGGGAGGGAAACAAAACTCCCTGTTCCCTTCAGCCCTGAAGGAGAAACAGCTGAAACATTCCTGATTCCAGAAGCTTCCCCAGGAACCCAGTGAAAAGCAGGAGTGCAGGGAAGCTCTGAGGGATTAAAGCATGACCCCACTGCATAGTTTGGTTATGACATGGAATTGTTCCCTGCCCCCAGCTTTGCCAGCCACTCCTGAGCTCTTTTCCAGCTGGATGTGGCACTTTGAGCTCATCCTGGGTGCCTGAGGGAGGAAATCACCTCATCTCCCACAGCACTCAAGGCT
Source organism: Illadopsis cleaveri (assembly GCA_013399915.1). Taxonomy (NCBI): domain Eukaryota; kingdom Metazoa; phylum Chordata; class Aves; order Passeriformes; family Timaliidae; genus Illadopsis; species Illadopsis cleaveri. Next base: position 1,279,627 of record VXBB01024980.1, read on the forward strand.
CAGACCCCTCAAAGGCAAAACTGGGCAGTTTAGACTTCTCAAAGACCAAACTGAGCTGCTCAGACCCTCAAAGACCAAACTGGACAACTCAGACCCCTCAAAGACCAAGCTCTGAGCAGCTCAGACCCTTCAATGACCAAATTGAGCAGCTCAGACCCTTCAATGACCAAATTGAGCAGCTCAGACCCTTCAAGGACCAATTGAGCAGCTCAGACCCTTCAAGGACTAAACTGAGCAACTCAGAGCCTTCAAGGATCAAGCTCTGAGTAGCTCAGACCCCTCAAGGACCAAATTCTGAGCAGCTCAGACCCCTTAAGGACCAAACTGAGCAGCTCAGACCCCTCAAAGACCAAATTCTGAGCAGCTCAGACCCCTCAAGGACCAAATTCTGAGCAGCTCAGACACCTCAAAGACCAAACTGAGCAGCTCAGACCCCTCAAAGACCAAACTCTGAGTAGCTCAGACCCCTCAAAGAAAAAACTGAGCAGCTCAGACCCCTCAAGGACAAGCTCTGAGCAATCAGTGCCTCTTGGGATAAGAGGAAAACCCTCAAACCACAGGAAGCCACTTGAGGGGAAGAGCTGTTCTGTGGATCCTTGAACTGAACATGTTGGAATGCACAACTGAGGAGCAACACAGGGTTTGTGTGATCCTCATCCTCCTGACAAGTGAAAGAGAAGTAATATTAAGGCTTAGCCTTGTAATTTCTTCCATTGCAGAGCACCAGGATGTAAAAAAGGGCAGGAAAACACTCAGAGAGTGTTAAATTTGTCCTTTTCCTGCCATCCCATTGCCCCAGAGTCTGCTCCTGGTTTGCAGCAGTTCACAGTGCCCCAAGCAGCTCCATCTGACACTTTCCTTACAAAAAAAAAGGTTTTTAATTCTCTGTACAGCAAACAGTTGATAAATTCTTTATCATTTAAACAAATCTGGAAGAGTTTGACATTCCAGTAACCAGTCCCAGAGTCTCTCTTGCCCCAAGGTACCAAAGCAGCTGCTGGAGAATTCAGTTGCACTACTGGAGATTAAATCTAAAATGCCAAAGAAACAACTGGAACCAGAAGGAGCAGGAACTGCAGGGTTCCTTCCAGGGCTGTGTCAGTGCTTCAGTCTGATCCTCCAGGAGTAAGTAGTCAGGATTCTTTCTTTTTTCTTCACTATGCAAGTGTAAGTTCCTTCATTAATTGCATTTGCAATGATGCTCATGTGATCTTCATTTAGGGATAAATAACCTGGATATGAATATTCCAGAAGTTCCTTATCTTTATACCAGCTGTCAGAAGAAAAAAGAAGGGAAATTAAACTGAATATTAGTTATTTCTACTAATAAATTTTGCTGAATAAGTGCAGAGCAGAGACTTTACCAAAACACAGTTAAGTTTTACTCTTTATTTCAGGTGGATAATCAGGATTAACAGGGTATAATCATGAGTAATTTTGCAGTTTGAATCTCTGAAAGTTGATGGGAATTTGGGTCCTCAAGTCTAAACCAACTCATGGATTTGAGCCAACCTAAATTTTCGATACATTCAGAACCTGTTCATGCTTTAGTAACAACCAACTAATTAAAAACTGAAAGGTTAAATTTAAATTTTAGGGGGTTTTGTAGAGTATAGCTGGGGAATTCAGCTTGATAGTAGGAATTAGCTTTGTGCTATATATAAACATTGGATTTTATCCTTTTTGAGCTCCAGATTATAAACTCCATTCTTCTTTACCCTGTTTCTGTCGTTCTTCCTCATGGATTTTTGGTATGTAAAGTTTCCTGGGATAAGGACAGAGCACTTACTAGACTTTGCCTTTTTTATGGATGATCTTCTGCCCACAGCGGAAGGTGACGTTCCTGCCCTCAGAAACTGTCTTGGTTTTGGTCCTTGGTGGGGGCAGAGTGGGGGGCACTGTTGGAAATGGGAATTCTGTCCAGGGAGAGAAGGAAATGGCAGCAGTTAAGGAGCTTTATCCACCCCAAAACACTTCCACAAAATCATCAGTTAAGGAGCCTTAAAAATATTAAATTAATATTAAAAATATTAATTTAAAAGTGTCTCTTCTTCCTGGGCAGTTCTTGGATAGACAAATAACATGACTGATGTGCAAAGACAAAGATTTTGTGTGTAAACTGAGATGGATAAAAATCAACGTGTCCCTTTCACAGCTATGGAGGAGGACATAAACAGTGCAGCGTGTGAAAAGCCCATGGAATATCTGGGTTTGTAATTATCTGATTGCATCTTTCATTAATGTGGCCCCAATAAACAAACCCTCTGTGCTGAAGAAAGAGGCACTGGTTATCCAGGATCTCCTAATGACAGCAGCATTTATCTGAATTCAGTTCCACAGCTGCAGCAACCTGACCTGGTCCTGCACTAGTTCCTTATCTAGATCCATGAACTGAGGCTGGATAAGGTGATTATTAACATCCTTTATATCCTGTTCTGGGGAGCAGCTCCAGTCCAGCTGTGCTGGAGATGTTTTTGTCTTGTTTCTGTCCCATCCCTGCCTCAGGACCTGCTCTGCAGCCTCTCTCTCTGCCTTGCTATTCCCCTGGCTCAGCTAAACCAGAGAGGAACGGGACAATTTCATGTTCCACTCCATAAATGTTTCATTACTCCTCGTCCCTGGCCTGGATCTGCACTCGGATATACAAGACACCATCTCTGTTGTGCTGCTTGGAGCTGCATCACTTGTGTCCACTGATCCCTGGTGTGAAATTAAGATCCTGCCTGTGCCAGCCTCACCTTTACCTCCTCCCTGTGTGCAGAGCCCAGCCCAAATCCCAGAAAACCCCCTGGGTACCGTAGCAGAAGTCACAGGTGGAGGGGCAGTGCTTCTTCATCAGCTTCCTGCGCTTCTCACAGAAGCCTTTCTTTGCCCACAATGGGCACATAAATAACCTGTCCTTACAGCCTGGAACAGGAGGAGATGAGGTGTTAGAGGAGCCTGAACAACCAAATTTAGGTGAAATGGCAGAAGGAACAATGTGGAGCTGGGATGGGGAATGATCTAAAGCAGGAGCACAAGAACTGGAGGTGGGATGTGACACCACTATTGCTCCACAGCATCCAGCTATGGATTTCATATTCACGCAAAGCCCTGAGGGATTCCTCACCGTAGAGCCTGTGGATTCCCCACACTTCATCCTGGGAAATGCTCTTCTTGCCCGTCAGGGTGGCGTTGATGTGCATGAGGGCGTTGGGGTTCAGCGAGTGCATGAGGCCCAGGGCGTGGCCGATCTCGTGGGCTGCCACATGGACCAGGTCTGTCAGCCAAACCCCTGGGGGAAAGGAAAACCAGCTGGGATTGTGGTGTACAACTGGTGTACAGCCCTGCTGCATCACACAATTCCTCCTGGTGTAAAACCAGGAAAGATTTCAGCACTAGAAGGGGCAATGCTGCCCTAGGTTCATCTTCTCTGTAGCTGCTTGGGCCCAAATGGAGCCAATTATTTCCACATGCTTCTAATTGCCAGCAGCAGAACCCAGAGCAGTGCCAGGCTCCAGGAGAGCTGCAGTGTTTGACCCAGTGCCACACTGACCCTCTTCAGCTTCCTGCTCACTTTGCTCCCACAGCCCTGAGCTGAAGAAGATTAGGAAGATTCCAGTCTGAAAGAGGCTCTTGTTTGACCTCCACAGCCTGCAGTCAAACTGAAGCCTCTTGGCAGCATCCAGCACGTGGATTTTAACTGAAGGACGTGGCTGAACCATCCAATCATTTCACTAATTCCAATAATTCCAGCAAGAAATGGCCCTGCCACCACACAGCTGGGGCTCAGGGCAGAGAAACAACTTCCAACCCCGCAATAAAACCCCGACCGTTTCTGTTGTCACTTTCCCAGATCAGGCAAATGCCAGACTAAAATCAAAATCCCAGGCATTCCCTGTTTTACCTTTCTTCCAGCTGAACCTGGTGTTCCCCAGGATCCAATACTCGTGGTCATCAAAGTGGATTTCTCCATGGGGTGGGAAGAAGGCGTGGGCCAGTTCCCCCGTGGTGCCATCGAAGCAGTGGTGGGTCAGGGACTCCAGGCAGTCCGTGTGGTTGATGGAGTAGAAACCTGTGGAAAAAGCAGCAGGTTGAGGGTTATCCAGCAGGATCAGCCTGCCCAGGAAACCCCTGGCTCACTGGAAAGGTCTCTGATGGGATCCCAGGCATTTTCCAGGGTCACAAAAGGGAAGATAAATGCAAAGCAATTGTCAGAACTGATGGCAGCACTCAGCCACTGCTGACCCTGGATTTAGAGCTGTTCCCAAAGGATAAAATGAATTTCTTTTCCAGCAGGGAATGCTGAGCTCCTCTTATAACACCATGAAGAAATTATCTTTTTGAGAGAGAAGCTGGACAGAGCTGGTAATCCCTAGATTGTTCCATTTTGAACATAAATAAGCAGATGTCTTGGAGTCAGAGCTGCAGCAGGATCACAGTGGATCCTCAATCCCTGGAACTGGGCACCTGGAGCTCCCATGTGGTGGCAGGACAGAGCCCTGGGAGCCTCATCACGTCCTGCAGCACCAGAGGGGAACAAACGTGTTGTGAAATGAGGGAGAATCTGCTGGCTGGGCCATTGGCACAAGGAATCTGTGCTTCACACTCAGAAATCCCAGAAGAATTGACATCTGGGCTTGAGAAACACCTCAGCACTGAGCTTTTCTAGGCCCCAGGAAATTCAGGAACAGCAACAGAGCCGTGGAGGGAAGGAGGGAAGGGATGGAGCAGTGACTGCTCCAATGGGCTCAGCAAAAGGGAAACTGAACACATCAACAACCAGAAGCCCTCACCTGCTCTCTGTGGCTCTGTGTGACCCTGGGTGTGTCACTACCTTCCAACATTCAGTTTCCCCATCTGTGGAGTAAGAATCTGTGGATTCTTATTCTCCCATGGCTTTCCCCACCTGTAAATTCTTATTTTCCCATGGCTTTCCCCACCTGTGGATTCTTATTCTTCCTCGCTTTCCCCTGTGGGATCCTGTCCCAGCAGCAGAATGTGAGGGTTCAGTCTTGGCAAATAGCCTGAAGCTTCCCGACTACCAGATTCACAGAAAGTATTAAATGTGACATTAATATATCCTTGAGCAGACAAAAGTAATTTTTCTCTGCCTGTCTAAAGGCAAAGGACAGCCCAAACCTTACCCACGAGGCCCTGCTGAGTCCACAGAGCACAGGAGTGCTCTCCTGCTTCCCCAATCCTGGATTCCATACCAGAATTCCTGGAATTAAACCTGCCCCACCCCAGCTCCCTGCCCCACTGCAGGATCCCATGGGGGGCACTCACCGATTTTGAGGTCACTGGGGAGGTGCCGTGGGACCTCCCTGAAGCTGAACGGGGACACCTCGCTCCACATGCGGAAAGCGGCCGCCAGCCCCCGGCGCGTGTCCCTGGCGCTCAGGAGGTTCCTCGGGAAGGAGAGGATCCTGCAGGGACACCCAGGACATCCTCAGGGAAATGTCCCGCAGAGAAATGCCCTGCGGGGAAATGTCCCATACGGAAATGTCCCTCAAGGAAACAGCCCTCAGGGAAATGGCTGTCAGGGAAATGGCCCTCAGGGAAATGTCCCTCAGGGAAGTGTCCCTCAGGGAAGTGTCCCTCAGGGAAATGGCCCTCAAGGAAACGACCCTCAGGGAAATGNATAACATAGGGTGGAAAACTTAGAGTTTAATATTTTAGAATACAGTAATATATATAAAGCAAGATGGAGGATTTAGGGTCTAGGCCAGTCCTTCTTTTTCACCTTCTTCTTCATGGGTCTGGGTGGTGTTTTGTAATTGGGTAGAAAAATCCGCATTGTGGGCCACGGGTGGTTGGTTATTGGGTTTAAAGTAAAAATAATTTAGGTGTTATTTCATAATTGGACAGTTTATCCTTAAAAGGCCTTGTAGAGAGAGAGAGATACAGCTCAATTTTTAACTTTGTTAGCTAGAGAAGTGCTGTAGAACTCATAGTTAGTTAGACTGTAATATAGACAAGAATTAACAAACATCTGAGTCCAAACACGAAATACTATCTGGTGCATTTAGTTCTGACCCTGGCAAAAAGAAGATAAAATGCAACACCTGTCCCTCCTCAAACACTGCAGGCTCTCAGGGCTGCTTCCATCCATTTCTCTGCTGTTCCAAGCACTCACTGTAAGATGTTTTAATCAGGAGTAGCTTGAGCTGGATGTCAACCTCCAGAGGGGTGAATTAGTTCCTGATATTCTTTACAATCACANAGGATGTCAACAATATTTAATAATCCCCCCAGAGGGGTGAATTAATTCCTGATATTCTTTACAATCACATAATCTGGACTAACTACAGCTTTTGTTCCTCCTCTCCAGCACAAGATCTCTTGGAAAACAGTTTTGGTCCTGATTTATCCCAGTCTGCTGTTGCTAGAAGAAGGAAGAGCTGCATTCCAGCAGCAGGAAATTCTTGTTCCTGACCCTTGGGCTCCAATGGATGTGCACACACTGGTGTGGAATACTCTCAGGCAGAATTTTATAGAGTTCCAAAGAATATGAAAGGTTCGATAGAAAAACAAGTTCTTTCCTTGGAAAAAAAATTTACAGGGAAAAAAGTTCTTTCCTTTGAAAAAAAAAATCTATTGGGAAAGAAATTATTTCCTTTGAAAAAAATTCCAGTCACTGAGGATAGAGACTCAAAAGAGGTTTTTGCCTAGGCCATGGGGCAAACTGTGGGGAAATTCCTGGAGGAGCCTGGCAGAAGCCCAGTTTAGGCCATGGAAATGCACAGATGGCTCCCAGGACTCATCTTGTCCCACAGGAAGATCTGCATCCAAGGAATTGCCTCAAGTAGAGCAATTGGGAAAAGCTGGGCATGTTCTCTATCCCCTGGGGATGTTTTTTAGCTGTGCTGATTATCATTTTTAGCTGTGCTGGTTATGTTCTCCCCTCGTCCCACCACATCCTAAAGGGAGCAGAAGGTTTTCTATCAAGCCAGGCTGTTCATGAGGGCAAACCTGGGCAGTGAAGGCTCTCATGAGGCTGAGCCTGTTTGGGATGAGCAGAAAGGGAAGGAGCAGAGCTTTCCCTCACCACAGGATTGTCATCAAGGGCTTTTTATTGTTTATTTGTCAGTAGCCTTTTCCCAAAGAGAAAGGGAGAGAGATTGCTAAAATCCCTCGGTGCTGAGAGCCCTGAAATCACAGAAATCCTGAGATCACCTTTCAGTAGTGATCGCCCTCAGTGCTGATCTAGTTTCACACAGAACTCTTAAAAAACCCCACCAGGATAAGAGAATTAATCCTCAATCACCACTTCTGAGGGAGGTCCCTGTTGTGGGGAGCCTGACTCTGCCCTGAACAGTTTCACTCCAGCAAGAGGTGCAGCATTGGTCAAAATATTCCAGCTTTGGAGTGGCTTCAGCAGCTCTCCCTGCCCGAGCACAACAAAAGCCACAGGGTCAAGATCCAAAACCACTGGATCCAGCAGGAAAATTGAGGCCCCAGGATCACTTTGAGGGCAATTTCCAGGCCTTACTTGTAGGTGAGGTTGAAGTGGTCCCACTTGAGGTGGCCCGGGGTGATGGTGTACCGCCTGCTCCGCGCCGGGGGCCGAGGAGGAGCTGCGATCAGCACAGCTGAGCCTGGCACATCTTCCTTAAAGACAAAACAGCAGCTTGGAGGAGAAGGGACACACTCCAGGACAGCTGACGCTTTAAGATTTTAGCCTTTCTATTTTTCAGATCCTGTAGTGCATTAGTGCATAGCTCTAAACTCCATAATGAAATGTTAGCTCTTGTCTTCACATTTTGTCAGATACAACAAGTCCTCTAGGCCCGAGATCCAAAGACACCCCACAGCCTCTGGCCCCCAAAAGTAAAAACAAAAGTGAGTTGGGAGGGAGCAAACTGGGGGTAAATTACTTCATTACCTGAAGCTGTAATTGGAGGATTAACTCCTGATATGTAAACGGACCAAACTTATAATTGTGTGAAAAACTCATGCCCATCTTGGGTGCAGCCCCTCGGAGGTTTTTCAGTGCCCAAGGTGCACCTACTGAAGGCCTTTAAAAAATCCCCACTTTATTCTCTTAACTTTTTCCAGCCTCTGTTCTGGGCAGCCACTCCAAGACATCACAGTGTGGAATAAAAAACTGCCTGGAACAGGACACCTGGGGACAAGAGGAACAGGACACCTGGGGGCTGGGGAGCACCACAGGTCCTGCCTGAGGGGCATCCAGGAGAGATGAGACCAATCCTGCATCCCCTCAGGACAGCTCCTCTTCTCTTGGAGAGCACAAACGAGGCCTCAAGAAGCTCCTGGCCACTGCAAGTGCTGCAGCTCTGCCTGGAAAGTTTTCATTTCCTCCTCTCTTTGCCGTCACTCCTCAGCCTTGCCACAGAAGAAATGTAAATCTGGAGAAATGACTAAAACAGGCAATTCTTTGTGCAGGGAGCTCTTTCAGACAGCTCTGAAATGCCTTCAAAGGAAACAGAAGCTCTGGAAAGCCCTGGATGCCTTTAAAACATCGAACAGCAAAAGACATGGAGTTTTGTGACACGTCTGACTCCAGCTAGAAAAGCCTTTCAGTACCTGAAGGGAAATGAATGGGAGCCAAGGTGGTTTTTTGGAAGTCTTCCAGCTCTGTTTCCCCTTTTTGGGGCTAAAACACTGAAAATCTCTGGGCTGCAGAGGCACCAAGGCTCTTCCAAGAGCCGGGGACAGTGGCCATGGTACAGAAGCTGCTCCAGGAGGGTCTGTCCCGCCTCACAGCACATTCCACAGGCAGCAGGAGCTGTCTGCACTTTCCTCATGGAAGAAATGAGGCCCTGAGAGCCAAAAAACCACATCCCTTGTGTCACAAGAGCAGCCAAGAGGCCTGAGGTGACAGCTCCGGGTCCTGCCTGAAGCACAAACACCTTTCCATGGCTTGAACAGGCTGGAAACCTTCTCCTGTCCCTGTCTGCCAGCTCCATTTCCTCCCATCCTGACCCAATCTCAGCACCTGGCTTTCCTCCAAGGCAGGTATTCAATTCTCTCTCTCAACAATATATATATGTATAGATATATGTATATATACGTATATATGTGTGTGTATATATATATATACATTGTTTTATATTAGATATTATATATAATTATATTATATAT
>VXBB01024980.1:1299426-1334275 GCA_013399915.1 Illadopsis cleaveri
ACATATTTTCTTTACTGATTCTCACGGGACAAATCCCTTGTTATTGCAGGTGCATTTGTTTATCAACCCAATAACAGGTTGTTGTGCTAATAAATTCTCATACCAAGATTGTTTTCACATGGGAACTTGCAAATTACTTAGAAGTGACAGGTTAACTCTGGCAATTTAGCAGAGCAGGCCTGATTTTATGAGGCCTTCTTTTATAATTCTTTTACCTGTCACAACATTGATGCTTTTTAGACTTTCCTCTGCTTACTTGCTCAGTGGTTTGTGTGTGTTTGGGATGGTTTGGTGGTTTGGGATTTTTTTTTTAAAATCCTGGCTGAGCTTCCTGCCTTGGTGCTCTGGAATATGCTGCTCCCTTCAAGTGAAAATAGTCAAAGTTAGTTGTGATGTTCTGCCCCACCAGTCCAGGAATCCTTACAGGGCACTGTGTTCTCCTGGTCACAACTGGGACTCCAATTTCTGGCTAAGAAATATCTAAGGAATGTGTGTGTGTCTTTCAGGACACACATAGTCACACAAGAAGAAACCATCTGAATCACTTGCGTTGATTTTTACATAAATGAAGCAACATGGTTGACTCTGTGAAATGAAAGAATCCCAAATCCTGGATAACTGGAGTTTGGGTAAATATTCTCCTGGTTTCAGCTCAATGCAGCTCTCATAGCTCCTCCTCTGCTCCTGAATCACTGATTAGGCAGCTTTACACTTCACTACAGATGTCCCTTTCCTCAGCATTCTGGAATTAGCTGCACATCAGTGGTGCAAGAAGTGATTTCAAATCCAGTCCTTGGGGACAGGGAGTTTGTCAAAGGGAAGCACTGAAGACATCACTGCCAGGGAAATCCTGCTGGTATTTCAGAGACCTTGACGTTCCTCCTCCACTGGAAATCTGCCTGCAAATGTCTTATTTGGAATTCCCATCATTATTTTGCTGCCAGTCTGCAGCAAAGACAAAATGCTCCTGTCCACTGTCAGGTCCAAAGTGGTATTTTTGGCATGATGGAGTTTCAAAGAGGAGTTCTGGCTCTGCCAGCTGTGCATGTCCAATGCCATGGGACTGATTCCTGCCTTTTTTTTTTTTTCCAGGCATCAAATCACAAGGCTTGAGCCTGACTCCAAAAAAAGCCCACAATGCTCAGTCATGAGCAGCAGGACATGCAATTAAATCCTCACGTGCCCTGAGAGTGATCTCAGCCCTCACAACCACTCTGGAAAAGGCTTCAGTGGCAACTTGCATCAATCCCATGGCAAAAGCAAACCCTGCTGCAGCCTTGCTGACATCAACAGCTCGTCCTGACACTGGGAAATGTGGCCAGGAGACAAATCTGTCTGAAACTGGGCTGAAGAGTTTTATTGAAATACTCCAGCTCTGAGATTTCTGGACAGCAGGGTCATGCCAGCCCTGCACAGACACTGGTTTGTCAGCCAAGGGAGAAGCAAGGCTTGCACAAGATGTGATTCTCCCTCCCTCATGAATTTTCACTGTTAAACCACTCCATTTGAAACCAGACTGGGGAACCTGGTGTTTGCTTCCAATGTACAAAATAAGCCAGGCCCAGGTAAAACTCCCTTAAATGTCCTGTCCTGTCTAGGCAGCGTGAGCTTGGCCTGGGACACCTGAGAAAATCTATTAAAATCTACTTTTTTTCTCTCTAAAGGTGGATAATGCAACAGGCACACATACACAAAAAGCCAAAGTAAATGAACTCTCTTATTTCACTGAAAATCACTGATGCCCCTCAAAACTAACCCTGTGCAGGACCCTCCCCACAGCCCTGACCAGCAGGAACAGCCAGCACATACCTTGTTTCAGTTTTTTGGTTATTGTCACTTGACATTTGATGCACTTCTTCATCCTCCTGGAGCATTCTGCCATGGGTGACACAAGGAGAGATGACAATTAAACCCACAGGAGACTCAAGAACATCCCATTTAAACAACCTGAGGCCTCCCTGGGTGAGGAAGGAGTTGTTTCTGCATGGAATCAAATCACTACCTGCTTTCTGAGCTGTGCTCTACTCTCTTGTTTCATCTTTCCCAGCTCAGCAGCCAACACAACACCTTTAAATCCTCCCTGCTCTGTGCCCTTGGAGCTACTGCAGCTCTGGGGGAAGAGGATGAAGCTCTGGCACAGAGTTCTGACCAAACTCCCTGTGGTCACACTGTGTGCCTTGTGAGATGAACTTGCTGACAAGTCTGAGCTGGCTGCCCTTAAATCAGCTGAAATCCTGAAGAATGAAGAGTTACGAAAGCCAGAGGAGAGGGAAATCCTCCTCAGGAGGTTTCTGGGGGATAAAGCACTGACAGCCAGAATTGGCTTTCCCTCTGAATTACCCAGGCATCTCTTAAGCCCAAGCAAAGCTGCCTGGAGTCCCAAGCAGCAGGTGGGCAGAACATTCTGTGTTTTTCAGAGATAACTTTGGCTGTCTGAGATGCTGAAATCATGCTGGGGTTGCTTCAGGACACAAACAGCACAAAAAGCTCTGTGTCTAAGCAGGCCTGGATTTCTGACAGGGCAAAGAGAGAGGCTGGGTGGGAGAACAGGGAAGAAAAAAACATAAAAACAGGGGGAAAAAATCAGTGTGGACTCACCTTCACACACAATACTGTGCTGGCATGGGAAGAAATGGATGAGCAAGGCCAGCTCTGAGCAGACCAGGCACTCTGTGGGCACTGCCACGCTGGAGACACTGAGGTTGGTCATGGTGTTGGGCGTGGTGTGCACACGGCGAAGGCTGCAGGTGATGGTGGTTGAGCTCTCAGAAGAAACCTGCTGTTCCCTGCAAGCAGGAGCCAGCAGGAAATGTCAGCCACAAGCTCCTTCAGCAGTGGGTAACACTGAATTATATCCCTGAGGAACACTCCAAAGGGAGACAGAGCAGCACAGGCTCAGGTAGATAAAGCTGGGAACCTTCCCTGCCCTGCTGGGATCCTGACCAGCTCTGTCCAAAAAGAAAGGAGAAGAGCAGGGATCTCTAATATTTGCACAAGTTGAAACTGCTCTTTTGGAGGTAACAGTAAGGTAACAGCACAACCATCTGCTGAAAGCAGTAATGAGAAATGTCAGCCTGACAGAAATCACATTTTTTAAGCAAAAAACTTCAATCCAACACATACTGCACTGACAGAATTCCTGTGGGAGTTGTTAAAGGAACACCTTTCACCTGTTATTTGCACTGGCCAATGACAGCACTGCTGGGTGGTTCCTCCTCCAGCAGGAACAGCACCAGGTCTGTGCCCTCAGATCAAACAGAACTCTGCTTTCATGTTTGCAAAGTCCCAGTCCAAACAAATGCTTCTCAGAACCCGAGATAAAGCCAGCTTTGACTTGTCTTACTCTCCCTTTGGCATTTTCTCAGCTATTTCTCTTATCAGCTTCAAAACAAGTGTTTATCTAGCCCTGGAATAAACCCTGTGGGTTTTGGTGCCCACTCTTTTGTTGCATTCTCTTTAATTATCTGTCAATGAGGAATCAAATGAAAGTAAAACACAACCCAGGATTACTCTGCAAAGTTGCTCTTGGCCTCAGTGGCCTCAGAGGCTCCTCAGATTGCCAAGGGGCTGAGTTTGCACAGAGCCTCATTAATCTGCTTTTCCCAATCCTTCCAAACTCAGCACACATCCTCACACCACCCCTCCAGAAACTGGGGGCAGCTCCAGAACAAACAGGGCGTGCTCAGGGTGACATCCAGAGGGTCCCAGAGATTCTCCATCCCTTCTGGAGCAGCTGCACAGACACCAGGGCTGGGGAAAACGCTGGTTTTGCAAGGGTTTCCTGAGGCTCATTACCTGAATTTCTGTGAGAGGTCTTTGACGATCTGCACAATCCTTCCATCTGTAATGAGGTCCAAAGGAGACTTTCCCCGATGATTTGCATAATTAATATCTGCTCCTTCTTGTGCTAAGTAGCAGGCAATGGCAGTCCCAACGTTCAGCTCCACATTTCCCAGGAAGCCAGAGGCCTGCAGCTAAAAGAAATTGAGAAACACACTCTGTCAATAGAAGAAGCTTCTAAACCCCTGCTCTGATTTGCATCAAAATCTAAATAAAGTCGTAAACCTTGTACTTAAAACTTGCAAGTGCAACTTCTTGAAAGCACACAAAGATTCTTTTTTGCCTGTGTGTAAATAATGGGTTCAAATCTTACATTGCAGGGGCAAGAGTGCCTCAGACTGCTCCTACCTGGTGATAATCCCTACCAATCAGAGAAATGGGTATTCACTTCTCCAGGGAGTGAAAAGGAAGAAGCTGAAGGCCCCACAGAACAGCTGCTGCAGGGGCCCTCAGTGACAGCTATTTAAAGAGCCAAATTTTGATGTGCATCATCCCAAATAATTTGAAGTCAAGTCACATATTCCACTGACTTAAACAACCAGAGCGTGTCAGTCAGGGCAAGTAAAATTAGATGTGAAGGAATCTACAGCATTTAGAGATGATGTTACTGTAAATAATATTGGGAATGACAGGCACAGATCCCTCTTTGGGACTTCCAGACTTTGGCCCTGCACTTGAGCCACCATCTCCTGATGGTTTGGTGGATGGAGGAGCAAGATGGAAGAGCAAAGCACTGGGCTTTTCCAAGCACCAACAGCTAAAAAGGAGGAATGGGTGGTTTCACTTATTCTAATAACTTCAAATATAAAAATAATAATAGTAATAGTAATAGTAATAGTAATAGTAATAGTAATAATAATAATAATAATATCATCTATGCTGGATTTTCCAGTGAATTAAATTATCCCTACACCTTTGGCCTATCCTGCAGTGATTTCTAGATCTTTATAGCCATGGATACAGAGCAGCACAGAGAGATCCAGTTCAGGCTTTGTAACAGCTTCCCCCTTCTCCTTCAGGCTGCTCCATGTCCCCTCTCCCCCTGCTGTACATCTGCAGATAACTGGGGTGTCTGTGGTCAGCTCTCCTCATATTTTGCATGCCATCAGACAGAAACAAATTGCTGTGGTTCTGGGGTATGAATTAAACCCAGGAGTCTCTTGGCTCTGGATTCATGATCTTTCCCATGTCAGGAAAGAAGTGCACAATGCTCATAAAAATATCAGAGACAGCTCTGAATTGTTGTCTGACTACGTCAAACTCCATGCTATAAATTCAGGAGGATCTATTCCTGCTTTCCCACAAGCAAGGTTGGTTTCCATGCTCCTCATCTGGACTGGATGAAAGAACTGGAACCTTCCTTCACCCCCTCAGACCCCACAAGCTGCAGAGGTGGTACCACAGAGCCTTTCCCTGCTGGAACTCTGCTCACCTTGGACAGGAGGGACGCTCCCATCTCGCCCTCCCTCTTCTCCATGGCCAGGGCCATGAGCTGCTGGCGCTCCAGGGCGATGTGCATGGCCGTGTCCCCATCCTCATCCTCAGCATTGACATCACTGCCCTGGCTCACCAGCAGCTGCACCATGCCCACGTGGCCCTGGATGACAGCCAGGTGCAGCGGGCTCTGGTTCCGGTTGTTCTTCACGTTCACGTCGCAGCGGCCCTGGGAAAGGGAATTGCAGCACAGGGAGATGTGGCTGCTGAGCTTGGCTGGACAGCTGGGAGCTCCCAAACCCCACTTTATCTTCACTGGACATTCCAGGTCCAACCCATTTTGTTCTTAGCCAAGACACCCTTCTCTCCTCCCTGCCAGAGCCACGGGAAAATTCCCCCCAGGAATGCCAATCCCTGTTTTTCCCAAACTATGCCAGCTCTTCAAAGGGACCAGGACATCCCTGTGGGTCCCAGTGTTAACTCAGGGGCTTGGGAGTGGGACAGGTTTTCTTGATGGTGGTTTTGAGTTATTTCTTACCTCTTTGATGAGAATTTCAGCCACTTCCATGTGGTTATTGAGAGCAGCGAGGTGCAGGGCAGTGAATCCATCTTCCTTTTTGGAATCCACCAGCTGCCGAGCTCTGGCCAGAATCTTCTTTATGGCTCTGCAGAGTTGGAGAGGTCATTAGAGATGGAAGAATTAATTTCTGGAGTTATCAATATCCATGTTTTACCAGGCAGTGCTGATACCAGCAATGGGTCCCTCAAACCCACAAACTGAATTGCAAGAATCCAACAAAAGCCCTCAGTTGTCATTTAATGAAGTAGGGAGAAGTCACATTGCTTTGAAAATAATGTGTAGATTTATCTTTGGAAGAGTTCCAGAGGCTCCCAGTCTTTACTAAGACCTTTTCCTGTCCTTCCATGTGTGAACCCAAACATCTGAGACTGTCCAGAAACAGATATCCTAGCCTAGGAAAGCATGAGAAAGATGGGATGGGGAAAGCAGGCAGGAGTTTCCTGTGAAGGCCTGAAGGAGGCCAAGAGCCCTATCCAGCCACATCCAAACCCAAGAAATGTTCAACCAACTACCCAGAACCACATCTGCCAGCACAAATTAACATCAGCAAAAGGCATAAAAATGGGAAAAAAAAGAAAGGTCACTTACAGCTTGTTGCCTTTCAGGGCAGAATAGTGGAGCAGGTTGAAGCCTTGACAGTTTTGGACAGTGAAATCTATGTTGGGAACTTCAGTGAGAATCTCAATCACGACTTTGTAGTCCAGAGTGATAGCATAATGCAGGGGGGTGTCTCCCTGGGAATCCTACACATGGAGACCGAAGCAAACACAGGTAACCAACCCCAGAAACTCCAAGGAAACCCCCTGTGAGCTGCTGAAACTCCTGACTAGCTTTGAGGGACTGACCCAGCACAGAACAGCCCCACCAGCACATGAGCAAACCCTAAAAATGGGCTGGGTCCAAGTCACCATCACTGCCTGCCTTAAAAATCTTAAAAATCTTATTGCTGGGAAGAGGAGTGTGGCCACAACACACAGGAAGAGCAGCTCAGCTCTCCCTGGAAGCCTGAGTCCAGCAGGGAATGCTGATGTGATGAAGAAGGGGCAGACTCAAACCTGGAATTTCAGGAATATTTCCCAGCGCATTTTCAGAGGACGACTTTGGAATTCTACAAAGCCACAAATGCTGTGAGACATAAAGAGGCACCACCCCACCTCAAGAAAAAAAACAAACAAAAAAACCCTCAAAACACCTCCCTGCAAAGCCCAAACTTACTGGGAGGTTGACATCACAGTTGAGCTCACAGAGGGCCCTCACCACCTCTGTAAAGCCTTGGCTGACAGCGACGTACAGGGCTGTGCACTTGGCATTGTTCAGCAGGTCTGCACTGGCTCCTTTAGCCAGCAGCACACGGGCAACTTCAGCTTGGTTGCTGGTTTAAAGCAAGGATAAAACCAGATCAGAGTCAATCCAGTGCACACAGTAAATTCTTTCTCTTTGCAAAGCAGCAGAACTCCAGTTTTATATCCTCTCAGCCCCACTCCACTTCCTCTCAGTGGTAAAAAAAAAAACACGAAACCTTCCTAATTTGTGCTCTCTGCTCTAAATCAACAGGAATTCCCACTCTTAATGATGGATTCTTCCCTGGTTACTGATGATACAATTCAAAATCTCATCTTGCTCCGGAAAACACACAGACTTAAGAGAAATCAAGCAAACAAAATAATCTCAAGCAACTAAATCATCTCCTCCATCCCTTTGAAAAAAAAATCAATCACAAAAACCTTCTTATCAGTTTTTTTTTTTCTGATCCCCCTGAAAAATCCTAGCATGGAAACTGAACTAGCCATGAAGGACAAGAAATCCTTGTGCTAAGAAATCCTGTGTTGGATAGAAATCCTTCTGGAAAGAAGGATGCTGCTGTGGGCTGAAGCTCAAAGGCCAATTCCCAACCTAAAAACTGTAGTTTTAGTTTTGTGCCTGAGATGTTTCAGTTATTTGAAAATTTTTTTTCCAAGGAATTTTTTGGAAACGGGAGAAGTGTTTTTGTAAACTGTACTTTGTTTTCATTCTTCCTCTTTGGAGGGACTTCTTCTTGATGCCCCTCTGGTCTAACCAATGTGATTGAAGATTGTGATTGTGTTTTACCAATCAAATTGGTCTGTGTAGAATAGTATAAAAAAGAGACACATCCCAAAAATAAAAAAGTCATTTTCAGCCTTCTGAAGTCAGAGTCTGTGTCGCTGTGGCGTACAACAGCATCAAAAAACCAGAGAAAAACTTCCACCAGCCACACATCCTTCACCCAGAGTGTGTGATTTGGATCTAGGATAGAAGTTTGGATCTAGGATAGAAGTTTGGATCTAGGACAGAAGGTTTCCATCAGGGATAGCAGGAGGTGAGGTGTCCTACCCGAAGGCCGCGTAGTGCAGCGCCGTGTCCCCCTCGTCGTCCCGCAGGTCGACGTTGGCGTGTGCCTGCAGCAGAGTCTTCACCACCTCCAGGTGCCCCTGGTAAGAGGCAATCTGCAGGGCAGTGCTGCCCTGGTTCTTGGCATCCACCTTTGGGAAGGGCAGAGACAAAGAAAATGAGGGGTGACCTCGCCCTGTGCTCAGAGCAGGGTGGGAAGAGCCCAGAAATGCCACAGGGTCAGTGTGCTGCTGGCTCCTCTCCTGGCCAGCAGCTCCCAGCTGATTTTGTCCCAGTGCATTTTGGAAGGGGAAGGGGACAGCACGTTTAGTCAAGAGGGGAGAAGTGAAGGAACAGAGCTGGAAGCTCTGTAATTGCAGAGCCTTGCTGCCAAATCACTCTGTGCCTACGAGCACAACGCTCCTTGGTATCTCTGCCAACAATTCCCTTCCCGAGAGGAAAATGTGTGAGGAAATCAAATTAGCTTTGCACAAAGCTCTGGAGGTGCCAAGTCCCTGCTGTGCTGTGCTGCTGCAGGTACTTCAGTGGGTGCAGTGGCTGCAGGGGACATCTCAGGGCTCAAGTGCTGCAGTGAGAGTTTTGGAGAATTAAAGGCACTGAAGAACAAGAGGTAAAAAAAAAAGCAAAGCAGCTACTGACACCAGTGGGAGGCTAAGGAGAGGAGAAGGAGGCACAAAAAAACATCAGCAGACTGGCAAGGAGAACAAGTTAATAATCAAGGTTTTTTTCCCTGCAGCTGATTTTATGCAGCAGTCAGAGCACAGGAGAGGCAGCACTTCCCTGGATAGGCTCAGAATGATGGGTGAGTCCTTTGGGCAAAGAGGAATTAGAGGTCACTGCTGTTCTTCCATTTACACCAGGCAGACAGTGCTGATAAGCTGGAAAAACCCTGCCAAGCAATTCCAACTTGCCCTAAGTGAGCCTCAAATCCAGCCTATCTCTGTGAGGCTCTAACAGAAATAGCTAATTTATTAATATAAATATTAGAGTAGAAATAGAAGCCTAATAAAAATAACTGATCATATAATGGATTCCTTACTCTTGGGACTTTCCTATCTGGGATCAATTTGAGAATTGCAGGTATTTGTGTCTCCTTCCCAGAAGTCCCATTAAGTTTATAAATAAAGAAGTATAATAAATACCAGACAAATAATCACTAAATCAGCCTCACAGGGGTTCCTTCAGAGCTGATCCTGGGTCACAGCCCCAGCAAAACCCCTTTTTGTTACCCATGCCTTCCAAGGACACACTGCTGAAAGACTTTGGTGGTTCTTTTTTTCCCCCTGTTCCTAAACCCTGAGCCCCTCCCTGAAGGAGTTCAGGAGATGTGATCCTGACACTTTGGCATTCTGCAAGCACAGAAATTGTCCAGCAACGAGTCCAGCCCAGTTCCTGCTCCAGTCAGACATGAGATAAGACACTGCACAGATCTGGGCAGCTTTTCTCCCTCCTGATTCCAACAATGTGATTTTTTACAAGGTCCTCTAAGGACAGGCAGAGCCAGACACAACCCCTGCCTTTCTTTTCCAGCAGATCCTCTGATATCTGCTGCTGTTTTCCTATAGATAAATCCCTCTCCCCCTCACTCTACAGCTGCAGTGGCCACACAGGAAACCTGGGAAAAGCAGCTTGGGAAAGGTGATGGAAGGACTTTAGTTCAGATTTATTTAGTTCAGATTTAGTTCAGGACTTTTATCTAGCTCAGTTAAACTAGAGGCATAAAATATGCACATTTAACTTGTGAATTTAATCCTAAATCACAGCAAAATAATATTCCAACTGTCAGGAGGTATCACTAAGCCTGACAAATCTGTTGTTTTTCTCACATCCTTTCCCCTGCTTGACTACAAAATTTTATGATGATGTTTTAAAGAGCAGAAACAAAGGGAAAAAAAATAACCATTTTTGTCTTCCAAACTTGCCTTGTCTGGGTATTTCTGGAGCAGCTCCCGGACTTTGGCTGCGCTGTTGAGGGCTGCACAAATGACCAGGCACCCTGCATGCTCTGACTCCGTCCTCTGGGACAGCAGCTTCTCCAGGACAGTCACCAAAGTACCTGAAAAAGAGACAAAAAAAGGACCTGTCACCATGTATCTCTCAGTGTTTGAGGGGACAGAGGTGTCACAGCTTCTCAGCAGTGCAAAGTCCAAAATTTTGCAAGTTCTGCCTCGAGTCTGACTTGAGCAAACAGCTCCAGATCCATCTACATCAGGAAAACAAAAAAATCCTTGGCAAGTCTGTGCTCTCTCCCACATGATCCTGACACCCAGAGGAAATCAGGATGGTCAGGCCACAAAAAAACTTTCTGAGCAGATGTGCAAAGCACCAAAAAAAATTCCCCTCCACGTACCATGTGATCTCAAACTCGATTTCAGGGCAGATTAGGCAAAACAATTGTTGATTTCACAACAGTTCCACGCATGGACCTGGGAATATTTCACAAGCCCTCAAGAATCAGTGTCCTTGTACAGGAAACAGGATGGAACAGGGAACTGAGTCACAACAGGGATGAGGCAAATACTGAACCTAGGGCAGAGCTGTGCTTAGCAATTCTAAGTCCTAAATTCTGTATTTTCCTGTTAAACGCAGCATTTCCCAGTCCTAAATCCTGTATTTTCCTGTCAAGGCCAGCTTTGTTTGCCCAGTAAGGCACAGCTGGGTTTTATTTTGTATTTTCCCATTAAGCCCAGCATTTCCCAGTCCTAAATTCTGCATTTTCCCTTTAATCCCAGCATTTCCAAGTCCTAAATTTTGCATTCTCCTATTGAAGCCAGCTTTGCTTGCCCAGTAAGGCACAGCAAAGTTTTATTCTCTATTTCATTGTTAATCCCAGCATTTCCAAGTCCTAAGTCCTGCATTTTCCCATTAATCCCAGCATTTCCAAGTCCTAAATCCTGCATTTTATTAAGACCCAGCCTTGCTTGCCCAGTAAGGCACAGCCAGACTTCACTTCTCCATGCAGGGAAGAACATTTGGATTTTCCCACCATCCCAAGAGCTGGATCCAAGAGCTCCCAGCCCCAGGTTTGTGCCTCACTTTTGGATTCCTTGGCACTCTCTGTGGTCATCAGGTTGGCCTCCTCCTCCCTCTGGTAGGCTGTCAGGCAGGCAGGGTTGAAGGTCCAGGACTGTCCCCCCACTGACACTCGAAGATCTCCATCCCCATAAACCTTGATCACCTTCCCAATGTGCCCCAGGGTCTGTAAGGAAAAAATAGAGGATTTTTTTTTCCCCCCTCCGAAGTTGCACTCCCAGACCCAAATCCAGGGGTTTTTTGGGTTGGTGTTTTTTGTTTTTTTTTTCATAAAGCTGCAGCTCCTGCTGTGTGAAAAGAAGCACTGGACAAGTGACACACTCGCAGACAGCTCCCACTTCGAGGACACCAGAGGATTCTCACCAGTTTCTCTCTCACTGGTTTGCCATGGAAGGGTTTTCCCAGACACACTGGAAATGGCTGGGGAGGGAGGTGCTGACAAGAACTCAAGCTGGACTGGGGTCAGTTTCCTCTGGGTTTTAACTGCTCCTGGAGGAACCTGAATCCCACTTTTTAGCCATACTGGGCTGATTTTTCCACCTCCCTGCCTCATTCCAGAAAATCAGGGAGGGCATAAGAGGACTTTGGTGATGGAAACCTCTCACGTGAGTTGGTGGGGCAGCCAAAATTCTTTTTGTCACATTCCCCAAATCCTTTTTGTCACATTCCCCAAATCCTTTTTGTCACATTCCCTCTCGTCCCGTTTGGGTGCCGTGGACACGACGGCGTCACCAGGGGCTGGGCAGGGACTTCCCAGCAGGAATTCTGGGGGGGATACAAGCCCCTGTCTGAGTGCTGAGGGCTTGGGGAAGCTCAGGAGGTTACTGGACTGTCCTGGAACTGGAACTGGCGTGCACTCACAGGTGCCATCTCATCTGTCCACTCCCCATGACCAGGTTGGAACCGCTTCACTGTTTCCATATCATCTATCACCCGGACCACATCACCAACCCAAAAGGTGTTGAGCTACAAGAAAAAGAAAGTCATAAGCTTTTGGGAGATGAAGCCACACACACAGAGAGACAAAAAAATGAACAGTGATCAGCCCCTCCGCCCCACTCCCAAAATCCCAACAAACAAGACACCCACTGAGTCAAAAAACAGCATTGCAAAACATAAATGCGACTACCAAGAAAGCTGTGACCACTGAGCTGCAAAATAAACACAGTCCAATTCTCTCTTAAGCCAAGTGAACATTTAAGTAGGGAAATAATTTGGAACAGGCAGTTTCCTAACTTACTTTGCTCCAAATTGTTTATAATTAATACCAGATAAAGCATGGAAGTTTTCTTGGTCCATCTCCTTGCTACACCTGGCTTGGCACTGGAGATTTTAATTCACTCTAATAAGGAAGTTCAATCTGTTTGTCATTTAAAACAGAAAAGGGAAACCAGGGTTTATCTGTGCTGGTCATTTGCCAGATGCTCCCTATGATTACTGAGCTAGGAAGAGAGCAGTGTCAAAACTTTTCAGAGCAGATTAATTTTGTGCAAAACAGTCTGACACTGCATTTTCCACCAGTATTGGGAGTTTTTAGCATTGTGACCTTGCTCAGGTCAGAATTTTGTGGTCTTCCAGCAGCTTCTTCTATACCTAATTATCTCTATTTCTAATCATCCTCTTCTCAAAGTCCTCAAACCTCTGGGGAAGGCCAGAGCTGTGAGCTTTAGAAATGCAGCCACAAAATTAGAAGGGCTGGATTAAAGACTTGAAAGAAATCAGAGAGAAGTGAGACAAAATGCAAAAAGGAACAACGTGAAGACACAAAACAAGGAAGAACAAAAAAAAAATCAAAGGGAAATTATGTGGGGAAAAGGTTCATCACAAGGGCAAGGCAGCTGCAGAAGGATGAGGGCCTGGAAGCTGAAAGGAAGAAATGGGAGTTTATCTTCAGGACTTGCAAATGCAAAGTTCATAAAGCAGGACAATTGTGTTTAGAAGAGCAGGGTGTTCCTACAGCAGCTGCTGAGGGGACACACTGAGCCCTAACCCAGCAGGGTCAATGATTTCCTTGCAGCATCCCCAGGCCAAGGCCAGCACCTACCTTGGTCAGGGCTCCAGGATGGAAAGTCCAGCGGGTGTCACTGTTGAACTGGACCCTCACATCCCCTCTGTCCGTGATCCTGTGCACGGTCCCTGTCTGGCCAATGAACTTTTGACCAAAAAAAAAAAACAAAAAAAAAACAAAGGAAGGGAAAGCCCCTAAATAAATCACGTTGTTTAATAGTGGGGAAAGAAGGTATTCAAGGTATAGATGGCTAAATCACCCAGCACTTCCCATCCACAGTGCTCCCAAACTGCA
This sequence comes from Illadopsis cleaveri, assembly GCA_013399915.1. Taxonomy (NCBI): domain Eukaryota; kingdom Metazoa; phylum Chordata; class Aves; order Passeriformes; family Timaliidae; genus Illadopsis; species Illadopsis cleaveri. The sequence continues at coordinate 1,312,986 of VXBB01024980.1, forward strand.
TTTTCCTGTTCATCCCAGCATTTCCCAGTCCTAAATTCTGCATTTTCCCATTAAGCCCAGCATTTCCAAGTCTTAAATTCCTGTGAGTCCTAAATTCTGTATTTTCCTGTTAATCCCATCATTTCCCAATCCTAAATTCTGCACTTTCCAATTAATCCCAGCACTTCCAATGCTCATATGAGATGCACACATTTTCTACAAAAAGAAGGGGAAAGGGTCTTCTAAAAGCTCCTGTGAAAGAGCAGCACACTGGGGGAGGAGGGGGATAGGAATACAAAGTGCAGAAATGCTTGAAAATGCAGCACAAATTGTCCTCTTTCCAAATGACAGAGGTGGGCAGGGAATCCAGAGTTGTTCTGCATTACAGAACACCAGCAAGGCAAACTGAGAGGGGGAAAAAGGGGCAAGGTACACAAAACAAAATATAATTGTGTGGTGCAGGGTTATAAAGAGGTAAAAAATGCCAATTTCTGAGGTGACAGGAGGTTCCTGTTTCTCTGTTTCATATCCCTCTCTACCCCTACATTCCCCAAAAAGAGGAATTCAGAAGTACAGAGGTTTAATAACCAACAACAGACACAGCAACACATAAAATCTACAGCTTTGGGGGTGTATTCCTGAGCTGGAATAAAAAAACCTCATGGCTCCATTGGTAGCTTTGTTAAAAGTTCATCAGAAGATGCCAAGTCCCTGCCTGCCAGGCTGAAAAAAAAAACCCAAAAAAGAGGCTGATTCTCAGTTAAGAAATTTCCACATTGAAACTGAAATGACAGAGCTTGCCTTGACATTTTAAAGCCTGATTTCAAAAAGCCTGCTCACCTATAGGGCAGGTCTGGTCAGGACAGATATTTAACACATCTTGATAGTTTTTATAGCATTTATCCATGCTATTTAGAGTGATAGGTGCCATTTCTATCTTTATTTTCTCTACTCTCTGGGGTTTTTTAAAACAACAGGTGACAGCAGACTGATGGCTCTTCAACTTAAAGGCAAGACCAAGCTCCAAAAATATGATATGGGCTGAGAAATTTTAGCCCTGGCCAAGGACAGAGCCCAGTGTTGACAAAACACATAACTTTAATTACCAGTAATGCACAGCACAAAAGAAGCCAAACAAGGAATGGATCCAGAACACCAAAGAAAAGATCCGTGGCTCATTTAAAAACAAACAAACCAGTTTGTTTTTTTTTTTTGCTTCCAAGACTTTTGCAGGGATCCACAAGGCCATTCTCATCCAACAGAGCCTAAAAATAACTCTGACTCCAGTGTCCTATCACTAAAAAAAAATCTGTATTTGTGATTCAGTTCAACTTTAAGGTCACCCAAAGACGTTCTGGTAACTTCCTGAGCAGTGCAGAATGAGGGAGAGGCTGGAATTGTACCCAGGGAGAATCCAGGGACATACCTCAGCCATTTTGGGATTCCAGCCTCCGTGGCCCTCCTGCATCTCCCTCAGGATGTCGATGTCCAGCAGGCACTTCACCTTATCCCCGTGCTGGAAGGGATGCCTGTCTGTGCTCTCCTTCCTCTGCAGCTCAGCTGGTTTCCCTGGGGACAACAAGGACAGCATCCACAGGATGTCACACACCTGGGCTGCCTCACTGGCTTCCTTACAAGAGTTTAAAATAAACATTAATTGGGGCAAGATGGTGCAACCCCCTTTTCATGCCCCATACAATCCACAGAGTAGGATTTAACTCTAACTGGATATTAATAAAACATAAGCAGCTTTAACAAAACCCATTTTGTCCCTCTGCAGAGCAGGGAATGCCTCTCAGGCCCTGGCAGACACCAGGAGCTGTTCTTAGCAATCCACTCACCCACAACTGCTGTTCAGACACACCCACACAGCACCCAAAATTAGTTCTCCCCATCCACAGGCAGGCACAGAATTCACTCTGAGGAGTTCCTTCCCCTCCCACCCTTCCCATGCAGCCATACCCCTGGAATTAAGCTCCTCATCCAACCCTTCTCTCCCCTCATGCTCTTGTCAAGCTGCTCAGGGGGAGAAAAGTCTGAGAAAAACTGATAAAAGCCTGCCTGGAAAGTTTTATCTGCAAAGTCTGATAAAAACCCTGATTCTGCTGCTGCAAACACAAGAACAGACCCCTCTGTTTTCCTTCAAGGGAGCCCAAGATGGTCCCTGCACCTCATTAAAAGAAAAACAACCCCACACCTAAATTACACCTGGGTAAAAAAAGAAAACTTCAAGTGCAAAAGCACAAGGAGTTTCCTTGGATTTAAGAGGAAAGGGGGATTGCAGCAAGTTGCCAGTACATACATCACCCTCTCCCATCACTTTTTCTAATTTTTGGCTGTTCCATTCTCCAAAGTCTCCCTTTGGTCACATTCCCCCTTTGAACACACTTCTGACTCCACCAGGGGAGTTTTTGCTCTCTAAAAGCACAGTGAACAACAGCTTGCCTGAAGAATGAAAAGCTTTGAATTGACAAATGTTAACAGAAGTGGGAAAAGTTGGATTCTCTGTAACAGAATGGGAATTTCCTGCATTTCCAGCAGAAGTTTTATTCCTTGGGATACAACTGTGGGTATCTGATGGCTTTACCACTGAAAGGCCAAACTATTTCATGAACCACTCTGAAATCAAGCAGTATGCTCACAAACAAACCAAATTCTCTCCAATTCTGCCCGTTACGTGGGAACTTTAAAAAATCAGGAGGTGGTTTTATGTCTTCCAAACAAAAATACGGCTTCAGCACCAACGGCCATGTGAATCACAACTTCTCAACAAAGACTTCACTCAGCAAAGATTTGTCTCCACCCACCTAATTTTGGGAGGTGCTCCTTGTAGTAGAAGCCCCCAGAAGCCTCCACAGTACATTTGAGGTCCACCTTTCCCTTGTGGCCCACCCTGTAGACGTTGGTGGTTCCATCTGCCCAGGTGACGCTGGCGACGCTGCGGCCGGTCTCCACGTCCCAGCCCCGGATATCGACCACGCGGCCAGTCTTACCCTCACCCCCTGAGGGGAAAAGAAGTGAAAATCAGGAAAGTTGGATCATGAGACAACTCATTTTGACCAATTAGGAGGGAATCTCTTGTTAAATTCGCTGAAAGCCAGCAAACCATTCGTTTTGGAATGATTCTGTGGAGAATTCCTGGTGTGCGGGAGCGCGGCCTAGTTAGGAAACGCACACGTGGTGTCATGGCACCACACTGTGGCAACAAAATAAACCTCAGCAGTGCTGCAAAACCCACCCAGGGTCTTCAAATCTCTCCCAAACACCATCTATGTGGGGGAACATCAAATAAACTTTGTTTTCTTCAAGCAAGGAGCAGCTGGAAGAACCCAGAACAGGAGGATGGATGTGTGGAGGTGAACCTGGCTGGGCACTGGGATGTGCTGTGATCCAAGAGACAACACTGAGCCTTGTGAAGGCAATCAGATTTGCAGATTCTCAACCCCACAGACACTCTGTGGTGCACTTGGGCAAGTCCCAGCACCTTCCCAGGACTTCTCCAAACAGGGAAAGCAACATCTGCCTCACTGAGGAACTTCTGATTGTCTGCAAAGTCCTGAAATCTAACAGCTTGAAGGAGCTGAATTCCTCATTCATCAGCACATCTAAAAAGCACAATACAAAGGCTGAGTTTTGGTGGCAGTTCTACCAAAACTAGAGAGCAGCTGAGGGGTGGATTTAGGGTTCCTCTCACTGCTCCTGCTCAGGGAGCTGCTTTCAGGTCAGCACCACCGTAAGCAACACAAGTCTCAGACATGTAAATGCTGCTCTGATCTCAAAAGGATGGATAAGCTGTATTGAGCATAAGCTGCTTTTGCTCTCAGACCCTGCAAGGATCCACATCCTCCACGGAACCCAGAGCTGCAATAAATGGCAGAGTCAACTTTGGAAACCTTTGAACTTTTGACTTAATTCTTCAGGGGTAAAAGGTGCTGTAAACATCACAGTGTGTGTGCAGGGCTCTGGGACAAACGGGCAGGGAAGCTCCCTTAGCCCTGGAGCACCACACAGAAATTGCTATCAGTGACCTGGGGACAGGCATTACACTCCAAAAGCAGCTTTAAAAAGGCATTTTTGTCCCACTGCATTTTCAGCCTGAAGGTTTCAATTCCTACAGAAAGCAGGAACCATTCTCCAGTAACCACAGAGTCCTTCATTAGTGCACCATGTGAAACGTCCTTAAGAGAGAATTTCTCCTCACTGTTCTTAAAAGTATCCAAATAAGGACATTCTACAGAACTCCAAAAGAAAATGGATACTGTACATAAAGTCAGATAAACTTCCCATTGTCAATTAAAGCTGTTGCAAGAACAGAGGAATCTTTATTGTCTTGCAACATGGTCTGCATTTACAGTTTCACACAAGAACTTCCAGGATGGTTCCCAGTGGTTTTTACATCTATGAAAGAGGAGCAGCAAAACTTCCTCCCCACACCCTGGACATGGTTTATGTCATAGGTATGTGACAAACAACAAATACAAGAAACAATGGGTATTAATTACTCTAAAGAACAGGCAACTGCATCACTTGAACAACTCCCCTAGAAGCTGCTGCTCAGCATGTGGATTTTTCAACCAGTCATTTGCAAAAATAAAAGAATATTATATGTATATATACACATTAAAAAAACTCAAATGGTGTCCTACAGGACATCCCTATATATGTGTATATATATATTCAAATGGTGTTCTACAGGACATCCTTACATATATATATATTAAAAAAACCCTCAAATGGTGTTCTATAGGACATCCCTATATATATATACATATAAACTCAAATGGTGTTTCACAGGACATGCCTATATATATGTATATATATATATGTATATATAAACTCAAATGGTTTTCTACAGGACATCCCAATATAAATATATAAAAAAACTCATATGGTTTTCTACAGGACATCTCAATATAAATATATATAAAAATTCATATGGTTTTCTATAGGACATGCCTATATATATATATATATAAACCCCCTCAAATATATTAAAAAACCCTCAAATGGTGATCTACAGGACATCCCAAAAGCAGCTTACCATCCTGGTTACCCCACTCCCAGTCAGGCCCACGGACCACTTTAGCCCCCTGGAAAGTCCCTTTCAATGTGATGCGAGTCAGATTCTGTCGAGGGCTCACCAGGACCCTGGAAAAAACAAAATCAGAGGAAACAAATGAATTTGTTGTTGTTACAGACACTGACAAAGCTCTGCTCCAGCTGAGGGCTGTCAAGTCAGCACCATCCTTGGCTTTAGGGTAATGGACATCACTGGGGTGGCCCTGCAGGGAGGCATTCATGGAGCTCAGCACATTCTGTAAGCAGAAAATCAGAGCAGCTCACACCAGCAGTGCTGTGGCTGGACCATTCCCAGCTCTCATAGCACTTCCCACCTGCCCTGCACCCCAGACCCTCAGCACAGACCCACCCCCAGCTGCAGGGAAAAGGAAAAAGGTACCTACGTGATAGTGAACAGGGGGTCAGATGTCCTGTTAAAGCAGCTCCCAATTCCCATAATGTCACAGCAGCCTCTCTGCTGGCTCTGGGTGTGCTGTCCCCAGGCTGTCACAAAGCCTTCTCATGAGTCACCAAGCCACCAAAATCCACGGGGACCTGCCTGGCTGCTCAGCCAGGGTGCAATCCCCTTTTCTAGGTGACTGCAAAAGTGCCCCAATCCATGCCCTTGCAGCCAGACAGGCTCTTGGCAACTCCCAGCCCAGACAGAGCAACCCAAGTTCAGCAGCTGTTCCACAGGGCAAGGGGAGGGGAAGCTTCCTGGGGGTAGGGCTGACCTCAGAGCACTGTATTTATTTTCCATTTAATACCTCCAGAGGGAAGGTGGTGACTCAGGAGGATAAAAAGCTTATGGCCTGAACTTACTTGTTTACTTATCCAGTAAATGCTTAAGTCTTTTACTTTTCTTAACCTGTTACCAAGATCTCCCACCTGTGGTTTACAACCTCGTGTGTTTCAAAAGAGGGAGAGATTATTTATGCCTCGCTCTTATAATCACTGAATGGTCATTAATTACCCAGGCTGGAGCTCAACAGGAGGAAGATGAAGGCCCTGTATTTGGAGGGTTGAGATTTTGTCTGGTTTAAGCACCATCAAGGCTGGATATTGTTATGAAAGGAGATAATGACAGTGGAGGGAAAAGCTCAGCTATAAAGAGCTACTGCTCAGCATTCATTTTATTCCACTGTGTCAGGCACTACAGACTGGCTTCAAAAACCAGCATGGATTTGGGTACAGCCTCTGAAACAGCTTAGATGTTTGCACTGCATTTTGTTCAATGTTTTTCTAATAATTTATCAAAGATGTCTGAGCCAAGCCCTGAGACAAAGTGATAAAAATATAATTCTCTCTACCAAACCCTTCTCTCACAAGGGATGGGATTCAATGCAAGGATTCTTAGTGATAGTAAAATAAAGCACTGAGCTGAGCTTAAGATGTTTAAATAGCAAAATATCCACCACTCATTCTATTCTTAGCAGAAGTTCCCTTTTTGGATTATCATGTAACAGTAGTCATTCCCCAGCTCAACACTCTCACATTAACCTGCCACTTCCTCTGAAATTTGTGGATGGAGACCAAAAAACCAAAGCTGATCAATTTAGAAAGCTGAGCTTCCTTAAAGAAGGAAAATGTAAAGGAATTCCATCTCCTGTGCTGCTGAAATGCTGGGGGCCACCCACCTGAACTGCCCTCCTTCCCCAGCCTCACCAAAATCCTGACCCTGACCAGCACCACCAAAGAGTGATGCAAGCACCAGATGTCCTCAGCCCATCATTTTTATCAAGGTTTTAATCTAATTCAATGTTTTGCTCCAAATACTGGATAACAACCAAAGTTACCCAGCGTGATGCAAAAATACCCCTGGGATAAATTTAATCACTGTGATACTGCCTTTAATAACAACATTAATTATGACAGCACAAGTCTGCAGCCATTTCTGCCCTACAGATTCCAAGGATATTAAATTACTGCAGAGCCCAGAAAGCATTTGGGAGCATGTACTGTACAGAATGAAGTCATGGTTCTCTCCAGCATGCTGGGAACCACTCCCTGGGGATGTTCTGCCTGTGCTCAAGCTTCTCTGAGGTGCTTGTTTGGCTTCTGACACCCCTGAGAACTTTGCTGCAGCATCTGGAACAGCAGCATCACCCCTGCTTTAAAGAGAGGGATGGGAGATCCAAATCGACTGATCTGGAGAAATTTAAACAAACACTAATTTCAATTTGCAGCAGCAAGCCAGAGCTCCTTCACACCAGGCATGGTTGATGAGTTTTGCCAGATTTTTCTGCTGCAGAAAGTTTTTACCTGAAGAAATAAACAGTGAAGGGGACTGGGAAGCAGAAGGGATGGTCACCTTGGAAGGTGGCAGGCCATAAACATCACAAGATTCCCTCCAGAAAGGCACAGCTGTAAACCAGATTTTCAACTCATGGGAGACACAAACCCACATCCCTGCCAGGACACACAAAGATTCACCTCCAGAAAAGCCGACATGAAGATCCTGCAGGAACTACAGGCAAAAGTGACCTCAATGCAAGAAATTCCAGCTTTTCTAATCCCCTCAGCAAAGCTTTTCCTGCAGCTCTTCCAGCAAAGGATAAAGGAAGGCAGTTCTGACAGATGGCTGCTGGTTGCTCAAGCAGGAACCAGACTAAGACAAGGACACTGGAGAGGGATCAGGATCACAGAAAACTATTTCAGGAACTGTCTTTACCCAGATTTTTTCCTTTTCAATCCTCTCCTTCCTTGACAAGGCCCAGTTCTTGACAAAATCAGCTGTATCTTTATAAGTAAAAGCTGTGGTTTTTTTGGTAACTCCCATAGTAACTAAGATCAAATCCTGTTCTGGAAAGCCACAGCAGGGAAGGTTTCAGACCAAGGATACTACATGGGAATTAAAACAGTTCCTGCAGACAGTTTTTCCCAACTGTGCTCTCAGAGATGTTCATCCAGAGCATTTAAAGGCAGAATATTAGGCACAGAGAAGATGCAGAAACACCACTGAGCACAGGGAGTGAAAATGTCTTGTTATCATCCTCCAAACATCATTATTAGTTCAAAACCTAGGCTAAAGCTGGTTCAGTGAAGGTTTCTCTTGCTTGCAGTTTTGATCATGTAATTCCAGAAAAGATAAAGATAAAATATGTCACTGGACATTAATCCCTGGTCTAGAAATCAAACAGAATAATCCAAATTACACAAGGGAAGCCTCAGTATGACAATATACCTTGGTGTTCATGTTTGGGGTTTTTTAAGGAGGCACAGTTAATTTATCCAGCAAATCATGGTGGTTTTTTTCCTAAGTAAAACCACACAAACTAATTAACAGATTAAAAAAATAATAAATTCATCTGATTCCAAATATTCCTCACCCAAATTTCTCAGCTTAAACTGCCACTGTACAAATAACACCTGTTGAGGAGGTTACTATGTACATAAACCTGCATCCCTTTATTGCCCAGTAATCAAACACCCAGCAGTTGTCACTCAGCTGCTGGATTAGTTCAGCTCTCAGCAGAAGCAGCCACAGATGGGAGGTTGGATTATTGAAGCTGCCTTGAATGGGTCTGTACTGCACAGACCTAAATCAGAGCACGCACTTGTTCCTGGAGCTGGTTGCCAAATCCAGCTGGTAACTCCACCAGACAGGGCTGGTTTAAGAATTACAGATGAAAATAACTGCAATTTCTGTTTTGACTACAGGATAAAACACAGTGGGAGAAAATATTTGTATTTCTTGTGCTTGATTACACAAAACATTTCCCTGTGCTGCTAGCTGGCTCCTCCAGCTCCATTGTTTGCCAGGAAAAAAAACCAAACCAGAGCTTGTGAAAAACTACTGAGGTTTGTGATTTATGGGTGAGAAAAGGCTAGAAAATAGCCTGGGTAAAATGCACCACATCTGAAATTCAACTCAGCCCCAGCCCTGAGCAGGTGATCCAAGCAAAATGTTGGTGCTGCATGGGAATGAAACAACATTCATCTTTTGTATGAGATGATCTCAGGTTTGATTATTTGCAGAACTCACCAGAGTGTGCCTGACTTTTCCAGCCCCAATATAAACTTGATGAGCTTTGCTTTGCTGCCCTGCTCACAGACACTGATTTATCTCCCAATTACTAAGCACATATTCAGCAAATGGACACAACAACTCTGAAAAAAACCTCTTCAGTAAAACTGAGCTGTTCCATCCTTTTAAGCCAAGGATGAGAGCCTCTCCCACAACAGCCATAAAATTCAAACCAAACAAGACCAATAAAAAAAAACAAATTAGGAGGTCAGGAAGAGATTACCTCAAATAGCAAAATTTAAAAAAAAACATCAGCACCTCCTGTCACCTAAAGTTCAAACTCAGGTCATTTGAAAGGCTGAAAGAGCCTTCAGGTAAAGGTGTCTTCAAAGCCTCTTTAGAAAACTGATTGGGAACCCTCTGCAGTGCCTGTCTGGGGTTAAATCCTCCTAAATCCTGGGATTAGTGACCTGCTACAAACAGGGATGTGTTGGCCTTGCCTGGTTCAGGTGGCCCTGGCAGCAGCAGCAGGGATTTATGAAGAGCCAAAGGATCCCCATTCCCTGCCAGAGAAAGGAGATTGGAGAATCCTGGTCTCTAAAGGAGAGACAAAACCCAAATCCACACAGCATTTACCACGACTTATTAAATACTCTGATTTTTCTCTTTTTGTCCTTAGGGAACTGCCAAAGGTTTTATCTTCTACTTTAGTTGGAAGGAAAAAAAAAATAAAAAGAAGAAAAAAGAAAACTAGAGATGAGTGATCTAAGCAATAGTCCCAGTGAGTCATAAGCAGGCAATTTCTGTTCTTGAAAAGGATGCTGCAGTGCCTAAGGCAAAGTATCTCCACAGCTCAGACCTCCCTTATTCCACAGAAATTCTCTCCGTGGATTGTTCAAAGGTGATCCGTGCCCTTTGTTCCACCCCAGGACATTCCACCCTTAATGCAGAGCACTCTCCACAACCCCCCGACCAACAAATCACATTTGCATTAAAGCAAAGATGTTCCCACTGCTTCCTGCTCCTGCACTGCGAGGCATTTCTGAGGAAAAGGGATTTAATTTGCCAGCTCCCTGTGTGAAAGGTGCAGAAAACACACATTTATTGCAGATATTGGGCCACCCTCGGCCCAATCCTGAAACCAAACCCATTTCTCACAACCTGTTTGCTCCAAAAGCTGAGTGACTTCCAAGAACCACAACGTGAACCTTTCATTCAGCTTTAAAACTGCAGCTTTCCACAACAGGGGAGCTTCTTCCTGCCACATTTCTAATTCCTCTCCATCCCAAACCTCAGCAGGAATCAATACCTGCCATGCAGGAACAGCAGGAAAGGTGTTCCATTATCCAATTAACCTGCTGTTTTATCCTTGCCCCTCATTGAGGCTCCCAGAAATCACTGCCACACCTGACAGGCTCATGCTGTGCCTCTCTTTGTTTTCTTTTTTTTTAAGTTCCATTTTTTTATCAGCTGCTTGTTATTCTGAAGATCCTTATTCCTGCTAACACATAACAATGTAAATCAGAATAGTGCTGATTTAATAAAGATTTGGTATCAGGCACTCTGGCCTATGTCTAGAGTTGTCTTTTGTCAAATAAAGTTGATTTATATCACATTTTCTCTAACCACTCATCCAGCCGCACTCACAGAAAAAAAAATAAAATTTAAAAAAGGTGAAAGAATTTAGGAAAAAGAATCCAAGCCAACCAAAAAGCCACCAAAGCACCACCAGACATCACATCCTGCTCTACCTCCAGAGCTCTCCAGTGCTTCCATGACATTCCAGAGTGGTGCTGCAGTTTCTGGCAAAGTCAAACAATTCACACAGGACAGCTCTGGCCCTGGCAGGGTTCCTGGCCATCCTCCAAGCTCCCTTTTTCACCCTGACAGCAAGAACTGCACTGCCCAACTCCAGCAGCAGCCTGAACACAGGCACAGACAAGCCTTGGAAGGGAAAACTCCTCTATTTCCATCTTCTACCACTCAGATTCCTCAGAAAAAAAAAAGGAACAAGTTCTGCAGAGGATGAGTCTTGAGGAAAAAATTACCTAAAAATCTACCTTTTGATCCAGGACAACATCCCAGGTGCTCCTGGGGAGGGTCAGGTCCCTGCTGCCCAAAGGATTTTCCACCTGCAGGGTTGGGAAATCCTCAGCACAGGGCAGAAAATTTGGGCTGCTCTGCAGCAGTGCCTTTCTTTTTTATTTTTAACTTAAATGTGAGTAAAATGATGTACCTTAAAGCTGGAATAAAAGACACAAGCAGGCATCCCTGAGTAACGACTTGGAGATAACTCTGTTATTAATAGAAAGAGAAAAAACCCCCTCATGTCTATTTTTATAGAGATGTGTATTTTTATAGATACACCAAATTGTGAAGCTCATTTCACAGTAGGATCTGGCTGGCTTCTCATATTAACACAAGCTCCAGAAACACCCTCATCTGGTGGATAAACACAAATCACAGAGCTCAGAGGGGAGATTCTCTGGCCAGCAACATCCCTCCTCTGCCAGGACTGGGAATTCTGGAATTCTGGCTCCACCAAGGCAAGGCAGGCACCACTCTGGCAAAAAATCAGCTGCAGGCAGAGCTTCCCACATGGCAGGAAAAGCAGCTGCAAATCCCACACCTCTGCCTTGAGCACAGTGATTACATTTTTCATTCCACAGATGGATGCAAGGCACTGTGATATTTTCAAAGGCAGGCCAAAAAAAAAAAAAAAAAAAAAAAAAAAAAAAAAAAAGAAAAAAAATAGAAAATCAATGACAGAGATAAGCTGATTTCTTATTCCTTCTCCTGAAGGCAAGAGGATTACATGATTCATCTTCATGCCCACTTTAGGAGATGCAAATAAAAGTACTGCTGAGACTATTTTTGAGTTCTTCCTCAGGACAGGAGAACAGATTTCCCATGTTTTGGCAAATCATGGAGGAGCATAAAATTACAGATGCTGTTCCACAGGCATCAGTGCAGCAGTCACCTCAAAAAAAATATAAAATAAATAGGAGTAAGTGAGAAAATGCTGCTCTTCAGTGAATAGACTCCAAGAATAAATCAACAATTTGGGAGTGCAAGATCCCTGTCAGCCTCCCTGTGGCCTGAGAACAGCAAATAGCAAAGCATGTCTGAGAAATTATTTAATTGTGGGGGATGCTGAGGAAGAGAAAAACCAGAGCAGAAATCTTTCTTTTTGTCACTTTATAAACACACCCTGCAGATTTCTGTTTGCTGCCCTTTTTTTTTTCAAGCAGCTTCATAAAACCTAACCAAGCCTAACATTATTCTATAAAACAAATGTTTTAAAATCCAATCAGTAAAACTTGAGCACTGCCTGATACATTTATATGAAATTCTTCATAAATTATCCAGACATGTACAAGTCAGGTTCTACTGGGTTATTTTGCAGACCCCTAGGGTGAACACAGCAGGTTTTGGAGTGCCTCAGGATGGCACTCAGCCCCATAAATTGGAATTATTCTAAAAAGAAGAAATCTTTTTGGTCATAAAATCCAATTCGCAGAACTTGAGCACTGCCTGATACATTTATATGAAATTCTTCATAAATTATCCAGACATGTACAAGTCAGGTTCTACTGGGTTATTTTGCAGACCCCTAGGGTGAACACAGCAGGTTTTGGAGTGCCTCAGGATGGCACTCAGCCCCATAAATTGGAATTATTCTAAAAAGAAGAAATCTTTTTGGTCATAAAATCCAATTAGCAGAACTTGAGCACTGCCTGATATATTTGCATGATTTATAAATCACACAGACAGGTACAAGTTAGGTTCTAGTGGGTTATTTTGCACAGCCCTGGGGTGCACACAGCAGGTTTTGGAGACCCTCAGGATGGAATTGAGCTCTAAAAATTGGAGTTATTCTGTAGAACAAATCTGGAATTATTCTGTAGAAGAAATCTTTTTGGTTGTGCAACCCAACCAGCAAAACCTGAGCACAGCCCAGTACATTTATGAATGATCCAATTCTTTATGAATTATCCAGACATGTNAGAGAAAATAAGGCTCTTAGAACCACCTCTTCCAGCACTGCAGAATGCCAAATTCTCCCAGGAAAAGACCTTTGAGATCCACACAAATTCCGGGGAAAATCAGGCTTTTAGAACCATCCTTCCAGCACTGCAGAATGCCAAACCCTTCCAGAAAAAGACCTTTGGAAAACTTGGAACCTGTGCTCAAGTTTCTCTGAGGTGTTTATTTGGCTTTTGACATCCCTCAGAACTCTACTGCAGCATCTGGAACAGCAGCATCACCCCTGCTTTAAAGAGAGGCATGGGAGAGCCAAATCNGAGCGCTGCCTGATATATTCACATGAAATTCTTTATAAATTATCCAGATATGTACAAGTTAGGTTCTACTGGGTTATTTTGCACAGCCCTGAAGTGCACACAGCAGGTTCTGGAGTGCCTCAGGATGAAACTGAGCACCATAAATTGGAATTATTCTAAAAAGAACAAATCTTTTTGGTCATGCAACCCAATCAGCAAAACCTGAGCGCTGCCTGATATATTCACATGAAATTCTTTATAAATTATCCAGATATGCACAAGTTAGGTTCTACTGGGTTATTTTGCACAGCCCTGAGGTGCACACAGCAGGTTTTGGAGAGCCCCAGGATGGAATTGAAGCCCAGAAATCTGCTGAGGGGGAAGAGGACTCACGGCTGGGAATGCGCGGTCTCGTAGCGCTCGAAGGAGTGGGACAGGTCGTGTTTGTTGTTCATGTAGCACTGGGTGCACAGGTCGTAGTCAAAGCACATTTTGCATTTCCACCTCATGCCTCTGATCCCGTGCTTCTTGCAGCAGTCACAGATGATGTTGGGGTGACGGACACCTGCGGGAGTAAAAAGGAATGGGAGATCCACACAAATTCCANTCCAGAAAAAGAGTTTTCACTGAGCCAAGGGCAGGCAGGAGTACTTCACACACAAACACAATGCACCTAGAAGTCCTGTGAGTCCTGTGTTTACCTCTTTAGAGCTTCTTACATTCCCATTTTTTATCCTTGTCATGTCTAAAGTAAATATCTCTGCTCATTACAGCCCAAATACTGCTCATGGAAGAGTGCCATGCTTAGTGCTGGGCACTGAAACAGCTCTGCTTCTAAAGAGAAATTATTTAAGGGCTAGAAAACCCTGGCACAACTGTTCTGAATGAATCTACTCCTCTAATTCACACTTTACAGAATTAGGACACATAGCTGTAAAGGGGATTTGAATGAAACTTGAATGCATGTTTTAAAGGAGAAGAAAATCATGTATTGTAGGTGATGCAGTAATACAATGTGAAGTGACATGTTTCATTTGAAATATCCATTTCCTGGCTGGAGGGTCCCTCTGCAGAATGACAGTCAGTGAAAGTGTTCAGCTCACAGATGGAAAAAGCAAAAAAGGGACAGAGGGGAACAGGAATGTCCTGGCCATGCACAGGTGGTGTGTCAAAGGCTGTCCCAGCATAAGGGACATGGGCAGGAGGTGGCTGTGCCCTTGCTCAGGCCCTGCTCAAGCAGAGCCTCTCCACAGAGTGAAACAGGAATGTCCTGGCCATGCATAGCTGGTGTCAAAGGCACATGGGACACAGGCAGGAGGTGGCTGTGCCTTTGCCCAGGCCCTGCTCAAGCAGAGCCTCTCCACAGAGTGAAACAGGAATGTCCTGGCCATGCATAGCTGGTGTCAAAGGCACAAGGGACACAGGCAGTAGGTGGCTGTGCCAGTGGCTGTCCTCTTGCCCAGCCCCTGCTCAAGCACAGCCCTCGCACAGAGTGAAACAGGAACATCCTGACCATGCACAAGGCTCAGCATCGCTCTGCAGGCAGGTGCCAAAGGCTGGCACAGGGGGCAGGTGTGACCTGGGGCAGGAGGTGGCCGTGCCAGGGGCTGTCCCCTGCTCTGCTCACCTATCTGGGCGTTGTCATAGAGCAGCAGGTCGTAAGCCCCCTGGAAGCCCGTGCGATAGTTGGTCCTGTTGCCCTGATCCCACTGCACCACCACGGTCTTGTCGGGCGTGGTGGGGCTGCCCGTCCGGCCGATCTCCACCACGGTGCCCACGTTGCCCTCGCCGCTGTCCTGGCTGCCCCACTTCCAGTCCACTCCACGCACTACCCTCATCCCGACCTGCATGCTGGCATGGGGCTCCAGGTCCATGGATCTGCACTGCAAACCCTAAAACTCCTCCTCCTGAGGGGTCTCGGAGACGGGCGGGATCACCAGCAGCACTGGCGGCGTCGTGGGCAGCATGGTCAGCACACCTGGAAATGCAACAGGAATTTTCAGGTGATGCCACTTCATTTATCACATTTCCCTTGAAAATACAACAGGAATTCAAGTTATGACACTCCACACATCACATTTCCCCTGGAAATACAACAGGAATTCAGGTGATGCCACTCCACACATCACATTTCCCCTGGAAATACAACAGGAATTCAAGTTATGACACTCCACACATCACATTTCCCCTGGAAATATAACAGGAATTTTCAGGTGATGCCACTCCACACATCACATTTTCCCTGGAAATACAACAGGAATTTCCAGGTGATGCCACTCTACACATCACATTTCCCCCCCCACCCCCAAGAATGATCTGGCTGCAGAAAAAGCCTGACCTGCTGAGGAGATAAATCTCTGTTTTATTCAGAACTGGGATTCTCACAGCTTAAGCACTGATAGGAATCATACAAAAACTAACCAGCCTTCCAAGGCCCATCAGCATCTGCAATAATATCCAAAAACCTGTTCCAGAGAGCTGTCCATGATGGAAAAGAACTGGGCAAGGAGTCTACAAAATTCCAGTACCAGCCCTTGATTCCAAACTCAAGAATAAGCACAAGAGCCACCAGAGACACAACAGCAGCAGAAACAAGCAAGCACAGCAAATAAAATTGAAAGAAATGACCAAGAAAACACTAGCAGCATGATTTTACCAATAAGAGTCAATCTCAGTCTATTTTTCAGGCAGTCTCCTCACATGCATCTTTTCTTAATACAGCACTGTCGAGTTTCACTTCAGGTCACTTTTGGTTTTGATTTGAGGATACAGGAAGTTTTAAAACCTGAAAGAAGCATTTGTCTGTTCTCCCCAAGTAATGGCAGTTTTTCAAAAACATGACCAATGTCAAATTAATTTCAGTCTTTTCCTGTTATTTATCCACGAGCTACAGCAGGAACAGGGAAGGGCTGTAATAAACCCAGCAGATTTAGTGCTGGGATCAGTGAGACAGGGACAGCCTTCCCAGCTGTTGCCATGACAATGGGTAAATGAGGTGAACACCACACAGATGCAGCACATCCTTAATTCTGAATTAAATCAGATTCTTAAATCAAGCAGATTCTCAAATCCTTGTTTCTCTCTTTACCATCACAAGACAGAGAAGAGGAATGTGGCTTTCAATGTGTAGAGCCTGGAAAAATCTCCTGTAGCATCCTCAGGCATCCCTGGGTCTCCCTCTTCCTCCTGAGCTAACCTAACATCCAGATTTTTTCAGAAATTGAAAAGAAGGCCCAAGATGATGCCCAGGGATAAATAATGCAGATGGCACAAGCAAAGCTCCCCCAGTGCCACGACACAGAGGGAGAGGAGCTGGTCCAGCTGAGGGGATGTGAGGAGCAGCTCTGGGCCCTGGGATGTGCTGTCAACGCTCCCACCCACCAATAAAAGCAACTGAAACCACCAAAGCCTAAAAATAAAACCCATCCTCCAGCCAAACATCCCCTTTTGAATGCATGGAGGAGTCGCTTGATGCAAAACCACATTTCCAGCGTGCAGCGTGAGCCTGATTTCTGCTCAGCCTCAGCATCTCTGCAGCCTCTGCCTCTCCCTCTCCTCACTGCTGTGACATCCAAACCCCTGTCACAACGAGAACAGCATCAAACCCAGCTGTCCTTGTGAACTTCACATCATCCTCCCTTCTAATCATCACCAAAAGTTGCTCTGGGCGACTCTTTGATTTGTTTTTTGTGGGGGTGGATGTAACATTGCTGAGCTGAAGGTGCACCAGTGTTTACTGTCTTTGTGAGAGCAGGAATTATCAAAGGATATCCTTTTTAGAGCCTAGTGAGATTCTCCCTCTTCTTCCAGATCAAAAATGAGTAAAATGGACTATTTATTGCTTCAACTAAGAGGCAGAACTGCTTTCTTAAAGGCTGCTATGAATCAGTCAAGGCAGCCAAGCAGAGAAAACAAATGGGAACATCCAACAATGCAAAATAAAGCATGATTCAATTATTGTTACAGGGCTTTTCCCTAAAAAGAACCACCACCACCCCTTCCTGCTTCATCCAAGGGAACTGGGGGTGGGTACTAACAGAGGGAAAAGGAATTCCATGCTTAGGGAAGAAAGCAACAAATTCCACAGGGTACTGGAGGGGGATAGAGGGTCACTTCCCAGCCTTAAGAGTTTTCTGCCATTTCACTGACCCTCTTCCTCTCCTCAGGAATGAATGAACCACCACAGGCTTAGAACTCTCAGTGTTCCAAGGAAAGCAATGCCAGTTCCAGCAATTATTGATCAAAGAACATTCCAGGCTGTCCCACAAACCCACAAAAAGTAAATCCCTCCAGCATAAAGGAGGATAATCCCTCCCTACCTGAAAAGAGCAGAGCAGGCTGGCACTGACACATCCTGACAAGTGCCCAGCAGTGAATTCCAACAGCAGAGCCAACGCTGTGCCCCAGAAAGGCAAAGCCACACTCTCCCTGTGCACCTTCCCACAAATTCTGGGTACTGCTGGAGGCTCAGCTGCACACCTGTGACGCTGAATGCTTTTAAAGGAGCTACAAAAACCACCAGCAGCCCCTTGCTGGCTGATCTGAGGAGGTGAATATTCCATTTTCCACACAAGAAGGCACCGAGTGCATGCTGCACTCCCTGCTCCTCTGCAGGGGAGATGCAGAACAGGAGGAAAGGGCTGTTCAGAACCTCCACGAGGTGAATTACAGCTCTCTTGTGGCCTGAGCCTTGCCAGAGCAGCATTATTGACTTCCTAAGTGGAAATGTTTCACTCACTGAAGCAAATACTCGTCCCTTGATGCTGCCTGGTCTGTAATTATTCCAGGGAAGGACAGGTAGAGCTGCCAGAAATGATTCACAGAGAAAACATCCATTTCCCATGGGAATTTCAAGTGATCATGAACGAATAATCCATGATAAGAAAAGCAGATTTCTGAATCCTCATCTAAACCCTCTGACCTTGCCTACTGTGACACAGGAAAGAGCAGCCCAGATAAAATCTCTCAGTTTTAGGAAATTCCATTAAAACTTAACTGGAAAAAAAGGCACACAGTCCAGCTTTCAGCCCACAACATTTTAGCCACAATAACTGTGACAACTTTCTGCCAATATTCAACTGTGACAGCCCAATTTCCACTTTGTGGGAGGCAAAGGTTGCTGCTGGTCCGGCCCCACAGCAAACAGAACCCAGTGCTGTAAGCAGCTGACAAAAATCAGTTCCAGCCTGGAACCTGGTGATCACATTATTTGAACAGCATGGTAAACAGAGGAAGTGTTTAAAAGGAAAAAAAAAAACCAAAGCACCAGCTTATTTTCTTCCCTTTACACGTATTTTGCAGTTTGAATTGCTCCAGTTTAGAGAGATTTGCCCATGCAGGGGATGCTTCCTCAGGCTACTGCAAATCACACACTTCTCCAAAATTCCCAACTTCCCCAAGGGATCAGCCCCCAAAGCAGCCAGCATTACACTGCACATTTTGAAAATAACATCACTGTCCATTTCTTACTCTTTTGACTCTTCCATTGCCATTAAATAAAGTCTTACCAAGCCATTAAAAGTGCAGATTGATCAGCCACCACCACTGTAAAGCTTCAAGACTTAATTTTGCATATCCTCACACCAAGAATAGCAACACAGACACAATTCTGATGAAATGGCTGAATCAAGCCAGCTCATATTGACTTAAAAACTGCTGGTTTTTAGCAGTACCACTTTCTCCACTGCTCCTGTGAGTATTTCCCTACAGAAATAAGGCTCAGCAGGGTTTTTCCCCTTTCCTGACACAAATTTCACAGCTCAATGCCTGCCCAGAGCTCACCTGCAATTTCAAGTATTGTTCCCTACCCCTTTTCTTACCTGCAAGCCAGAAATCAATACTTTTGTGTTCTTTAATAACAGACAACCAGGATCAAACACCTCTGCTCAAGGCTTAGAGCTGCTAAGTTTATTACCAAAGTTAGCATTCGTGCCAAAACCCCTTAAATTCACACAAATACAGTCACTATTAGATTAAAACAGAGCAGAAAAACAGCAAAACACACAGGAAATCCATATTTTTCACACATCACCACATGGACAGTGCCTTGCAGCAGAGAAGTTGTGGCTGCCCCATCCCTGGAAGTGTTCAAGGCCAGGCTGGACAGAGCTTGGATCAGTCTGGGGTAGTGGAAATAGGATTAATAATAGGGCTTTAATGTCCCCTCCAACCCAAACCAGTCTGGAATTCCATGAGATTCCCCTACAAAGCCACAAGGCCTCAATGACATTTTTCTTCCCTTCTCCTTGTGCAGTCAGGAATTTTGTTTAGTCTAAAATTTTGCAAAATGGCATCACTGGCACAGGGGAGGGAGGCAGAGAGGAGCAGATGCTGCTTTTGTGGCTTAAATACCAACAGCAGATAAACCAAGGCATTTTACTGATAAATCAGTCTGAGGTGAAATCAAAAAATCAGATATGGGGCAGCTGCCACTGGTGAAACCAATCAATCAAAATAAATTTAAAAAAAAGCCCTGCATGAGGGGAAATCATTTCCAGGGCCCAAACCTCACGTGCTCCCAGAGTATATTTAACTGTGTTACATAAACAGAATAAAGCAGGTGATTAATAAGCCTTTGCTCAGGGATTAATATCTTGTCATTCCAGCATGAGAGCAGGCACAGGCACATCCTGAAACACAGGGATGAAATGCTAAAAATAACCAGGCAGGCTCAGAGTCCCCACCTAGCATTTTATCTCTGCAATCAACACTTGGCCTTTCCAAATGCCAGCCCATTGATCTGTTTGGTCCAAACTGAATTTTACGTTCCATTTTACGCTGGTTGTGTTCTGGCACTCAGTTGTTCCTTTCCCTTTGAGCAATATCTGAGTGGTTCTTACTCAGCTTTTCCATCTGTTCCTTCACCTTGTTAAAGGATGCAGGTCTAAAGGAAGCACCAGCAAATTTATTAATAGTCAGGAGCAGTAGCTTTGTGCAAACTCTTCATTCCAGCATTCTGGTTTCCTAAAAATGGACATCAACCTTGGAATAAATGATCTAAATAAATGATTTTCCACCTAAAGGTGGAAGAAGTTAAGAGAGAAGTTACACAAATTTTGGGTTCATTGAGTGTATGGCAGGACCCAAAAGCTGCAGTGGACACAAAAACTGAACTGAGCTGGCCTTGAACCTTCAATTTAAGTCAAATTTCAATCCCCCTGTGATGACCACGGGCACAGAAAAGTGAACCTGCTCCAAAAACAATCTGCACAAAATCCAAACTGGCTTTGTCACTGAGAGCTGTGGACCAAAAAGGGCTTTTTGTCAGCACTGGGTAACAAAATTAATTAAACAGAAAGTGACAGTGATCACCCAGGAGCAAAGACACAGCACAATGTTTTTCATGAATCAGCTCCCTGCCAACTGCAGGACTAAACCATGAAATGAACTTGGATTGCACAAGGGTCAATATTTGCTTTAAAACACTGAAATGCAAACAGCACCTTTAGGAAACAGCACCATAAACCACAAATAAACAGCTGGCACAGGCTGCCACCACCAGAAGCTGTGGCACACCACAGGGTGCTGGGTTTGGCTGGGATTCATTTCATTTCCTTCACTGCAGCTTGTCTGGGGCTCTGGTTTTGTGGCCAAAGCAGGGCTGACAGCACTGGGGGGTTTGAGCTGGGGCTGAACAATCAAAGCCCTTTCTGGTTTTCCCACTGAGGGTGCACAGGAATTTGGGAGGGAACAGCCAAGGGCAGCTGACCCTGAGTGACCACAGGTGCTCAGCAATAAAAATTGGGGGAAGAAATAGGAAAGGGGAATGTTTGGAGTCTCTGTGCCTTCCCAAACAATCCTTGCACTTGAGGAATTCCTTAATTTCACCCTTCCAGTCTTGTTCCCTGTCCCACTGGGGTGGAAAGGAGCTGCCTGCCAGGGTTAACCCACCCCACACAGAAAGGTGGAGTATCTTCTGTCAGCTCAGGGATGCTCAAAATTCACATTTCTACATCAACATCAATCAAACCCTCCAAAATCACAAGTTCCCTCTACCAGCTTCC
>VXBB01024980.1:1343071-1357954 GCA_013399915.1 Illadopsis cleaveri
CCCCTTCCAAATTAAAAAAAAAAAAAAAAAAAAAAAAAGCAATTTCCCATAATTCCCATTCAATTATTTCTTGTGTTTCTGACTTTGGGGTTAGAAGATTTCAAAATCAGAAGTGTCTTCTCAGCCTTCCCTCTCTAATGTGTTTTATTTGTTGTGCTGAAGGAGCACAGCATATGGAATTGTGCAAGGGAAGCCTGTCCATGCTGCTATAATTAGCTGCTGGAGGTGACAGCAGGCATCTTGGCTTCTTTATTATTTTAAAATTCTCAGCACTGTGCCATGGGATGGGTTTCTGCCACCCTGGAATGGTAATGGGTGGGGAAGCCTGGGAGCAGAGCAGCAGCATCCTGCTGCACTAACAGAGCCTTCAAAATCCCAAAGTGATCCTGAAATCCATGAGGTTACAGCAGCCCTGAACCTGGGCCCAGCCACAGGGTACACAAGGAAATCAAATCCTCCTTTTTTTTCTTTTCCTACTGCTGTAGTTATTTAAGCAACTCACTCATGTACCTGAATCCAGGCCTGTGTGGCTGTAAATGAATATTTGGCTTTGTTCCTGGGGAATTGGGTCCTTGTGCCTCCCTGTCTGTGGTGCACACACAAGGATTTTATGAATAGTGCTCGTGCTGTGATTCTTGTCAGGTCCTGTCCTAAATCAGAGTTAATTTTTAAAAGTGGAACTGCACACAGCAACAAGACACAAAGATTTTATGAATAGTGCTTTTGTGCTGTGAATCTTGTCAGGTCCTGCCTTAAATCAGAGTTAAATTTTGAAAGTAAACCTGCACACAGCAGCCACACACGAAGATTTTATGAATAGTGCTCGTGCTGTGATTCTTGTCAGGTCCTGTCCTAAATCAGAGTTAATTTTTAAAAATGAACCTGCATACAACAATCCCACCCTTCCAGTCCTTCATGAACCCCTTGCAATCCCGGGTTTGGTGATTTTTTACAATCACTGACTTCTGCTGAAAACCCAATTCATGAAATCCTGGTGCTGTTACAGGCCCTGGGAGAGTCCCCAGGAGGGACATCCCTCCTTTGCTGCAGGAATGCTGAGGGAGGAGACATTGCAAGGCTGCCCATTCCCTGCCAGAGCCCACTCTCCACTCCTGTGGTGCCCAGGGAAGGGGATTCACTGCCATTCCCTCACAGGGATCCCTCTTTTCTATCCACACACCAAGACAGGGAATCTGGTGGGAGCACATCCAGTGAGGAGTGTGAGCATCCCTTTGTGCTGAGGGAGGACATGCCAATGGCAAATAAACGAGGAGAAGGGGGAGAGGGGAGGAATTGGCCAAGTTTCAGGGAGAAAAAGCTGGAATTTCAGCATAATTGTCCTGTGCAGTGCTCCTCAGGGTGTTTAAATGCACTTTAGGACTAAGCCTGCACTACCATCATCTGCAGAAGAGGGGCTTGAATTACTTTGCCCTAAAGGGGCTTTTTTTTTTTCTCGTCGAAATGACATAAGGAGAGCTGGGAGGACTTTCCACGAAGACTGTTATTGAGTGTTATGTAAGAAACAGGGTTGGAGCTCCTTGAGGTTGACTTTGCAGGCAGTGCTGGCTGGAAGGAGCGTTTTTGTGCAGCCCAATTGGCTGCTGTGCCTCAGCCACGGGATCTGGGAGAGGCAAAAACAATCCTGCAGATTTTATCTCCCCACACAACCCCTGGGATTGCAAATCAACAGTGTGCCTCAAGGCTTCTGGGCTGCTCAGACAGGAAAATACAGGCAGGTAACAACTTCTCAGTCAATCTGATACTTCTTTGTGTTTAGAGGTCTTTCTGTAATTAGCTTATTGTCAGTTTGGTTGTTGGCCACAGAGAGAATTTGTGACAGGGTAATTTAACAGAACAGGAGTTGATTTCCATTTTTATGGCTTTGTGTTGCTCCCCTTATCAAAATCTTGCTACTAAAGACATCCACTCCTGCCAGCTGGAGATGGATCCCTGGAAGGAGGCTGCTGAATCCACCTTAGGAAGATTCCCAGATAGTCCCAGATCCTCTCATCAATTCTGAAAACAGATGTGAACCTCAGGCTCCACATCTCTGGCAAAACCCTTTGGATCATGCTCCCATTACCCATGTGCAGGAAAAATGCTGAGTGGCATTTTCAGAACCCAAATGCATGGTTCAGGAAAGTCTATTCTATTTAAAACCAACAGTGATGAAGCAATGTCTAAAATCTCACCCTAAATCTGTCGATGGCTACAGTTAACACACAGTGACAAAGCAGAGATGACTTAAGCTCTTGGCTTATGGGGGTATTAAAAACCAGACTGAGATCTCCCTGGCTGACACCTCATGTGTAGAAATGCCAGCTCGAGTTGCTCATAAATGATCTTTCCAGCTTGATGTGTCATGGATATCTGCAGAGCACGAAGTCAGACAAAGCAGCCCCGTGTCCAAGTGATGAGGCTGGCTGATCCCACAGAACGCTTGTGCAGGCATGCAGCTTCCCCTGGAAAAACACTGGAGTGAGATCATGAGGAATTCTCATCTCTCTGTCACCCCGAGGTGCCCACAGGGTGCAGCAGAACATCCTGGAGGAGGAACCAGAACAGATCTGCTGCTGAGTGTTCTGTGTCAGCTCCACGCTGCTGCTGCCTTCTCCTCCCACCATCACCTGCACTGCCAGCTCAGGCTCCAGCCTGATTAACAGCAATTTAAAAGGTCTTTATTTTCCCCAGAAATTCCCCCCGCAGCAACAGCAACGACAACACGGTGACAAATGGCACTTCACCCACAGCAAGGGAAATGTCAGCACCTCCAGAACCCTGCCTGCTGATGGTGTGAGGGACTCCTGGATGATCCAGGATGGTGGGGCTGAGGCAGACAGAATGAAATACATCCCTGCAAGATGAACCCAGGGAGCAATGTCCTGCAGTCTGTAGAATATGCCCTGCTGGGTTACTGAACTTTATAAAGCTCAGTGGTCATGTAGGGACAAAAATTTTTGTGCTGGTGCCAGTGTTCTCTGTTCTTTCTGTGGCACAATTTCTCTCCAGCCAGAACAGAGCCCGTGTGAAATAGGAGGAAACTGAAATCCTAGAGACAAATTTCTTCACTCTCAAGGTGAGACAGGCTCATATCCATGGCTGTGATCAGTCCTGCCAAGCTTTTCTCCCCCAGGCAGGAGTTCAACCATCTTTTTCCACTAATTTTTCTTTGGAATGGGCAGCTGAGGCTTTATCCATTTTATCCACGTGCAAAGCCTCCTCCTGGCATCTCTGCTGCTACCCTGACACCCAAACTGGAGCATGCAGAGGAAGAAAAGGAGCTCCAGCCACCAGGTATTTGGCTGCCTGATGCTTCAGGGCTGAGCAGAGCACAGAGATGGAACCCCCGGGTCCTTCAGTTCGTGAGCAGAGGCTCACAATCCTTAATTACAGATTAATTAAACCCCTCAGAGCCCCACAGGCATGAAGCCATGGAGGAATTTGGGAATACAAGGTGTCTGTCCTGTAAGGGGGGGGTGCTGCTGGAACCCTGAGAGAGGCAGAAACAGCAAATTCAGCAGCACCTCAACAAACCAAAAAATCCCTTTGCTATTGTTTGCTGTTGTTTTCTGGCACACTGCATTTTTATTACCTTTGGAAGCTGGAATGTTCCTTGGCTCTAATAAAAATGTCTGAACCTTGGAAAGGCAGTAAAAGCAGAACAGGCAATGGAGTCACAGGCTCTGAGTGTACTGTGATGCATCTTCCAAGCAGAATATTCTCCTTGCTCCCTCTTGTTTGGTTTCATCCCTCTGAAACCAATTTTTATTGCTTTTTGATTAAAAACTAACCCAAATCACAGACTGGTCCAGGACTGAGAGCAAGGAAGATTCCCAGTCCAAACTGTAAAAGATGAGGTGGAACTAAAAGGCAAAGATGGGGATTTTTTTTTTTTCCCAGAGGATCTCAGATGGAACAGTTCACATGGTGGAAGTTCTTTGCACTGTAAATTCTTGCAGCAAAGATTATTTTTTGAAAGAATAAAGGGTTTCTCTCAGAATACTTTGACTCTGGGAGCTGATATTTTAAGGTAAATACCAAACAACTGCCAAAATATCCAGACATTCAGTAATTATGGATCTCCACGTGCTCCAGTTTCTATGGAATGCTCATCTATACAATGAGTTTTATCTTGTAACTCAAAAACCCCCAATGTTTGTGCCCCATTTTGCTCCCCCATTCCCCTTCTCTTGTATCATGGCCATGCCCAGAGTTTGCTGAGGGTTCTGGGATCTCACAGCCACAGTTTTAGGCACAGCACAGATGACTCAAAGGACATCTGCAGGCTTGGGGAAGAGAACTCAGAGCACTGAGCCAACGTGTCATCGTGAGATGAAAAATAATTTCAACAACACATCCTGAAAAATGGTCCCATCAGTTCCCCAGGGCTGCCTCTAATGAATTCTAATTAGAAGCTGTCACTTCTTGTTATGAGAAGACAGGAATGCTTCAGCTCTCCCACCCCTTAACCTTGGAGACACCGAGATGAGATCTGTCCCCAGGAAAGGTTAAATTTTAGGGCATTTTTTCCTGGAGCAAATTAATTGGGAATTTCTGTGTGGGGAAGGGCAGGCACCTCCAGGAGTGCTGGTTCCTCTCATGCTCTAAACCCATCCACATCAAGGTGCCCACTTGAGAACACTTGCAAAAATTTGTGCCTGTCATTGCTGATCCTCTGCACCCCTGCCTCAAGCTCCTCCTCTGCTCAGCGTATTCCCTCCCACATTTGTGCACTGGATTCCCAGTGGGTTTCCCTAGAAGGCAGATCCAAACCCCATAAAGCATTTAGAGTGAGTGTCCAGTGTGAAAGGGCTGTGGATATTGCCCATTTATCTGTAGGTTTATAATTTAAACCCCTAAACAATCCAGCCTCTGCTCTGCCTCCTCCCAGCACATTCCTTCCATCCATCTTTTTCAGCCACTTGATTTCTTGACAGCATTTACATAACCTGGCTGAAAACACTCCCACAGCCCATTAAATGCCTGCTGTGGAATCCAAAGCTCTGATTAAAAGGCTGGAGCTTTCCAGCACTACTTGCACAGATGGTTAATACTCACAGTTTGTTCTACAGGGGAGAAAGTGGCATTTTCTTTACAAGTACATGCACCCCGAGCTTTCCCATGGGAATTGCTTGCTTTGTTCAGATTATTATTTTAAGGCTGTCATCAGATGTGATCACCCACTGGATTAGAGGGAGCAAAAGGAGATGATCACATAATCTCTGAGGCACAAAGCATTTTGAGTTGGGTTTGAAGGGAGCTGTCACCTATGGTCAGTTTGTTTAGCTCAGGGGTCTCTCCTCCTCTGTCTCTTCCTAAAGATACTCGTGCAGACCTTTAGAGATGTGGGGTGTTGTGGGAATTGGCACGAGGAAGAATCTTCTGAATCACAAAAATAAAAAATAAAGCACAAGCATGAAGCGAAGCCTTTGGCTCTCACTGGCCTTAGATCTGGTGCAGAAATATGGAGTGAAATCTAAACCTGAGTTTATTGCAGGAGTGAAGTTATTTGTTACAAAAGTAAAGTGGCTGCTCACAGAAATTCTGTCAATCAAATTTTTCTCAGATAAACATTGCCTAATCCAGATTTTAACCTTTTCCAGACTCTTCTCTGTCAAAAAACTCCCAGTGTTTCTCAGGCAGGAATCAGCACATGAGGAAGTAATTAATGAATGCAGGAGGGGGAAAAAAGAAAAGGAAAAAAAAAAAAAAGAAGAATGTGCTGAATAGAGGCAAAATTGAGACTGAAACCCCTCATCCCACAGGCTGCCTGCTCAATCCTCAGGATGCAGACAAAAGACATTCCAGCTCCTGACAAACAGCCTGAAGAGATGCTGGAGCATTCAGCAAGCCCCAGGGTTGGGCATTTGTGTGAAGACACAAACTGGACAGTAAATCTGTCTGGCACAGTGGAGTGTCTTAAAGTGAATATCTGGGAATCAGGAAGGAAGTTACCCCTGGTCCTACACACACAGGATCCACAGCAGACACATGCTGCCATGGAACATCCCCTCAGTGCTACTCTGGTTTTCAGCAGGAGCTGCAATAATCAGTTAATTCATTAAGGAAAGCCTCTAATGTTTAGTGGAAGCTGTGCCCAGAGCCAGCCAGATCACCCCATTTCCAGCAGGCTGAGTCTCACCCAAGGTCTGGCAGAACAAATCCACCAAATCCACTTAAAATGCTTGAGGGGGGGAGAGAAAAAAAATCCTACCATAAAAATGTTACTTTGGATAAATCGTAACCTTACAGGAACACTCTGCCTCAGTTTTCCTGAGGACAAATGAGGGTGACAGAAGTGCCACTCAGCTAATTCCCAGCAGTGCTGGAAAGCTCATTTGATTAACATTTATGAAACCACCAAGCACGACTCTTAGAGGGGAATCACTGCTGAAGAACTGTTGTGATTGTTGCTTATTCCCCAGGTGCCTGAAAGAGGGAGCTTGGCAGAATTCCAGAAGAAATATCCTTGTGAGCTCAGATAAAAGATGAGCCAACCTAAGATTCATTACAAACCCGGCGGGGGGTGTCTCAGAACCCAGGCAAGGCTCCAGGAGCTTTGTCTGTCCCATGAGGTACAAAATCCTGAAATGGTTTTGGGTTGGAAGGGACCTTTAGAGGTCACCACACCTGGGTAAAACGAGTTGGGCTTTGCCAGAAGAGAAGAGCCCACGTGGAGGGCATGATCAGAACACTTCAGAATCCCCCATCCCTGGAAGGTCCAAGGCTGGGTTGGACAGGGCTTGGAGCAATCTGGGATAGTGGGAGGTGTCCCTGCCCGTGGCAGGGTAATGGGATGAGTTTTAAGGTCCCTTCCAACGCAAACCATCCGGAAACAGCCAAGCTCACAGCTTTCCCCTCAGGCCTTTTATCAGCTCCTGTTTTCCCGAGGGGAAACCACAGCTTTTGGCAGGTTTTAAAGAACTCGCGTGAGGATGCTCCCGGTTAATCCATTCCCGTGTCCCCTCATCCAACCCCCGTTAGCAACAGGTGCCGCCGGCTCGTTTGGAGCAGGGAAGGGAACAGGGATTTAGCTCAGGGGTCTCTCCTCTTCTGTCTCTTCCTAAAAACACCCGTGCAGACCTTCAGAGATGTGGGATGTTGTGGGAATTTGCTCCAGGCGATGCCGGGTCCCGGCGGCGGCGGAGGAAGAGGCGGGCGTGACCCGGGNGCCGCAGCACATGGGAAGCAAAAGTTTTCCTCCTCCTCGTCCTGCTGCTCCTGCTCGGTGCCCTCCGCCGGCTGCCCTCGCCCCGCTGCCCCCCGAGGATGCGGCGGCTCCGCTCGGACACCGATGTCCCCAAGGACAGCGAGGAATAGAGCCCGGCAGGAGCCTCCCCAGGGCTGGCAGGGAGCGAAGGCGAGCCCGCATCTTCCGGAGAGATCCGCGGCTTGGCGGAGGGAAGGGGCTGCTGAGAGGCGATAAGGATCAGATGCCTTAGCAGCTCCGGCGAGGCAGCGCAGCAGCAGCATCGCCGCGCTCCGGCCCCGCCATGGGCACCGGGATGTGCTCCAGGAGGCAGAAGGGGCTGCTGCAGACCGCCTTCTGCCTGCTCACCCTGGCCTGCCTGGCCTCCGGGGTGCTGCTCTACAACCACTTGCAGCAGAAGGTGCGGAGCGCCGAGGCACTGGCGCAGAAATACAAACAGCAGCAGGAAGCGCTGTCAGCCCAGCTCCAAGGTGAGTGACCCGCTCTGTGCTCACCCTGCCTGAACTTCTCCCCCTCCCAGCCACAAGCAGAGTGCCCTGGGGGCGTTCAGCTCTTAGCTTGAGGATGCTCTGCCTGTTTCCTTTCCCCTCCGTTCGGATGTCGGGAATTAGAGCAGCCTTGGGGCTGAATTTGCTGCTCGCAGCAAAGGGGGATCGGAGCGGGTTGGATCGGCGGGCTCAGCTGCGTCACGTCCATCCCATTTCTTCTCCCTTTTGGCTGCAAATCTAAACCCGTGTCACGCCAAGTGCCAGGCGGTGAAAGCTCGGGCAGGCTCTGGGATGCGGCTCCGCTCTCTCTGCCCCGTGTGGAAGTGAGCAGAGAGGGAAGGGATCTTTCTCTAAAGTTTGCTGTCACAGCAATGCTGCTGCCCACTGCCTTGTGCGAGGCAATAAACCCACCTCGTTCTCGAGAGGTTGATCCGGGACTCAAAAAAAAGAGTCGTGCCAGCATTTTGGGGGCTGATGGATGCTGCGGATTTTTAGCTCCCTAAAAAGAGAAGAAGAGGAGGAGGAGGAGAAGGAAAAATTGGTTTTTCTGATCCCTCTGACCAGCACTTAGTTCCTCTGGCAAGAGCTGCCGGAGACCGGAAGGCAAACACAGCGTGTGGATTCCTCCTCCCCCTCTCTCCCCTCATTTGTCCTCCTTACATAAATGCCTCACTGTGGGAAAATGGGATTTTAGCCCACGGGGAGGTGTCGGCAGGGAAGGCTGAGGACACGCGGTTACTCCACCGCTGAACTCTTATCTCCTTTGTCCAGCCGATGCTTCCAGCCTTGCCCTGTGCCAAGGCGACGTTTCCCAGCAGCTGTCACAGGATTTGGAGTCTCCGGAGGGATGTGCTGAGCTCCCCGTGGAGAGGTTTGGTGGGCATCCCCTCGGGGTAATGCTGGAGTGCCTCTGGAGTGCCCACAGAGTGGCAAAAAATGTTCAGCTCAAGGTCAAGAGATTAATTAACACCTTTTATCCCCCCCTCCCCAATAAAAGTCAATTTAGATCACAGTGTTTGTACGGGAGCTCTTCCCCAGCTAAAATCAAATATAAGGTGTCTTGTCATGACCTTCATGGATACATCCAGGGATATTCTTCCTACAGCCTGAATTGCTGGGGCATTCTGTAGATCTGTGACTCAACATTTACGTCTTTTGGGGTCAAATCTCCTCCCGGTGGTCCTGTGATGCAAATGGAGCATCCCAGCAGGGCTGCTGGTTTCCAGGGCTGCGTGTTCTGTTTGCAGAGCGTGTTGGGGTGTGCGTGTTCCTCTCCAGGAAACAAACCCCAATCAGCCTTGGGAATGGATCTAATGTGTGTTCAGGCTCAGTGCTGTTACCTCATGGCTTGGTTCCATTTTTCCTCACTGCACGAGGCAATCAAACACCTCCAGCTCAGTCCCAGCCACAATTCCCACCTGTATCCTGAGTTTGGGATCAGCAGGGCAGAAGTTAACCCATGTTCCTCCCTGGTGTGTCAGCATCTCTTGCTCCTCTTGGAGAGAGGAGCTGCTTCTCCAGAGCATGACAGTGGCAGCCTCAGGGAACCTCAGTTTTGGGAACAACAGGCCAACATCTGAGCCAAACTCCTATTTTTTCCACCCAAATATGTGTGAATGGCAGAGCTGCAGCCTGTTGCTGGGATTTCTAACCCCCTGTCAGCCCTCCCATTCCTAAATACAGTTGTTGCCATGGCTACCCTTTGTTATTTTGAGAAGACACTCACTTGTCCAACAATTTTAACAAAGGCAAGGCTTCTTTTTTGGGTTTGGCCGCTGGGAGAAGCCTGGCAAGGGGCAGATGGGAGTGATGCTCGTGGGAGCCTGGCAGTGCAGTGGTGCCTGGCACATCTGGCTGTGGCTCTGGTGCTGTGGCTGCTCCCTGCAGTGCTCCCTGGGGCTCTGGGCTCTGTCCCTGCACTTGTTGCACGACTTTAATCCCTGTGTGTCCTCTTCTGCACCTGGTCCTGCCTTCTCAGCAAGGGCTTTCATTGTTTGAGCAGCTCCTTTGGCAGCAGGTGATGGTGCCTTAGAGCCGAGTCCTGGCTGGATTCCAGCTGGATTTACACACTGACCACCCTCCATTCTCTGCTGTAAAAGCAAATTGTTCAAGACTTCCTGGCTGCCCTGCCTCTGAGCTGTGCACTGCCAGTTTGGACAGATGAGTTGTTGCTGTGTCTCACCACAAAGATGAGATCATCGAATTTTGGATTGTCCTGAGCTGGAAGGGACCCACTGGGATCATCAAAGTCCAACTCTTGGCCCTGAACACCTCCAGGAGCTGAGACACTGCTGTGTGCAGTGCTGACTCCCTGCTCTGTGTGAAGCTAAACCCACTTTCTCTGGGCTCTGGGGACCTGTAGGAAAGGCAGGAGAGATTAAAACTTTCTTTTCTAGTCACTGGAGGTTACTTCAGTTTATGTGACTTATAAAAACAGGGTCGGGGAGAGCCAGATTTTGTGCTGCAAAATTCGGAATAAACAGCCTGTGATCCGGAGCTGCCCCTGCAGCCTCCCCTGCTCCGGGATGGCCTCGTTAGGATCTGTGGCTGTGGGTGTTAACACAGCCCTTTGCTGGTGGGAAGTTCCCATCACATCAAAGCCATGCCCTCAGGCACTCTGCCAGATCAGACTGCAAGAAAGTCGGATGTGAGAGAGTCAGAAAGTGAGTGCCCAGGGCTCCCAAATCCTCTGGGAAGTGGCTGATGTTCTCAAGCTGACAAACCCCTTGGAAAAGGCTTTTCAGCACGGAGTGAAGAAGCACCCAGGGCCCTTTGTGTGCTCAGCTGGGGAAGCCCTCAGGGTGACATCTGAGCAGTGTGTTGGGAAAAGTGGTCCTAAAAATAAAGCTGTCACGGAGGAGACACTTGGACAGCTGCAGAGATGGGTTCGCTGCTTAGCAGGGGGGAAGGAAACATCCTTCCAGCTTGGAGCCACTGCTGGAATGCTTTGGAACAATGTGGTTCAGAGGAAAGGCTGAGTGGAGTGGCCCAGTCCAGGGGAAGCATCTTCATCACTGGGATGTGTGTTTACAAAGATAAGGAAGGAGCCTGGCTCACCTCTGGCACTGCCTCTTGAGGGAGGTCAGAAGGGACAGAGGAATTTGCTGCTCCAGCATGACCTGAGTGGAGCTGGCAGGGCCCACAAATCCACTCGGAGTGAGAGCATGAGTCACTTGGGGCTCTTGGCTTGGCAAGATTTCAGCAGGGAATGGATTAGCACTGGCTTCATACACCCCAGTGGCTTAATTTTCCTGGAGGCTGGCACAACTGGTCCCCAAAAGTCTTGGCTCTGCAGGGATCTTGGCTCTGGGAGGTTTCTTTCATCACCTCTCCTTCTGAGTGCTGCCCTGGCCCATCTGAGGGCATGAGGAGCCTGTTGGAGCTGAGTGTGGTGGCATTTCACACATCACAGTGGGTTCATCACCATCCTTCTCTGGCATTTCCATTTGTCATGTGGCTGCTCAGCCCTCTCTGTTCTCAGATTTGTGTGTAATGAGCTGTTTGGTTCAGTTTTTCTCAGTGGCCTGAGTTGTGGAAGGGGAAAAAAAAGTCCCTCCTGCACTGAGGGCCAGTCAATGGCTGNTTTTCTCAGTGGCCTGAGCTGTGGAAGGGGAAAAAAGTCCCTCCTGCACTGAGGGCCAGTCAATGGCTGGGTTGTGAAAGGGGAAAAAATCTCTCCTGCACTGAGGGCCAGTCAATGGCTGAGTTGTGAAAGGGGAAAAAAATCTCTCCTGCACTGAGGGCCAGTCAATGGCTGGGTTGTGGAAGGAGAAGAAAATCTCTCCTGCATGGTGCTGATGCCTTTCCAGAACAGGTGACTCTGGCTATTTCAGCCTGGCAGGCACTTGGCCCACAAAAACACAGTTTAGCCACTGACCACTAAAGCAGCTCTTGGGCATCACAACTTGGGCTTCAAAGCAAAGCCTGAGTGCAAATACTCCCAATTTGTGGGTGAGGCTGGTGTGTTATATTGGGAATACCCGTGGTCTGCAGCCCAAATCTCCCCTCCCTGCTCCAGACAGGGGAATAACTAAGTGGGAGAAGATATGTGGGGATAAATTGGGGGTTTGTGTCATGCTGTGCCCCCCTCTGCTCCCACAGTGGTGTACGAGCACCGGTCCCGCCTGGAGCGATCCCTGCAGAAGGAGAGAGGGGAGCACAAGAAGACAAAGGAAGGTGAGTCCCAGGCAAAGCAAGTCCCAGCTGTCCCCAAAGCCTCTCCTGCCTCAGTGTGGCTGTCCCTGGGTGGAATTTGGGAGCAGTGAAGTGACAAGTCTGGGCAAAGGGTGCTGGCAGGTGGGTTCTGTTCTCTCCCACTCCTGCATTTGTCCTCAGGCCAATCTGGGAGTGCCTGTGGTGTGTGAACACTTCAAGTGCTGCCTAAACCTGGCACTGGACCACGCTTTTTTCTTGGAAAGGTGTCAGCTTTTCTCCCAAAAGTGAGCTGAAGATGCTGAGTTCTGTAAGTGCTCAGTGGTGTCAGCATCACTGCCCTCCTCTGCAAACTGTCAGACCCTGCAGAGCTGATGCACAGGAGGAGACACAAACATGCAGGGCATGTTAAAGGCCATGGAATGCAGCAGGAAGCACAAATCCAACTCATGTACCTTTCACCAGAGTGCTGTGCTCGGGTGTCAGGCCCCTCTGCACCGGATTGCTGGTGGCAACTGAATAAATTGGGTTTTATCTTTAAAAAAAGGTTGCGTGGGGTGACATCCCTGCCCCTCACTCCAGCATGCTCTGTGCTTCTGGGTGCTCCATCCAGCATCCAGGTTTGGATGCAGCTCTGTGGCTGTCTGCCTGAGGCAGAACTTGCATTTCTGTGCTGCCTCTTTAATTAATTTGTCGAGAAAATGAGGCATCCTCATACACATTACCTTGTGGTGGGACCTTCCTGTTTTAAGAAGCTGGCACAGATGAGATCAGCACATGAGTTTGGGTCTCACAGGACCTTTGGTTCCCCCTTTCCAGACTCATCTCTCATTTCAGAGTACCCCAAAAAGTTATTGAGCTTCATTGACTTTTTGTTTGTGAAGCAGGAGATCACCAATGCACTTGCCTATGGGATGGGAAAGGAAGGGCATTTTTTTGGGTGGACAGCTCTTGTGGAAAATAATCCCACCTTCCCAATGGCATGGAATGGTCTCCCAGCAGCATCTGCATTCCAGCTTATTGACTTTGCAGCCTTTTGCTCAGCAAGGGGCTGAGTTCCTTCTTCCCTCCCCCTCCCCTCCAAAAATCCAAACCAGATCCTTGTGAAATTCCAGCTGGTTAAACTGCCTCCTTTTCTCCCGCTTCCAGATTTTTTAGTGTACAAGTTAGAAGCTCAGGAAGCGCTCAACAAGGAGAAGGTAGGTGTGGTTTGTCCCGGGGTCTCTGTGGAACAATGGGAATTTTTTTTTATTTTTTTTTTCTGGTGCCACCGGGGCCATGAGGCCACTGGGAGGCAGGGAAGGCTCCGTGTGTGAGTGGCACAGGCTGAACTTTGGCTGACTCCTCTGCCCAAGGAGTGTGTGAGGATTTTCTCCTTCTCAGGGAAAAGGCTGGAGCTGTTCTACCCTTTTTTTCCAGCCCAGGAGATGATTCCCAGCCCCTGGGAATTGTGAATTCCACGGGACAGAAGAGGCTGAATAAATGCAAGGCTCACCACGGGGAAGAGAGGCCATGGTGGTGCTGGGCAGAGCAGATCCATTGTTTTCTGTCTCCAGGGATTGGCAGATGATTTTCACCAGCCTTTGGACTCCTCACTTGTCAGGGAAAAGGAGTCTCCAGTGAGGGCTGGGAAGAAATGCATCCCTGGGATACAGTCTGTCACATTCACTCAGCTTACCAGGCTGGGTTTATTCCTTTCCCAGAGCATCTGTGCATGAGATGCTGGAGAAGGAGAATCACTTTTAGGCCTCTCAGTGGGTGAATGTCAGCCTGTGACAGCAAAATATCTGAATTTTCCTAACAGTGGGCAACTCCCTTGCAATTTGGAGTCATCTGCTGGGGGTATTTCAGATGATTTTGAGTATTTATTGAGTATTTATTGTGTTAAATTGGGGGTTGTAGTAGCATCTGTGGATGAGATGCTGGAGAAGGGGAATCACTTTTAGGCCTCTCAGTGGGTGAATGTCAGCCTGTGACAGAAAAATATCTGAATTTTTTTAACAGTGGGCAACTCCCTTGCAATTTGGAGTCATCTCCTGGGGGTATTTCAGACTGTATTGGGTATTTATTGAGTATTTATTGAGTATTAATTGAAGGTTTATCATTTTAAATTGGAGGTTGTAGTGGCATTTTCTGCATGGTGCTTCATTTGCACTTTGTGGTGCTGTTCCTTTTGCTCTGAAGTGCCCAAACCCAGATCCCAGCAGGTGCTTTGTGAACCTGCCAGTGCTGGGACTGTCCTCTCTCAGGTGCCACTGCTGCCTTGGGGACAAAGTTTTTGGGCACAGGGGATGGTGACTGCACAGCTGCTGTGAGGGGATGATGGTGCTGTGGTGTCTTGGTTTGGAGAGACAAGTGTGTGCCAGGGAAAGCCAGAGCCTCCCTTGGAATGCAGAATATAAACCCCCTCCCCCTCCAAATTATTGTGATTTTGAAATTAAGGGGCAAAGATATGGGAACAGGAATAACAGATCTTTACTAGGATTATTANGAATAAAAGATCTTTACTAGGATTATAAAAAAAAAAAATGCAGCAGTAAAAAAAAAAAAAACAAAAAACAAAAAACCAAGCAAACAAAGGAAAGAAAACACTGACAGAGTTACATCCTGCCTTGCAAGCCATGACCTGGGGTGAAAAGTGGCACCTTGGGGACACAGAGGAGGGAGGTGACCCTTGGTGAGGCTGAGCTGGAGTGGCACAGACCCCTCTGGAGGGGTCAATCCTCTCTCTGCTGCTCTGTGAGTCTCACAGACTCTGCCTCAGGCTCACTCCATCCCCTGCTGATCCTTTTTTTTGGTTTTTTTTGTGGGAATGTTGAAATTTCTGTGTGTGGGCGACAGCCTGAGCTCTGCTGCTTGCTGTGCCTCCCCCTCTGCTGCTGCCAGGAGAGCTCAGCCTGGAGGGATGGGGTTCACTGTGCAAAGCTCCTTCAGCACCAGGCCTGGCCTGGATAAAGGGCTGAAAGCCAAGGAAAACCACTTAAAATGTGAATGAAGCATAAATTATAAATGTATAAACGTTTATTTATAATA
>VXBB01024984.1:0-97540 GCA_013399915.1 Illadopsis cleaveri
CCGGCACCGCCGCCCCGCCGAGCGCCGCCGGGCAGAGGGAGCGCGGCCCGCGGCTGCCGAGTGCAGGTTTACTGCGGGTCCCCGCAGAGCTGCGGTCCGGCGTTAATGTCCGTGTTAACGCTTTTATTTGCCCGAGGAGGAATAATGCTGCAGTGAGGTCTGCTTTTGGACCGACTGGGGCTGGCCGATGTTACTTTATTTTAATTATAAAGCGACATGAAACAAGCCTTTCTGGCTGTTCCAGGCTGCGTGGTGCTATACATGGAACTCCGCGTAGAGATGGGCGAGCCAATTCATTAGTCTTACTAAATAAGCCATAACCTCTTCTCTAGCCAAGACCTGAGGTTTGCAGCTAATAGCTCAGTTCAGTCTACTTGTAAAGCTTGCAGTGTTTGCAAAGCTATAATTAATGCAATCTGTAGAAATAAAAACATTTTCCTTAAATGTGTTTTTAAACAAGTGCTTGAGTAAACATAACGGGCAGGGAATACCTCTTTCAAGCTGTTTTTAAGTGTTTTGGTGAAGGCTGTGCGCGTAGAGTTTATTATGGTAAAGTTATAGGCAGCTGCAAAGTGAAATAGACCCTATTTTGTTTAAGTCTTTCAGAAAATTTCTGTAAAATCCCGAGAGTTGAGGGTTTTTTTCCTTTTTTTTTCTCCCCCTTGTTGAGAAAGGTGCTAGAGGGACAGCTCAAGGTGAAATGGCAGTGGGGGATGGCTGCGCTGTTCATACCTGAAATTCTTCAGGAAAAGTTTTGCCTGGTTGTCTAAGTTTGGCACTTTTTTTTTATTTATTTATTTTTTCTTTTAAATGATTTGTGGATTAGAAGCTGCTAATTGAAAACCTGAAGGGAATGAGTTTGCTCCATGAATTTTATTGTGTGTGGCATTTTAAAGTGTGCGACAGATAAAGTCAAGTGATTCTCATATTTTACTTTTTAAGACTCTGGTTTGAAGCCCTCTTAGACTGTCAGGTGATACATACTATCCTAGTAAGCAGATTAACATTGCAATTTACTTTCAAGTTCACTGTAACAAAGGTATAAACATAATTTACAAGATAGGACATGTAACATTCTTTTTATCTGTAAACTGAAAATGCTACCAAACCTTAGTTTGTCCAAATGTCAAGTAAGAGTGATTGTGACCGTTATAATATCTTTGAATGTTACATAACCCAAATGGTGGTAAAGCTGTTTAAAATATGGATATAAATCACTGCAGAATATACTTTTCATTCGGTGAGAGGTTGTCTGCCTCCCAAAAGGGAAGAAAAATCTGGCCAAGGGCACTTCGGCAAACTCTTTAAAAATTAAATGTCATAGACTCATGCAAATGTATTTGACTTCACTGTTATCTGAGTGATGTTAAGTGTCCCTCTGTTCCTTCTTTCACCAGTTCTGAGTGTGCATTACTCATTTCTGTACCTTATAGTAGTCTGCATCTTTATGAACCATGAGCAGAAAAGTCAGTCCTGGTGGAATTCCCACCCTCTACCTCTGCTACCAAAAAGGTAATGGTTTTGAAGACATCAAGCTTTCAGATTGAAATGAACTTTTGGGTAGGTGTAGCTAACCTGGTTAGTAGAGGACTGTAGGTAGAGAGCTCATGCTGCCTGTGCTCTTCTTATGGAAAGGGCTCACCCATGCAAATACTAGACTACGCTAGAAATCTTTCCTTAAACAAGTAATTGGACAAGCAGACACCCATAGGAACAAAATAACCCCCACACACACCGATGCATATACACTTTCTACATCTTCCCACAAGGCTGAACTTTGACTGAGGCAGGTTTATTTCTACTGTTTCTGCACTTAGCTGTTTAAACAATAAAAAACCAGCACTATTACAGCAACAAATACCGCACCGCTTAATCATTCTTAACTCCTGTAATCGTTTTGCTTGTAGCTCACAGACTATATAACCCCTTTCCACATGTACCTTTCTCAAATATTTATGGATAGTATCTGCATGATTACAATGACAACAAACCCAAGCTATATAGAAAGACCAAGAAAATCTATGGCTTTTTTTCACCTGTTGTAGCACTGTGTGGCGACTGAGAATGGCCATTCTTTTCTACACATCAGATACAGATTTTATTTTTATTGGTTGTTTGAAGAATAACAGATAAAGGCTGGATGTTCCTATATAATCAGAGGTCATGGGAACAGGGCATGTTTCACTGTGGATCTTTATGAAAACTGTGGGATGATCATGGAGAGGGAATGCACTTCCCTGATGACAATACTGTCACAGGTATACTCACCTTGCCAGGTGGTGGCAGTATTAAGGGCACAGTCTCCTTTACTGCAGTGGTAAATCAGACATAAGATGAACCTTGGCAGAGATATGACAATAAAGTTATAGTTCCCTCCAGCAAAAGCCACTCTACTGTTTTCCAAAAGGTAACACATGGATCAGAGGTTTTTTCCTTGCCTGGGCTCTAAGCAACAAACTGGGTGATGGCATGGCAGGGAGGGATGATATCAACATCTGTCTTTAAGATTTTCATCTGTATAAACAGATCTCTGGGCTGTTTTAGCTTTATGTCCTCACTAACTCTAGGAACAGATCAAGTACTACTTTCAGAAAAGACTTTCAGTAGTTTACAGACTGTTTCTCCATTTAATTAGGAATAATTTTTTTTTAAATTTCATTTGGGCAGAAATACCTACCACAACCACCCATGTCTATAATCCAGGTGAATATGTGATTTTCAGGTGTTAGAAGCTTTTCAACAATCCAATAGCAAAAAATTTCAGAGTTTTCACCCAAATAGTATCTCCAAGAGATTTCCCTGCAGTTAACAGTCTTATGTGACTGCAAGTTTGCAAAGAGTGATGGGCACATGGCTTCCTACCACATAACAGCTATTAGGACTGGCAGGCAGATGCATCACAATAGTCAGCAGGTAGTTGAAATGCGCCAGTCTGTCTAGAGTCTGGTCCCTTGGACCTCATGGCTATATCTAAAGTGGGTGTGAGTGCTCTAATCTCTCCCTTCTCTGCGCAAACTGTGGACCCAGACAGAACTTACCTGCCTGCCTGTCTGTGTGCCAGGATAGAGAAGGAACACGAGAGATGGGCTAATGCATACCTGAATCTTTATTGGGAAGCCATGATGTGCACCAGGGTTTAAGAGTTTCAGAGTTTCTATGCATTCACTGGATTAGAGATAGTCCACAGTTTGTAGCAGTCTTGGCTTCTCATAGCCAAAATTATTCTTTGCTAATGTTGCTCCTGGACTTTGGTCTCCTGAGTAGGACCATATTGCAACAATGTGAGCAATACTAAGTGAAGGGAAATGTACAATGTGCAATACCGAGTGAGGGGAAATGTAATATTCCAATTATTAATTGCTAACTGAGCCTCAGGGATGCATGCAGGATGAGAATGTTCTTTAGTATTGTATTTATTGTTATTTCAAATGAACAAATATTGGCAACAGAACAATGGCTTTCATTATGGAAAGGTGGGCTGAGAGCTGTCTCATAAGAACCCATGAGATCTGGAGGGATTGTAGCCAGTTTGGCTGCTCCTGTTTTTTTCTCCCCTTGTATCAAATACTAATGTAAAACATTCTTACTTTCCACAAAATATCTTAAGTAGCCTTCTCCTTTTACCTTGTTTATAGAAAACCAGGTAGCACTCTGCAATTTTTGTAACACATTGTTGGAGTATTTTTGCAATGCTGTATTTTTATTCTGCTCTGTGAGATGCACCCATTCTTTCTGGATGTATGAAACTGAGGAGATCTGAGCCTTGCTGACTTCTTGTATTTGGGAAATTAGGCATATCATGAGGATATAGGTACTTTTGTTTTGAAACACAGTGCTTTGAAGAAAGCTCATTTTGTTCCTCGAATAAGTTTGTGATCACTGCACTTACCAACACACTTGGTCATTGTTTATACTGCATTTTTGAAACCATCAACTTCGCTTTTATCTCAGTTGCAGTGTTGTGTGTGTGGATGTACTTCTACAAACAATAGGACACAAGTGTTTCTTATTTTAAAATCTTGATGACTTGCAACATACCACAAA
Source organism: Illadopsis cleaveri (assembly GCA_013399915.1). Classification (NCBI taxonomy): domain Eukaryota; kingdom Metazoa; phylum Chordata; class Aves; order Passeriformes; family Timaliidae; genus Illadopsis; species Illadopsis cleaveri. The sequence continues at coordinate 4,045 of VXBB01024984.1, forward strand.
CTATTTATTCTTTCAAAGCCTTGCTGAACCATGTGCTTTTTTCAATACAATCAATAGATCTTACAAAGGAAGAAAGTTTGCTTGAAATTACTTCTTGAAATGAACACCTCTGCCTGTTAATAGTTTCTTTCATCAGCAGCTGACTATTTTGGGGAACAATTGTTTTCTTTTTCTCCCTTGGCACATGCTTTGGGAGTATTCAATAGCATTTAGTGTGCTGGATAGCTTCCACAACACTGACCAATATAAGATGGACCACTAAGGTAGTTCAGTAAAGGGAAGCTAAACACAATCAAAGCTTTCCAAGTTAAGGACCCATTTGGATGGCGCCTGCAAGCCAAAACATTTGGAAAAGTTACTCTAATTGTGACTGAAAAACCAAGACCATAAATAAAACTGTAAGTGGCTCCAGATCCTAACAACATTGTTACTGCAAATGGGCATTGGTACAACCAAGGGTACATCAGCTCTGAAAATAAAACACTTTCAACAATGCTTCCTTGCAATAAACTTTCAAGACACTTCTTATTAAAGAAACAACACCAAAACCTGTGGGAGTTGATACTGAAAGCATCAGCAAACTTTTGTTTGGGAGTCAGAAGTTGTTTTTGTGTATGCAGCCAACATAAACTGCACCTTGTAATGTGTAAGACATTAATGAAGATGACCAGTTGACTGCATGCCCATAAGATTTTTAAAACTGGAATTGAAGAGTAGAAATGAACGTGAGTGGGGAGGGAAGAGCAGGACAGAGCAAACCAAAAGAAGGTGATCATGCATATTGTGGCCACTTTTGATGCTGTCATTGACCCCCTGCTGCCTAGCTGCCTACTGAATACCTCGAGGAACAGCTGTATTTCTTGACAGTGGGCAAACCTCAAGGTTTAGTTCACTTTGAAAAGCCTCCGAAAGTTTAGTTGCTATCCAAAACCTATCTGAACCCTGTTGGTCTGGAAACCAGACTACAGAGCTTTTCAAGATCTGGCTTGCTCGGGACTTTGCTCATGTTTCCATTTCTTCAGCCAGACCAGCTTCACCACAGGCACAGCCATTTTCATGGTATTTTGGTACTTCATTTCCTGTCAGGCCTGAGACCAGGAAGTGCAGAGGCGCCTGAAAATTAAAAACTGAGTGAGAAAGAGTTGGAATCGAAGACCTGTTTTTGAACAGCAATGAAGGTCCGAGTTTGGTTCAGGAGTGACATTTTTTATCTGAATAAATTCAAACATTCTTGGGCAATCTGCAGAGTGAATGGAGGTTATACCTTGCAAAGGACTCAGGGATTTCAAAAAATTTTGCGTTTTCTTTAGAATCAAAACCCAAATGCATCTTAATTTTCTGGTTGATTTAGTATTGTGCTCTGAGGTAGGTTTTTAAAGAGTTGACATTACAGATTCATGACGAAGGCCATTTCACACTGAAAATTTGTAATGCTTTCTTTCAAATTAATATAAACAAAGTAGTTTTTGACTTAGTGAATACTGCCTCCTCTCCTCCTCTACTGTCTTCTACAGCAAAATTCTGGTGATGCCAGTAATTTGGTCTCAATGGCCCTGTGTATTTTTACAGGATATGGTTCTGTTGACATTTCTTTATCCACTTCTGGTTATTAATTGCTAATCACTGCCTTAATATTATCTGCAGTGGCAGATAAAACACTTTCCAGTGCAGTGCTGGAGGTGAACCTCGAAAGAGAAAATACTTTAGAAAAAATCTGCAATACGCTAATCTCACACAGAATAATTTATGCCAAAAGAAAAGGAGGGATAGTGACATTTAACACGATGTTGTCCATAAGCAAATAAACTTAGAGAAGTTTATTTAGTTAAACAAAACTTAAGCAAATAACCAGAGAAGAGAAGGTATAGCATAAATGCCTACATTTTTCCCTGCAGTTTTTCAGTCTAGCTTCCCCCTGTACATAGGGAGGGAGTTGGTCTGAATTACAGTCATTGTTGTAGTGCAGTGGTGCGCATGTGATACAGGGATACAAACTTCAGTTATGGGGAAGTGAAAGCTACCTAGAAGAGTATGGACTAGTTTTTAGATTGGTGTGATTAGACTTTATCAGAGGGTTACTTAATATGACTTTACCAAATTACCAGTGGTTGTCAAGCAGCAAAGCTAATGCAGTGTCACATCTTACCACAGAACCCATGAAGTCAGTCTCCCAAATGGAAGTTTCAGCTGGTCCTTGCAGAAGAAATCACTTTGATGAGTTAGTAACTGCCCTTCAGTGAATTCTTTTCCTCTCTCTAATTTATTACCTTTTAAAAGTGACCACTAAGTGTTTCATCAGCTGTCGAAAATCCAGGCTAATAGAAAATGCAACCTAGAATTCTGGTCAGGACAGAAAGAGAAAACATTTCCTGAAGGGGATCCTTTCCAGCTCTCTCCCTGGCTTGCTCAGTGGGTTGCTAGAAAACTTGCTTGAGAGTTACATCATTCTTATCCAAAACCTAGCTTTTTAAACTTCATTTACTTTAGGCTACTTGTTCTGTCATCTTCTGAGTCACTGAGTAAAGATATTTTTTTTTCTTTTGTGTTGCCCTAAATTTGTTTCGAGGATGTAATAATATAGTTTCTTGTCTTTTATGTGTTCATTTTAAAAATGTATACACATTAGCTGTCATACATATGCTATAAATCTTTGAATCTGTCCTAGAGCACCGAAAGAGTACTCACATGGAAATAAAGAAAAATTCCTGTACTTTGGAATGCTCTTGAAGTTATGGATTTACACTGTAGTTTGCAGGTTTTTAGAATAAAATTGCTGCCATAAAGTGCTCACAGTCTTTTTGCTTGGCTACCTTTTTCATGCAATTACTAATATTCTGACCTTTTTTCAGAATTAAAACAAAGTGCTGTCAGTGAGTGAACAGAGTAGAAGCTCAGCAGAGATCAGTACATTTTTTTGTATGCAAGTAGCAACAGATAAAGGATAATTTTGTTCATATTCAGGATGGACTCACTATGATCCATTTGGCAAGCTGCAGTTCACAGAAAACCTGCAGATTGCAGATGTTCTGGATGTCAGGGTGGGAAGGCAATGGCTCAGTTCCATTATCTTTTTCTTGCTCTTATCTGGCGTAAAGTGGAGGAATGGTTGAGTTTAGTCTGAGTAAAATCTGCCATTGAGTCTCATTACTACTTTGAAGGATGGGGAGAAGAGTGGGTGACATTTTAGTAGACAATCAAACCATTCTAACCATATTTTAACTGCAACATGTCTACTTGTACAGAAATGCTGTTAAATACTTCCATGTGTCTGGAAGTATCACAGAATTCAAAGTGTGTGAGCTGGGGATCTAAACCATGCCATCTAGAGAACCACTTCCCAATGTTTTTCTTAGCTAGATGCTGCTCTTCACAGTGGCATCTTTCTCCAAATGGTAGAATCTAGGGTTTGGGGCTGCTGTGCTGAGAACACAAGGTGGAAATACAGCATTGACAGCATGTCAGAAAGATGGTGATACTAAAATGTGAGAATCTCCTCTCAGTGAGGCTGATATGTGTATGTCGTTCTGGTTTCAATGCACTTGTCTTCATCCTGATTTTCTACAATCATTCAAACACACTGGGTTTCTCTTTGGGACTGTGAGGTGAACCTAATGGTCTTAAAATTAAAAGGAGATTTTCTATTAGAAGCAGGAGGACTCATTCAACACAGCTTAACAACGATCTCTGGTTTAGTTGTCTCAATTTATTTGTCCTTGTCTGTGCAGGTGAAGAATTATTTATTGCATTTAATCACAGTGTTTTAATCAGTAATCCTCACTGTAGCCTGCACATGGATGCTACTTAGTGCAGACAAAGGGGTGTCAGTGAAACTGGGCCAGGCTCTATGAAGTTATATTTGTTAATGCTGTGATCACTGTGCATCACCTTTTTTTACCTATAGCGCTGTATAATACTGCTCAAGTCCAGGGAGCAGTTGGGCTCATGTGGGCTGATGGTTTTCTGGAGTGAAAGATCACTGTGGAAAATGTCACTTTTTAAAGGAAAAATTTCTATCAAAGAAATGAAATCAAGTAAGTGAAACCTGGTCCTGAAATAAGTATGCTACAATGTACTCGAGGGCAGCACATATTGTAAAGATACCTTTGTCCCCACAAGAGGGTGCAGAAATGAAAAAGATTGTCAACACAGAAAATAAATCAGGCTTTGAGTTAACCATAGGTTTATTTGTTTAGTAAATTATCTCTGGTGTGTTGGATGACTTATTTCTGGAAGAGAGCCATCAAAGATTTAAGTGACACAAAACAGAAAGCATAGATGGAAGGGTCTTTGCAGATATTTCTCCTTTTCTCCCCCTGTCCATTCCGTTGCAAATACAGAGCGGTGGCACCACTTTGCGCAGCGTCCCCGGGGTCAGGGAGGTCACCTCTCCTCGGGGGCAGGGAGGTCACCTCTCCTCTTCACGGCACTTCAGGGATGCATCACGGGAGGGAGAGCAAGAGCAGCGCGGTCTGCCCCATCTCCACCTCGAAGAGCTGAAAGGAGGGGAAGCGCTTGTTTCCCTGCCAAGTGACTTTAGTCCGGATGGGAGGAGGGAAACAGCTGGGCACCTTGATTTTTCAGCACTTGCCACTCAGTTGCACATCCGATCAGAACTCAAATGGGAAAAATCTGAAATGGGAAGAAGTCTTGACACAAACTATTGAAAGATAGAAAAGAGTTCCTCGAAAAGAAATTGTCTTTAGTGGCATGGCAGGGCTTGACATTCATTAGCAATTATTAGCATTCATGAGAGCTCAGGGCAGGCTGATGTGGACAAGAGGGAATATATGGCCTAACATATGAGATGCTCTTGGCCGTGAGACATGAGGAGGGGTTCAGTCTGCAGAAAGCATGGGACATATTAATTTCATTGCATGTATCCATTCTGTTTCTTTTTGCAGCATTTATTACATAAATTCTGGTGAGCAAGACAAAACAAAGTGGACAACTTATTTTTTACACTGTATTTAATGGGATTGTATTTCAGACCGTATTCTCTTGGGACAGCACTTTCCAAGCATGCCAAATTTTTGATAGATTTCAGCCTAAGTGGATTTAGTTGCAAATCTGAACTTTAAACAGGAGGTTTTATCTTTCCATCATGTTTTCTCCTTGAAAGTTTCCATAAATTACGTTTCTGAGAGAAAGGGAAAGGTTTTTTTGGAAGAAGTGTTCATTTAGTAAATTGCTTTTCTGTTTAAGCTTCCCTTTTCCAGGTGCTGAGTGACTCCCAGAGCAAAAGCTCTGTCATTGCTTGATAATGGACTTCCATTAATTTGCAATAAAATTACCAGGCAACATTCATGTGTTGGTAATTGATTTCACTCTGAAGGAAAAATGGCAAAAAGCAGAGTTCAAATGTCTACTTGTCTGTAACTAGTGCAGCAATTTTCTCCACTGCAAAATGGGTATCAAGTACTTCTCCTATGAAGTGTCAGTGTTTATGTTCATTAGCTGCAAGACCAGGAGAGGTGTATGGCAATGACAGAGTCAGGGTATTTCCTACTAGATGACAAAACCAGATCCGACACCAAGACTAAATGGCTGATGGAGATTAATTTTTGCATCTTTTTGGCTGGTGGCAGACTCACTGAAGCTCAGTAGGCACAGCACTGCTGGTTTGGTAGAGTGACTGGTGAGATAATCACAGGTTCACAATACATGTAGTATTGAGGTGAAAGAAAAGAAAAAAGAGCTAGCTGAAACACTTCTGCTAGGACCTGGAAACTGGGATCTTTTGGGACTGTGACTGGGCACTCTCTGGCCACTGTAGATTTTTCTCCAATATCCTCCTTCCCCATGCAGTTGATCTTTTCTTTGTACATCTTCAATGCCTTTTCTATGTATAGACTCTATATACATAGACCAAAACGTTTGTATTTGTACAATGTTTTGGGCAAAAGAGTCTCATGCCTGGTTGGCCTTCTTGGTCTGCCAGTTTTCAAATTCAGTAATAAATAAATCTTGAATGACACCTTCTTGCAGGCAAGACTGAACACAAATAACAGAGGATATACAAATAATAGAGTTCATCAGGTAGTTGTGGGCACAGTCTAGTTCCTTACACCCTCTGCAAAGTATTCAAGCTGGTTATTTTGTATAGGCTTTCCTATATGTATGTGTGTGTATACACACACACACACACACACAAATACACACTTTGAGCCTACTCTACCTTTTGTAAAGAATTGGAGCAAGCAATTCAACATTACAGGAAGTGATCAGCAAAATTGTCTATTCTCTGGTCTTGTCATGCTGTTGGCCAAAGTGTTCTGCACCGTGCAGAGAGCCAAGTGTCATCCGCTTGGTATTTCCTGACTTGTGAGAGCTTAGTGTTTCAACCTTATCATTGCCCTAAAGCTGGGCTTCTCAGGCTGTGGTATGCGTTTCCTTTCATGGTGCAAAAACTCTTTATCCCCTAAAGAAAAAGATCCCTGAATCGATGCAGCCTAATCTTTCCTACAAAGAATAAACCTGCATGTTTGGATGCCTTTTCCTATTTTTGCACGTAGGTCAGATGGAGCTGGAAGCTTCGCCACCCACTGCCCTTCCCTATCTTTCAAAGGAGAAGAGGAGATGGGTTTGGATGAAAGATGCTTTCATCCTGTGAGTGCAGACCAAAGAGCTGAGAGCTGTTCTTGCTGCTACATTCACCACCTCTGAGTATACTCTCTTTTTCTATAGCAGCAGCACAAAGAATCCTCTGGGAAACCTGGTCCAAAGACTCTCTTGACAAACTCAGAGAGATGTCAGGCACTATCAAGAAGCACAGAACTTTTTCCTATAGCCTTTCTGTGGCTTCAGAATGTTGTATCCATCAGCTGCAATAAATTCCCTAGACTGCCATTTTCTACCTTAAGATGACCCATGTCAGTCATATATGTGTATGCAGGGGTACACTATATACATTCCCATGCAAACCTTTTCCTCCTTTTGTTTTCCAGCAATGATTGGAAAACCCTCATAAAAGCTTAAAGCTCCCTTGGGGTTAATAACCAGAATGTCAGATATTTTTCCCCTGAAGTTTGTGAAATTTGATCTGACTGCTTTGATCTGCTATTTTTTGTTTGTGTATTTTGGTCTAAGGGATTGATTCATAGGAGCCTAGTGTTAGTTTTCATTTGACAAGATATCTAAGTTGTTAGGTTTTGACTGTGTTGAAAGTGCTACAGGGCAGCTGTGTTTGTTAGTTGATGAATTTGTGTAACCTAAAGACTGAAAAGAACAAAAAGAATATCATCTCCCTTCAAATCTCAAATCAGATCACTTCAGGAAATGCCTCAGGCAATATTTGATTTTATTTTAGTGGCTCTCATGATTATCATTCTAAATAGTGACAGAAGAGAGCTTTTACTGCCTGCATTGCTTTTTATGACAGGAGAAATCGAAAGGTCACACAGTATCTTTCCTTATTAAAAAAGTGAATTATTTCTTTAAAACTGCTATCCTGAGTCTTCTCAACACACCTGAGAGTGAGGAGACTCCCAGATGAGATTCATTTTACAGCCTTGTCAGGAAATCACACTCCTTTAATAGAAATAAGAAGCAACCAGACGTCTCCAATGAAATTAGGATGTTACAAATAGAACTAATCACATGTAAAACCTCACTATTTCCAGCTGACAGCAATTAAAGCAGTGTCAGAGATGCAATGAAATTCCCTCCAGGGATCTTCATAAAATTGAGACAAACATTAGAAAGAGTGTGCGTGCTGGATGGAAAAGTTTGAAAAAAAATGACAAGTCTATCAAAGCTGAAGCGGGGGTCACAGTTCATACTCTCCAGCTCTTTTGTGGTATGCAGGATGTCTCTCAGGAAGAGCCCTGCAGCTATCTGCTGTCAACAACAGCAAAGCAGGTGTGCATGTGTGCCTGGACTATATGCTTTCTCTTTCTCATACCTGATGCTTCTTGCTTGAATAAAGGTCAGCATCTTTTAAAACCTTGTGGTTATTTTTTTACTGCTGTTTTTTGCTAGAAAACTGTTCAGTGGAGTGAGATTTAGAGGCTGTTGTTGAAGTATAATTGGAGCTGATTACCCAATTTCCTTTCATTTTTCTTGACTTTGAAATAGCCTGAGGGCTGCATATGTCATATACACACATTCTGTGTCCTGTATTGATTAAAAAGTTGTGTGATGTGTGCCAGGTGTCTGCAAGGCAGTTCAAACAGTGAAGTAGCATAGGTGAGGGGAAGTGAGATGGTTTGCCCCACCAGTACACTCTTCTCTCCCTTCTCTTTATTGCTGCTGGATGGTGTTTACCTTCTTGAATCAACCCTGTTGTCATATTTGTCCTTCTTACATGTTGTTGACCAATGCATGTGACTACAGAACCTAACGGTCCACTGAGATAGCCTCTAATTAATGAAATAAAACTTGTTAAAATCCTGTCATTCACTTTTCAGGGCAAATATAGCTCCCTCTCTTACTATGAATTTGATAAATCCCGTATCCACCAAACAGTTACTGTAAGACTACCAATTGTTTTTTTCCTGTGAATATGATAGTTCTGGTCTTTGTGGCAAAGGCACAATCTCTTCTAAGACACAGCTATTCTTAAACAACATGTTCAATGAAAGTTCCACAGACTCTTTTGGGAGACAGAGGTTGGCTGATAGATACCTGAGCACAGTGGAACCACTGGCTCAGTTGAAACAGAAGTGAGCAGAACCTGGAAGAGACAGCAGTTAAAGTCAACAGAATGGGGAGCTGTGCTCATGCCAAAAATGTGTGAAGAAAAACGCTTGAGTCTCGGAATTTTTTATGTTTCTTTTTTCCCCTCAAAAACTAGTGTTTGTTTCAAAATGAAATGGGTTATAAATAAAATGAGCTATAAATTACATGTACACATTTTGGTAAAATTCTTCTCTTACAAGCAACCTGCAAGGCCATCTCCAAATGATTCATATTACCTCAGTAACATTGACTATCTGCACATACAACTCTGTTAAATCAGACCTAAGATTGTGTATGTGTATGGTTCATCAACAAAATCATTAAGAAAGCTAATGAAACTGGGAGTGCTAAAATACCTGTTATTCATTCTAACTGCATTATCTGGGCAAGCCTATTCAGTGTGCATTGCTTTCACAATGCACTCTTTTTCCAAGCTCATGCCTCTCAATCAGTCCTGCTGTCCCCCATGGTCTGGAATCCTGCCCAAGCTTGATTGCAGTGTGTCAGGTGAGGTTCCTGCTGCTTACCTGCTGCTTCCTTAGTTGACAACCTCCCATGTGGTCCAGAAGTGCTTGCACATTGTGTTAAAACTCCTGCAGATTGCCTGTGAAAACACAGAATTGAGGGAGTTTGTGTTTTCAGCAGGCAGCCTCTGTCTTAGCAACTGTGTGAAACAAGTCAGTGCTGTTATTTCAGTTAATGTGGCCAGGACTCCCTCGTGTCCATTAACCTGAAGCTGTGAATGAGTCTGTGAAAAGAAGGGCTGGTCTTTCACTGTTCAGGTCACTTGCATTGTTGTGGTAGCACATTGATCAATATTTTGAGCTTTTTCTAGCTCAGAGATCTCTGCTGCTGGCCGTTTTGCTATCTTAAATTGCTGTTGACTTCTGCTGTCTCTCAGATAGCCCTTTTTCTTCAGTGCATTTTTCATGTCAAAGGTGGACACCATTGCAGTATTGCTGTTTCATTTTCCATATTGCATTGGGATCTGTGCCATGGGAATCCATTTAACTGTTATGGTGTTGTTCAGATAAACTGAACTTGAATTGAACACTTTGCAGATTTAGCCTGATGGACTGTGAATCCAGATGTTACCCTTCTTCTGTTCATCACCTAATAAAATACATACCCAGTACTCTGTTACCCTAGGGATAATTTATCAGCCTCACTCAGCTTCGTTATGGACACTTCCCTTATCCTGTGGAGAGTGGTTGATCTGTCTGATGAAGTGCAGTCTCACTCTGTGTAGTAGGTTGTTTAGGAATTTGTCTGGGGACCCCTTTCCTATTAGAAAATATGTATTAGGGATTGGTAGGTAACCCTGATGTTCTGGTAAAGGTCAGATTGGTGACAGTGTGCCTGTAATGCCCCTCAGAACCACAGGAGACAAGTAGGTTCAAAAAAATGTTGGCAAATATTTCTGCCTTATTCCTAGGTGGCTCGCGGATCATTGCTGTGTTTCTGATTGATGGCTGAGTACAAGAACAACCTCACATGTGAGGCACAGTTGCAGTTGCCCAGTTGTTGCTATTTGTTTACCATCAGCTCTGTAGTTCTTCAGGAGCCAGTGGAAATGGAGTTGGTGAAAAGGATGGCTTCCTCATCTACTCAACAAGCTTTTGTGAAAGGCTATATCAGCTATAGCATGGGCTGAGAAATAGAGAAAGAAGAGTCACACATACCCAAAGATAGGTACACATATTTTTGAAGGATCAAAACAGAAAACCACAAAAGAAGAAGAATGTGTCAATCAATATTACATACAAGATAGCCATCTAGCTCCAGGCAGCCTAGGGAAAGTGCTTTCTTCATGCCCCAATCACGTACATGCATGTACTGACTCCTTTTTTTGGTCTTTTTGTTTGCTTTTAACTAATTTCCTTCATTTGTGGATAGATGGCTTTTCATTATCTGAGATTTTAAAAAAATTGTTACCAATAACAAAGCATGTGAAATCTTTCCTAGCTAATCTGATTAGATGAATGGCTGAATATTTTCTCTCATGGTAAGAATTATGTAATCAAAATTACAAGTGATTAAAAACTACCAATTGTTGCCTATGAAATGTTGCATTTTTAGAGAAAATACTTCTTAACCAAACAGTTCTTCTGTTTGAAATTTTTCTATAAATTTGGTAGATTTTTTTTAAATTCTGTGTACAAAATGCTAATGTTCTTAATGAGATGGAGAAACACTCTCATTGTATTGCAGAGATGTGTAGTAATATAAAAGAGCTTGGCTTGCAAAGAGAGCTAACAGAAAACAAAAATGCAGGAAATCTAGCATTTTTTAAGTAGGAGGATTTTAATTGGAGAGAGCTTCAAGCAGCTGCAGTGTTTAATGCACAGCGTAACATGGATGAAACTACAGGCTACTATAATTATAGTTTTGTATCAGTAACAGGATATCTGCTAAACAGGAATTAATACAGTTTTAAAAGTTTCATGTACTGATTCTGCTTCTGTGACTCATTTCTAATTTGAAAGATATTCTACAAAATTAGCAAATTCTGCAACTTCTCTGACTTAGCTCCTTCTTAGCAATCAATTATTTTAATATTGTAGACAATATAGAAATATTCACTGCTGTCTTTTTTTTTTGTAAATTTCTTGAGAAGTTCCGTGACTATTTTTAATATGCAAATATCTATTTCTGATGACAGATTTGATGTATATCATAAATGTGGCTCATTTAAAAAACAGCTTATCAAGCCCTCTGTTCAGAAAAACCATAGCTTTAGGACAGAAGAGCTAAAATATCCAAGGATTTTGCAGAATTTATAGAATATTTTCCAGCCTTGAAGTATCTTATAAAATCAGGCTCTGTTCATTAAACACTTGCAGGCATAACAAATACTGGTTAATTGTCATACCATGCAGGACAATCTTCAGGTACATCTGAACTATGGGAAAAACTGACATTTGAATTTTAATTTATTTTAACAAGAAACTGAGATAAGACAGGTCAAGCTGTTGGTTGTTACTTTTGCTAAATTTGTTTCTGACCAGGCATATCAAAATGTTCACAGACAGCTGCAGATTTATCCCTGCAGAAACAGGGAAAAAAAGTCCTTACATAACTATTACCAGAGCCAAACACTTATAAAGTAAAACTGTTTATTTTATTATCACAGTTTGTTTTTCTGTTTCATATCCACACTCTTCTTTGCATGGCAGATATGACCATCTGTAGAAGTATAAAGATGTGATTTGGGAGTTGTCTCCAAAGATCCATTTCTGAAAAATCCCAAGTTATTTAAGTAAAGTATTTTTAAAGGTATCTTTGGTGTTACATAGAAAATTGCTTTGTTTAGTTGTGCAAGTTCTTTTACATTTATATCCTTTTCATGAACTTAGTGTCAGAGTGACCTTACCCATATCAAAATCTTTAGTGTCAAAATAGTCCAGCTGTTTTCTCCAATTACCCTAATTACCCAATGTCAAAACATCCCAACAACCCAGTCTAAACACATTTGAGTCCAACAAATTAGCACATGTAAGGCTTTTTTCTCATATTATTCTATTAAAAATGAATTTCCCTTCCTTGGTCCAAAGAAAATCATTACACATTCGTCTCAAGGGACCAATTCTTTTTTACTTGAACCACTACAACTGCATCTTAATATGGTAAAAAATGTAATGTAAAAGGCAAGAAGCCTACATTAGAATGTCAGGTGCTGTGAGGACCCGGGAGTGGGAGCAGTGGGGTCTCCGTGTAGGCAGGCAGAGTCTGTCCCATCCCCCACCAGGAGCAGGCAGCTGTGGGGGCCTGGGGCAGCCCCAGCCTCTGGCATCAGATCATCCCTGTATGGGCTGCTCTTTAAGTGGGAAGTCACTCACAGCTTGGAATATGGGCATGGATGAGGAGAGCCCATGGTGAAGATGGAATGTGGCAGGAGCAGTGGATCAGCAGTGAGGTTTTAGGTGGAAAGTAGGTCCTGTGTGTGGGGACAAGCCTTAGCTGGGTTGTCACCTCTCCAGCAGGGCATGGGAGTCCCTCTTCAGGGACACCAGGGAAGAGGGGCTGCCAGTGGGCTGTGCTGTCTCTCCATTGATCCTGAGTTCAGACAGCCAAACCTTTATGAAGGGCATCGTCTCAGGACCCGTGCATGGAGATCCAACATTGTGTTTAAGTGCTAATGAGCAGGATGTACCCTAAAAAATCTCTATAATCTGTAAAATAATTCTTCTGATGAAAAATCCTTGCAGCTAGGTTTTTGGGGCAAGGTGACACAAACCAATTTCAGGCAAGCACGGGCCAGGCTGCTGTTTCTAGTTTTACAGGATGAAACTGGGTTGGTTGGTGTCTACATAAACACCCCAATAAACCACCTCTGCATTCTAGTTGATGTTGAGTTACATTGTACTTTCTATAATACAGATTTTCTAGCTTTAGTTGCTATGAAATACACAGGCAGTAGAGACAATTAACTTCTGATTTGATCACATATGCTGTGCTGAAGTTGCTTTGCTATTTGTGTGTGAAGACTTTTCCTTTGGAGAAGGAGAGTTAAAAGAAGGTAGCACAGTACAAAACCGAAGGACCTCATCATCCCCTAAGTCATGAAAAGACTGAACAGAGAATCTGCAGAAAACTGTAGAAGAAGGCAACCTTCTATATAGTGAGCTGGCTCAGACAGACTGTGGAGGCAATGTATATGCTGCAGTCTTACAGCTAATCACCCAGTGTGCCTGAGGAACACTAGGTTTTGTAGGTTCCCACATCATATTGACTGCTGTTTTGCAGACATCAGTAACCAGACTGTTGACAACTCATGTTCATATATCTGACAGGACGGCAGCCTGTAGGTAAAGTTTCCCCATCCACAGTCTCCTCAGGTGTGAGTAGCGAGCTATTACAGGAAATGAACAGCATGTTCCACATCACTTTTGCTGTTTTCCACACCTTATAAACCAAGAAGTGCAAGTAAACATTGTGGAAGCATGAGTAGGCTGCCAGAGGCAGAAGCTGCAGAGGGACGTGTCCGTGTCTGTGTGCACATCTGTGTGCCCAAGTGAAGGAAGCACAGGAAGGACAGGTGCTTCTAGTGTATTATTTATAACCATTTCCCCACTGCACAGCTGAGTATTGATCAAACACTGCTGGTAGTGGGATGTGGTGCAGCTCAGTGTAACTGTGTTACCATGGTGCAGTGCCCAAGATGCTGTGGCTTTCAGAGTCCTGCAACAGGGAGTAAACAGGGAGTAAACATATCCGCCTACAACAAGACAAATGTAGCAGTACAGTTCCTCAGCAGGCAGTGCAGGGATGCCCGAGATTACCATGTATGTAATGGTCACATACATATTAAACTGTTTTCAAATTTCAGAAGCCTAAAGTGAATAAGCAAGGTGCAAGTAACTAACAGATATGTGGCTTGCCTTCAGATGTTCAGACCAGAAAAGCCCTAGTGAAATCAGTTTCTATTATGTTGCAAGGTCTGGTCAGAAATAGTTCTGGACCTCAACAACTGATCTCATGTTGATGAAAGATCTTATTTCATGCCTTGCGTTTGCAGTTATGAAACAAAAGGTGCTTGCCAGCATCAGCTTTCCTGAGACAACAAGAAAACTGTCATTTTCTCCTCCCTGAAGAACGAAAAAAAATGTATCTATTTCTCATTTTTTACTGCAAGAGAAATATTTTCACTTTCACATTCTTACTTTACCATATCAGGGCTTCTTCCCAGACTTTAGGAGAAATGTTTACACTGAAAGCACTTGCAAAGTAATTTATGTTACTGTTGTATCTGGACGTAAGGTTGAACACTAAACCAAACTCATTTATGGGATTTGGAGCTGATTTTCCGTTCATAGTCAATATCTTTGGTCAGCTTGAATAAATAAAATAATAGGATGAATTTTAGAATCTTACAGTTGTCCTGGAAATTTTCATTGCTGCCTGATTGGTTTTTGCTACATTAGGCTTGTCTGATCCCTTTTGATGTCTTTCTTCAGGATAGGCAGTAGCTCATAAAATGATGAAAGTTTTCTACAGGAACTACTTATTAAGAGTTTATTAAGAGTGAGGTAAAAATTTTATTGGCAAGTCCTATCTGCATTCACAGTGAATGTATTAACCTTAAATGATCCATCCAGTTCCTCACTGAGATTTTCTTTTAGTGGAGATTTTGTCACATCATTGCAATAGCCTTGTTTTTTAACATAATGTAGTTAGAAATAGGCATTTTCACCAATATAAACTTATGGGTAGCACATCAAATGGATAATATGTATTTAATAGGGAAAGGAGAAATAAAACCCATTTTCCATTTGCAGTGGTTCTGTGTCAAGGAGATCTGCTGTAGCTGGCTGTTTAGCTAGTTTCTTCCCTGGATTTTTATAGCTGGTGGTGTAGAGAGTTTGATCTAGTAGGCTGGGAAGGGTCTGAGAGAGGTGTTGGTGGAGCTGAGGTGTGTGGAAGGGGCAAGGCGGGATGCACAGGCACTACCAGTGCCTCTTTGCTGAAGTGCTCCCTGGGGTATTGGCTCTCAGTGTTTTCCACAGTGCTGCTGCTGACAGAACAGACTGGGATTTCTCAGGAGGGCTTTCAATGGATTGCTTCACTGTGACTGGCAGCTGAGATCTGCTGAGGAGACACCTTCTTGTGGTGCCAAAACCAGTGCATAATGCTTGCTGCCTAGATAATCAAGACAATATTTGATATGTTCTGGTTTGAACTGAGTGTTTGGGCTAGAAACAAAATCTGGTGGAGGGACCATCCCTAATGAAAGTTCTACTCTAGATGACTTTAAAATACTTGTTTTTCTAGGGGGAAAGGAGCCTGTGCCCTCCCTCTGCTCACCAGAGCTGAACGCAGCCTGTATGCTGCAGATCTGAATTTCCTGTAGCTTTTCCTGTTCCTTCTGTTCTTTCTATGCCTTCTTTAGGTGTCATCTATAATCTGTTGCACAATGCTAACAAACTATAATTTATGAAATAGTTTAATTCCTCAGCTAAAGCTACCAACAAGAAGGGAATTCTGAGGGTCAGAAAAGCATTACAGTTTTTATACTGCAGGAGCCTTGAAATATAGATTAATAATTTGGGAATCGAACCCTTCTCATTATGTCAGCCAATGTCCCTTTATTATGCAGCCATCTCCCTGAGGAGAATGTCCATTTTCATGAGTTCAGTCCCATTTTTTTGTGGCTATTACTGTACAAACATTGAGTAGCTCTTTGAGCAATGACATCTCAGAGGGGCAAGCCCCCTTTGTAGAACCCATGCAGTCACCTCCATGCCCTGTCCAGTTCACATCTAATGTATTCAGGGCAAAGATCTCTGGGACTGGGTAAGACTCTCAAGTGTGAGGCTGTGAACTGTGAAACTCCCAGAAGTGCTTTCGTGGGGTGGTTTATGTGCCCTCTGTGGCAGTGGCGGTGTCAAGGATTCTGCTAAACTGTATTTGTTGATCTTTTTTGACCTGGTGGAGGGAACTGTTGGAATCCTGCCTGTGGCACACGGAGGAAACATAAATTCATTGGAAAGAAGAATTGAGAAACATCCCCTCTTTCCAGGCACTTCCAAACTGAGTGCTTCTGTCAAGCTGCTTTGGCCTAGCGGCAGAAGAAACATGTACCTGTTTGGCAGGAACAAATGGGATTTGTCCAGAGGAAATTGAAATTCTTCAACCTTGCCTTTTTGATTTGAATAATCTGAGGATAAAGCTCTGCTGCCCATGTAGTCCTCCCTTAGGGAGAACAGTGTGCTGGAGAAGAGGATTTGTTAGGCAGGTTGTTGTGTTACTCAATTTGAGCAACCACCAGTATAATCTTATATGGTGGTGAACTGAACATAAACCAAACTTTAGGGTGGATATAATGCCAGCTTGCATGTCATAATTTAACCTTGGTGCTCAGAGCTCTGTGGTTGCTTTCAGGAAACAGGATTTTCCTGCACTAGCATTGTGTGTGATTCATTCCACAAGTTCATGGTCGGGAGCACTAAATGTCACCCCTCTTTCTGGAGGTGGTGGGAAGAGGAGGATGTGAAGAATGTTGAAAAGATGTTCTCTGAACCACATAAGAGAAACAGTGAAAAAAGGAAGAGTTACATCTCAAGCCTTTATATCCCATGTGTATGTTACTGTGAGTTCACTCAAAATTGCTGTGAACACGGTGGCAATATTCTTAACTTAAGCTACTACTGTGTATTTAAGTCTTTGTTGTTGCATACGGGGGCATCCTGCATCAGTGAATTTGCAGCACGTATCTCAGAAGGGAACTCTGGGGAATTCTGCTGGATACCAGCCTCCATACACCTGTCAAGCCTTCCTTTGATTTCACAGTTGTGATAAAAGCTGTTGGATATGTACATTAGATAACAAAAGGAAAATTTTTTCTCTTTATTCAACTGGAAGTCGTTGCACAGCTGCAACTTGGAAGATTTTGACCTGTAATATTTGTGGGTGGGAACACAGTGATGGATTACTGACATCTGCTATTTATTTTGTCTTCTGTGAGATGCTGCTGCGTTTAGTGATGATAAACAGCATTTTTCAGTGATTCTGGATGTGCCCATATTAGTCAGCTAGTAGTCAAACTGTTCAGTTACGAGAAACTAAAATACTTAAACACAGTAGGAGATCCTCTATGGAATAGGGACTTTCACCATAGGAAAATATTTATAATATTCTAAGGTGTCAGCAGATGAAACTTGCACTTTTCCTGAGGGGAAAAGACAGACAACACTTCCCAATATTTGCTCACCTTAGGATCAGGAGAATAAACCCTACTGAAGGTTGTATTACAAATGGGTCCTTTCAAGAGTTCATCAGCCTCTTTACTTTTCTCGTCTCTTAATAACAGAGGAGACTGACATCCAACTGTCTTCTAAAATTTTGAAGATCTTACCTATTTGAGAAAAAAAGTACTATAGTTAGCAACACTTTAGTGACTCCTGTAAACTGGATTGAGTTCACTAGTTTGGAGAAACTAAAATTGTAACCATGGAGCTTTTCTATTAATAGAATCTAAAAGGGATAAAACACAGGATAAAGTAGTAAATTGTTTCTTAGTCGGCTAGGAAAATTCCTGAAGCTGAGCATTTTCACCACAAAGTGACACACCACAAGTCTATTACCTGCACTAGAACACATCAACTGAAATGCTGCAATATAGTGAAAGAAATTTTCATTTTCCCTGTGTAAACTTACAGTTAGTAAAAATCCCAGTTGCTGACTGGATCTTAGTAACAAATTACAAAATAAAGCAAAAGAGGATTTTACTGTGAATTTTTGGAAGTTCAGCCCGACATAGATGAGGATGCTTTTTTCTGCTGAATCTACAGTCCAGGGAAGGTTTAAATCTTGTAGGAAAATGATGCATAACACATTGTGTTCAGGTCTGGTTATCTGCAGGTACACTGTGTGTTGCTAGTGCTTTTCTCTATGAAATATAACAAGTGATTGTTACATTGATTGGGCTAAAACCCCTTGAACACTGATCTTACCTGGAAGCTCTCAAGGCCTGTTCTCAATAAGGAAATGTCCTTGAGTTACCAGTGCTGAAAAAGGGACATTTGTTTAACTTTTGTTTGTCCCAGTTATATAGCCCATCAATGTACTGATCAATCTAGTTAAGGATTTACCCTTTAGGGAGTCAAATGGGTTTAAAACGTAAACTGTAAATCTCTCTAGCTGTAACCTGTAGGTAAGTGTATTTCCACTGAGACAATAGCACAGTGTGGGGAAGTTTATCAACTTATTAGAGGAAAAAAACCCTCTGCACCTCAGCATTTTAAGTACTGCTAATCTAAATTGTGTGACTTGCGAGGAAAAGACACAGCTGTGCACACCAATGTAGTTTTTAATGGCTTCTTACAGAGTCCAAAAACCAGCATTAAAAGGCAACCTAAATTAATCAGTTACTTGGGAAAATATTTTCCAGGTTTTATTAAAACCTTTCACTTCCACAAGCTATCTTTTCTAGTGAGAAATAGCCAAAAAAGATGTTTAGTTAGAGATGGGTCTTCAAAGTACAACAGGCAGCTGCAATATTTAAAACTTTTCTCCAAGCAGGGTAACACAATTCCACTTCACAATTGTGTTTTTGCAGATGATACACTGATAGTTTTGGAAAATTTGCTTTGCACCCATCAGAAACAGAAATAGGTGGAACACCATTTTCCTGGTTCTTTGAGCCACAATAAAAGACCACAGAAATTTTCATTCAGCTAGTTACTGTTAGTGTGTGAATTCACCTCTGTAGCTTTATTCACACAAAAGAAGTTGAATCTTCTGTCTGTGCCAGAGTGAAGAATCATTGGAGACATGGCTGGGTTTTTGTAATGAGTGCTTATCACCTTTAAATGTAGATAAAAAAATTCCAAGCAACCAGAGATCAGAAAAATCAAGATCAGTTTCTTCCAGAAGCCTTTATTTTATCTGCATATATTCTCTTAAGGTACAGCTGGGCAAACAAAGGCACAGCTGGGCTGACAAAGTGTCACCTGGCCTTCTTGAAAACAACTGTCATTTTTCCTCTTATCTCAGTAACTGGAAGATTTTAATTAACCTATAGATATTACTTGCAGCTGTGAATCAAATAGTGGTGAATTTTCCCACTCTTGTGTAATGGACAAGAATTTTCCTGCTTTCTACCTACCTGACTGAAGAAAGATACTAATAATTTAGTTTACTGAATGCACTCTTTGGGTAAAACAGTAGCTCCCCTCATTGCTCTCTATAGCAGTATGTTTTTTACTGAAACGGAACCACAGTATACTAAGTCAGTAAAATAATATAATTTGTTTCTATAAATCTGACTTTGTATGTTTTTTCTTGTATTTAATGTAAGAATCACAGTATGAGTAGTAGTAAGGGAAATTTCTCATGCACTTCCTTGGGAACGTGACCTTGACTTAGATACGCTTTAACTGAAATAGTTCTAACTCCAAATCTTTCCATGCTCAGAATTTTTTTTAGGTACTCAAAAAAAGTGGCTGTAGCAGGTCACATAGCCTGTATAAAGAAAAGAAACTATGCCCAAACCCACAAAACTACCAACAAACTTTTGATTTCACATGTAAGCTAGTTCTGAATAGATAGATAAGAATGCAGATATACACATGAGCAGACTGAAGTATCAACGTTCCCCCATCTAACTAAAAAACACCAGGACAGTTTTCCTCTCTTGTTGAAAGCATTGAATTTACTCCTACAGAACTAACAAAAACATCTGGCTGTGACAGGTGTTGCAGTGTGGATTTCTCTGAGGCATCGGAGTTAATTTATGGATGTTTGGAAACAATTACAGCTTTTGTAGTTTTATTGTGATGAATAGTGTCACTATTGATGTGGACATTCAAGAAACCATATTTCTGTTCACCCTCTTTGCGCTTTGTGCTCAGATGACAGTAAGAGGTACAGCACTACTTGTTTTTAACTAACATGCATAGTTTTGTTATATGAGAATGTTCAGGTGGGCTTGAGAAAATCAATTCATGTTCTTATAAGTGTTACTATTTTTCTGGCTGGGATGAGGCTAGGCATCTACTCTGAAGGTTGCTGTTGTATCCCAGAGACTTGTTCTTTTGTTACCTGAGCAAAATCTAGGGAAATGGTGAAAGCAACTAAATGGGAGAAATTAGGCAGAATGTTCTTTCGTTGGGAAAAGATAGAATACTGATTAGTTGGGAAAATGATACGTTGAGGAAAAGGCTGGCAACTAGTTACAGTAAGTACTACCATCCAGCACAGAGCTTCAGTTTTGCATTTTCGTTCTTCATTAGTGCCTGCTGAAGAAGAGGATTCGAAGCTGTCTGACTACACTACTTTGAAAACTTAAATTACTGGGTTGTTGTAGCTCACAGTGAAAGGGGAAATGAAGGCTTATTTTGCATATTCCCAATATTTCTGAATTGTCAACTTGGTTGCCAGCATATACCACCCCTGAGAGAAAACATCTGTGGCTGGAGTCAGTAGACCTTTAAACTTAATTTGAAAGCACTTTCTCAAATGTGGAATTACTGGCCTAGACTCTAGGAAAAAAACCTTTTCCCACAGCTAACTGCATAGTCTACATATTTTGGTTTGGACACTGATTCTCAAGAGTGGGAAGATTATTTGATTTTATTACTGGGTTAATTACTTCTTATACAACCAGTTTCAGTATATTCATTTAAAAAGATGAACACTTCGAAATTCAGAAAAAAATAGGCTATTAGGGAAGTAAGTATTGAGTACATATTCCTAGATGGGCCACTCCTATTCTCATTCATACTCAGGCTATGTAAATTCATCTTATTAATAAGATTCAGCTTTTAAAAATAAAATTAGTTTGTGTTTTGAATTTTTATAACTTCAACTTCAAGTTATTGGATCTTTTCCTTTGGTGGAAGTTGAGGAAGATTGCTTGAATGAGAGAGGTATTTTGCTTGTTTATTACTTTCTGTCAAGTTTGCTTGCATTTCAAATGTTTTCACAATAGGTAAGTTCTGCTTTTTAATGTGTAAGCATTCAATGACTTGTCCTATGGAAGGAAATGGGATTGCTAATGTTAATGACATTAAAAGAGTTCAATGTCTTCCACAAATATTTGAGCAAGGACACAGCTGAGGCTGATGGATAATCTTCATAGAAGCAGAGTTCTAACTGTAAGCAAAACTGGGTTTGGAACCATGACAATTTTTGCATGCTGGAAATTGTTGAGTTCTGTCACAGGTGTCCCTACCGCTTAACTTTGGAATGATCTATTAACTTCTAATGATCATGTATTTGTTGATATAGCAAATTAATGATCACATCTGAGTTATGGGCAATGGAATTTATAATTTCAGTGGAACATCAAGTTGGCACGTAACTTGCCTGTTAACATGTTTATTTTCCATGTTTGTTTTTTGTTCTAGACCAAAAGGTACTTACTGTTCATGTTCCACACCTAATTTACCAGTTACCCCAAAGCCTTTAAAATCCAAAGTAGGTGCTGATGTATTTGGTGTGATATATTAGTTAAAATTACAGCAAATTTTGAGTTGCTGCAATTTATATAGACAGGGGCCTGAATCAAAATCTTGGATTTTTTTAAAACACACCAAGTTAGAGGAGGATTTGGATTCAGATCTAAACTCTGTGGTTTGGGTTTTTCTTTAATCACATGGTGTTACAAACATCTATTTCATGTTTCTAAACTGTCCCAGCTGTGCAGAGTATTTCCTTGAACACATTGGACTTATTTTTACACAGATGTAAATCACAAGTAACTTTGCTAAAGTCAGAGTAACTGATGCTAGTGGATGATGCGTAACTAAAGGTCTTTGCTGTCCCTGTGATGTCTCTCTATGGTAATAATACAGAAATTACATGTATTCATTGCATCCACTTTGGGAAGAAACTGTCTGCAGGTCTTTGTGTGTACAAGAACGGGACGCAGGTGTGTTAGAAAACACAGAATATAAATGAGTTGGAATGGCTGCTCTGTACAATGGCCACTTGAGACTTTTCTTAAGGTAGTGCTCAGTGCCATTGCTGCATCCTCCTTCCCATCTTGTCTCCCACCTCACTCGTTTCCTCCAGGTTCTGCTACAACCAGTGAATTCTCTTCACACATTTTGTAGCCTTGTCCTATTGCACCCTGTCAGTTCACTGGATTTGCCATTGTGCTGTTTGCCTCTCACCTTTAGGGCTGTCACTCATCAGCTCTTAGGAACCAACATTATACAGTATTTGAGGTAAAGAGATTATAAAACCTGGATCAAGTGTTGATTTCCACTCCAGCTTTCCCTATTGAATTACATAAAGGTTTCAACTGAACTTGAGCTATAAAGAAACCCAAGCCATTCTTTAGGTTGGACAGAGCTTGTAAAAGTTCTGTGTTTCTGTGTCTGTCATTCCCCATCCCTCCATCTTCATTATTCTTGCATGCGTATCCAGTTTCAGATTAAACTGTGGCTCTTCTTGTGGTATTTCTAGTCCTGGCCAGAAACAGGAACTCTGGGAAGCATTGCTGCAAAACCCTCTTGTTGAGTGTTCCTGTGTAGTTTTTCAGGCTTGCTCAATCTAATCTTTGTTTTTAGATCCTCACTGGATGAAAATAAATTACCATTCCTTTACCTGTGGCTTTATTTAGATGCAAATAAATGCTATTCTTTTGTTTCATCAAAGGAGGGGACTTATCTGTACTAGTGAAAGTGATCTGACTTGCACCATATTATGCCAGCAATGAGAAACTGCCTTACAGATTTGTATTTTCCAAAGATGAGATGTGGTCTCTCCACAGCTGCAATTCCCCTGGAGGAAGATTGTCAGACTTCTCTTCGGAGGTTGTTCATTCTTGCCTTTTCCAGCCAAGAACAATATAAACCAGGGTCATTCAAGGGTAAGATCCACGAAGTTACCAGTTCAGTATTGCTTAGCATGAAAATATAATCCACTAAGGGAGCACGAGAGAAAACAGTGAGTCCCACAAAATGTCACACTGCATATTCTATCAGATAGAAGAAACTACTACTTCAGGTGGCTCTGAGCAAGTAATAAAATAGAGTGCAAGGAGATGATTAGATCTACGACCTCTTCTTAAACAAAGTACTAGATCTTGGCTAAGGAATATAAAAACCTGATACTTTCTTTTAAGTTGCCATTCAAGTTTGTAACTTTGAGGCAGGAAGGGATGAACAATCATAAACTGCTTCCCCTTGAGCAAAGCAGTATTTCAAAGATTGCATACAGTGTGAATCCTGGAAAGAACAGTGGAGATTTTCTTTTTGTGTACAAAAATAGGTGACTAGGTAAACTGTTTTGAGAACACAGGTGAATATTTTAAGAGATCAGTTGTTCTTTCAGTATCTTAAGAGCAGCTTAAGCAGGTAACATAGAAAAAACAAATCTGTTTTAGCACTAATTTTTGTTATTCATAATACATCACATACTATTAATCAGAAGTGGACTTGCACCACAATATGAGAAAGATATAAAGGCGTCAGAAAGCATCTGAAGGAGGACTACAAAGATGTTGAAGGGTCTGGAGGGAAGATGTAGGAGGAGCAGCTGAGGACACTTGGTCCGTTCAGCTTGGAGAAGAGGAGACTGAGGGAGATCTTATTGCAGTTACAACTTCCTCCTGAGGGGAAGAGGAGGGGCAGGCACTGATCTCTTCTCTCTGGTGGCCAGTGACAGGACCAGAGGGAATGGCCTGAAGCTGTGTCAGGGAAGATTTTGGTTGGATATTAGAAATGTTTTCACCCAGAGGGTGGTCGGGCACTGGAACAGGCTCCCCAGGGAAGTGATCACAGCATCAACTCTGAGAGTTCGAAAAGCATTTGAACAGCACTCTCAGGCACATGGCGTGACTCTCAAAGTGGTCCTGTGCAGGGCCAGGAGTTGGACTCGATCCTTGTGAGTCTCTTCCTACTCAGGAAATTCTAGAATTCTATGATATTCAAGCTGTTAACCTGTTTATGCTTTGCAAGAACACAGCTTTATATTAAAAGTGTTCAGCTTGCATATTACATGTAAACAAAACAATAGAACTGGGGAAAACTTAAAGATAAATGTCAACCTATGGTGACTGGTGAAACTTGTACATCCCCAAAATTTTAACGATAGACACCTTTATAGTTAGTTAATGGTGTATGTTCTCTCACATTGACAGCTAAGGCTTAGTTAAGGCTTAAAGGTTTAAATTAAGAGTCCTTCATTTCTCAGAATCAAGTTTCCCCCAGATTTAACACTTGCTCTCTCTCTACTGGAATTTTATATATGCTTAACAGTAGATTGATAACTTTTGGACTCCATCTCCTTTCTATTGTGTGCACCAGGTCACCTGCTCCTTTATCTGGAGTTCAAGATTCAGCTTAAAACTTGACATTTGTTATAGTACTTCTGCAGGGATTATTAAATATAGTCTTAAAATTCACTGGTTGAATTTATTAATACAATTTTTCTCTATTTTTAAATAGTTTTATGTCACTTCCAGTGCTTGTTTTTGTGTTTTCTGGCTGTAAGATTCCTGTAGCCAAAGAACAAGGTCTAAATTGGATTCTTGTGCAGGCTTATGTCAGCTGTGCTGAAAGATATTGGAATATCTCTTGATTGACATGATTTTTAGACTTAGAAATGGGAAAAAGAGAATAATGTTTAGTAATGGGCAGCAAAAATTTATGAAACTGTGTATGCAACACATCTACCATATCAAAAAATACTGTATTTGTCTATTGGTTTTTTACGTGTTCTTGCACATGAAAACATGATACTATGTTTCACCTCTATCTGGACAAGAGTATTATGCTTTTGAGCCAGGGAGAAAGGAGTTGTATGATAAGTGGAGTGTGCTATGGCCCTTTGTATTTGCCTTTTCTAAAGGTTGCAACTGGAATACTGTGGCAAGAAACAAAGCTTTGACTGGACTGATTTAAGCAATAAGAGTGAGCTGTTCTGTTCTTTATCGTATTAATTACAGTTGACTCATGTCACTTCACCTGCCAAAACCAATGATGGTTGGTTGAGATTATATCCAAACCAGTCATAAGTTACCAATGAATCAGTAAGAGAATATTTTGGGCTGGTATACAAAAACATGTCTTGCTCCATATTTAGTTAGCTTGGATCCTTTTGTGGTTCAACAGTATTTTACAGAAACAAAACATTTTCAGCTTCAAGCAGAGTCCAGCTTCCTTAATAAAACTCTTAGTGCAAGGAGGGAAAGAGTTTGACCAATTTGCAGTTTCATTCCTCTTAAGGGCAGCTAGCAGGCATATATCTTACCTACTCTGTGTTCAAGACTTCCTACTGTCTTTTATTTTGATTACCTGGAAGCTGTTGTGATATTAAAAGCATGGTGTGCAGCAGATAAATTATGATATCAACTTCTTGTCATGCTAATCCTCAATCATCTCTGCTTTTCCAACTGTGAGAAGAAAAGATTGAGGTGTTTAAGTACAGAAACCATGTTGAGGAGCCTGTTCTTCTTGGTCAAAGTGTTTCCTATTTTTCTCAGATCACTTCATAATTTGGTTGAAATATTGCTGTGAAGAAGCACTGAGGTATAGCTTTTAAACAAATTAGTGGTAAGAAAAACTGTTTAGAAAAACCTTGAAAAATATGCCTCTGCCTTAACAGTGTCTGTTAGCTATAGAAACATTAATGTATCATATCTATTCTGTTTTGATGGATATATTAACAATGCTGTCATTGTTTCTCTATGTCTGACAGCTACATAAAGAACTATCTGAAAACTGAGGTGTTTCTAAAAGCTAAAAAACACATAACTAAATAAAACACTAAGCTAAGCTGACATATAAAATACAAGTAATTAATGCTTAGCCATAAATAAACCCCAGAGAACTAAAGCAAAAGTCAAGTCTGTGGCCATGTTTAGAGCCTGATCTTGTGGCTTTGGCACTTTTTTAATGTTTTGCTCTTACTGTATTTTTCATTCATGGTTTATGAAATGCTTTTCAAAGACAAGTAATGATAGTCTGATTTTTGTTGGGGTAGGTCTAAAGAAGCACTAAGATAAAATGTCTTGTCTATGATTTAGTCAGTTCATTGTGGGTAGAAAGTACAAATATTGCCTTGATTTTGAGGGAGACATGCTTATTTTAAGAAGGAAAATTGCAGTTATATATCTCTTGCAAAGTAAATTATTGTTGTTCTCCTCTACTCTTTTAGGCTCACAAGTGGAAAACTCTGTGACACCTTAAATTCAGTACTTCCCCTAAAAGAACTAAAAAAACCTGATCAGTACCACCATGTTCAAAACTTGAGAGAACTAATAGTGTGCAGAGTCCAAACAGATCAGCTTGTGTTTTTTCCTGGGAACATCATCCTAGATTGCGTTAAAAATGACATTCAGTGTTGTTGTGGGTTTTTTTTTTTTTTAAATTGAAACAAAAGTCATAAAATAGTTTGCAAAATATCCTCAAATGTTTTTAACAAGAAAATTCATGTGCTAGTTTTGAAGGACTCATACTGTTTGTCTTGCCATGTCCTTGGTTTGTTAATAAACCAGGCTTATTTCAGCCATGACTAAATCTTATGTAGGAAAGACCATTTGGAAGGATGACACATGTGGTTAAAAAACAGGAAGGAGTTTCTGGAGTCCTGTATTTAATTCCTAGCATTGCCACAGACTTCCTCTTTGACTTTGAACAAGTCACCACATCTCTGTGACTAAATTAACTGTCTGTAAACTGATGCTAGGAGAAAGTTTGTCCTTTAATTGCAAGCTGTGGGGAGAATGTATATTTGGGTATCAACAGCAGCTGCGGAGGACTTAGATTTTTAGCTTTCTAAAACATGAATCCAAGAGAATTATTTAAAGGTGTAGCCATTTTCTATGGGTTGTTTCCATAATGGAAAAATACCACAAAGTGCTTGGAGTTGTTTGCATCAGCAATCTGTGGTACTTTGGCACCTCTTCATAACCAACAGATTCATAGCAGAACATACTTTCCTACCTGTGCACCTGGGTCCAAGACAGTGATAATGACAGATGTGTCAGTCTGTCCTATGGCAGGTGTGTCAGTCAGCTAATGATGCTGCTCTGAGTAAGCTCTGGGTAGAGCCGTGGTGTAGACTGCAGAAGTGACAGACCTCAGGGAACTTTAATTAAAAGAGAGGGCTGGCCCTCAGGTGCTGTAGGAAGTGGCTAAGGATACAAGCTTAGTGTGTGGCATCCAACAGGTGAAGTGACAGACTGTGCAGCTGACAGAAGGATAACTTAGGTATTAAAGGCAATCTGTTCTAGGTGATATGGGACAAATTTTGTGCCCTCAGGCCTACGTCTTAAAGAGAAGAATGCCTCTCCAGTAGCAGTAGATATGGCCACACTGAATTCACATAAAACATTTACTATTCTGTTTCCTGAACCTTTAAATATTTGCCTGAAAAAATACCTGTGTTCCTCTAGTCCAAGCCATATTCATGGCTGAATATATTTACACTGTCATTTGTCATTTTTATCCAGATTGCTTTAAATGTGGTTAAGTGCTGTCCACAGAGAGCAGCAGTAGCCTGTGTTGGGCAGCTTATAATTCTCTTTAGATGGCTGGCCAAGCTCTTCCTACAGAGTATGGTAGCAAATGAGCAATTATCCTTAGTCCAGTCACTGGATGTGCCTTTTCCTGAGGCAACAACAAAAAGGGAGGTAAGAATACCTCACCATCTGCTGTAGAATATGCTCTTTTTTTTCTTCTGTGAGGCAGATGATAGGAAAAAAAGATTAAGTTTTTAAAAACGGCATCACTATTTCTTTTCTTCCTCCCATGTCAGTGAGATATGGTCAGAACTAGCCAACTGACTGCTGCTTTTCAGGCCACTATATGCAACAGGGAAACAAAGCTGTGGCTGAGGCTGCTCTGCTTGACCTCACAAGTACTAAAAGACAAAATAAGACTTGTGAAAGCCAGACTCCACACCCCAAGGAAGGCAAAACTTGTAACATTGGGAGGAAGAGGATGTGGAATTGGTGTGATGGATCTGCCTGTTAGAAGGGGATGGGCTCTCTTAAATATTCTTATAAATGCTATAATCTGTGCAAAACCATATCAGTGAAATAGGAAAATGTTTCATAGGTGCCACCTCTGCCTGTATTTTGTTGGTCAATTCTACTGCATATAAAATATCTGTAACATGGGGTAATTATAGGCTTCCAACAAAAACAATATGAGAGGAAAAGATTCTCTGATTTTTCAAGTATGACTAGAACCCACAAATATAAAATATTGCATCAGAAATTTCAGCCTGTAGAAATCTTCGCTCTTGATCTGTAAAAATAAGATGGTTTTATAAGCTCTTGGTAAGAGCTGGAACTTGCTGGGCCTCAATTGTTTCGCTTTGTGGGGTGAGAGAAAATATGGTCAAAATGAAATACCTGTTTTTTAGAGGTCTGGGGTTCTTATCTGTTGTATTTTCAAAGTACTTACAAGCATTTTCTTATCACAAATATCGAGTGCCTAGACTTCCTCAAGTGTGCAAAAATTAATTCTGGTTGCATACCATTAAAAAAACCCTGAAACTCTAAAAAATCTTTGATGTGGGTGATTTTTGTTAAAAAAGGATCTCAATAAATGGTTATAGTCTTACTCTGTGTGTTCTCAGGTCCACTACGTTTAAAAGCAGAATGTTTATTTTGACTTTTGAAGTGCAGTAGTCTCTTCTATTGTTGATTCTTCATCTACAGTACAGTATGTGTGACTGTCATTACAGCCTTTTTGGGGATTTTTTTGGTACTGCACCAACTGTTGTGAGGTCTTTGCTCGCTGAACTCATATGGAGGCTCTTCAAATTCTCCTCCATTTGGTTGGTCATCTGTAAGAATTCCTTTTGCTATCAAGAAATCTCACACCTTTGGGTCTGCGTTGGAAAGGGAGTAATGGGTACTGCTAGTTTGACAATTTAACATCCCTAGAATTACTAGGTGATCTTTTAGGACAGATTTTAAAGCTAATGGCCAACGGGTGTGTAGAAGGCAAAGAACCGCAAGGAAAAGTCGGACAAAGAAAGCAGAGACCACTTAAAATGTGAAACAGAACTTGGAAAAATTCTTTTATGTCTGGTTTGGATCATGGTTTGTTCCCCCCTTTTATCTGCTGCTAGATGCACACAAAATTTTGTCTTTCACATTTAAGGGTTTTTCTTTTGAAAAACTCCTCATAATAATTAGAAATAAATAGCTTCCTAGTGATTTTTTTTCCTTGGAAAACAATGGTTTAAATTAAAGGAAAAATGTTTTTGACCAACATACAAACAAACATACAAGAGTTCCATAAAACTCCAAACTTGAGAGGAACTAGAACTGCCACTGGTTTGAGAAAACTGCCAGTGGTTTGAGAAAACTGCTTACAGGTTCTTGTGTCCCTGTGGAAAGTGTTTTGTTTTTTTTATTAGACCGGTTTGTTAAACCCTTGTATATTCTAAATGCGTACTATTAAACCCTTCGCTTTTAGCATGATTCCTCTTTTTAAAGATGATAGTATTTAAACCTAGCAACATGTTCTTTTAAGATCAACAGTTTAGCAAGAGCAAAATCTGCCTCCCAGACTCAGCTGCCTCCCTTCCTTCCCAAATACTTTGTTCTGAAGGAGCTGATGGCAGTGATAAATGTAAGGGAGTTAAAGCTCTGCAGTTATTGTCAGCAAGTTAGCTTTATGGCTTGGGGATTAGACCTTTGATGTCTTATCGAGTTTCTGCCCTGCGTGAATCAGTTGCTTACTTGATTTAAATTATAAAAAGAAATGCTCTGCTGTGATATTGTCTCATACTGTGTCTTCGTCATTTGAGATGCCTCTGTGTTCTTCAGTTCCCCAGGAAGGGAAGGCAACCAGCCATATGGAGAGTGGCCAGTTGCCTGCCGATCGTGATAGGCACTAAATAGAGTTGCATAGAAATTCAGATATAGAAAAGCCCTGTTTAGCTGAGCCTTTCTGTCCCCCACAAAGGGAGCTTGTTCCCTACAAGTCTACAAAGCAACATCCAGCACTGTTTCACTTTGGCTTTTGAGGGGGTCCCTCTATTCCTTTAATAAACTATTTCCTTTTCACAGAGGTAAGTGCTTCTTATGAAGTTTTCTTTTTTGACATCCCTCAGTGTAATTGCAGCTGGACTGCTGCTTCAGCATGTGGTGAGGGGAGAGCAAAGGTGAGCGGAAAAAGAAGTCTGCCTTTCATGATTCCAGGAATAGCGATACCTTACACTGGAGATGACCATCTAAAAGCTCATTTTCAGGGTTTTGCATGTTGTCTGTGCTGGAGATTTCTGGCATTCGTGACAGAGGTTTAACCAAATGCTTCTTATTTTGAGTTGTAGGTCATTGCCTTTAGTTTTATTGTTTTCAGCTACCTCAGACACTTTAAAGGGTGTGTACTGATACTCCTTAATCCTAAAATAAATCTCTCAAATATAGAAATGTTGATCTGATTTAGATTTTATTTGCATTTTAAAATAGCTTTTCAGTATTTTGGAAGCCAAAGTGTTTTTCAAACAAGCGGCCTTTAAACAACACTAAGAATTAAAACTTGTCTATTTTCCTAAGTTGTTGCTGAGGTTATGAAAGATACCAGCCAAACAGATTAGCTGTGTCTCAGGAAACTGGCTAACAGGATGGTTGTGCTAGCCCACTTGTTTTCTGAAAGCTGGGACAGTACTTATGAAAAGCTTAAGTAAACTAAAGGATAATTCAATACATAGACAATGCATCCCACTGTTTCTCTGTTTATTTTCTCCCTGTGTGACTTCTGGCAACTGAGAAGAAACGCTATAAATGACAGTGACCAGCCAAAGAAAAGATTATGAATAACAATACCACAAGAATGAAGGGCATGAAGTTACCACTGACTTGGGACAAATGCAGAGCAATGGACACATGACACACCCAGCAACTAATGGGTTGTAGTAGATGCAGAACAGAATGTCTTCAGATTAGAAACCCTTTCAGTTTGTGTTTCAACTTAAATTTCTGCTAGTTTGTCCTGTCTCTGGTAACCAAAGGTCTTTATATCGGTAGGTTTTTGACTCTGTTGAACCAGTATACTTTGCTGGCAATACTCTGAAACCAAGAGAAGTGATGCCACTGGACAATGACAAAATAAAAAGGCTGATCTCTCTCTGACTTACAGTTGTGAATACGTAGAGATGGTACCAGCTTGTTTTCAGCACTGTACAAGTCTGTCATGCTTTCTTTCCCAATCTAACATGCAATTTTCAGGCATTGCATACCATATTTTTCAGTACTGTTTAACTTTTTGGGTGTTTCAAAATAAAAAAAATCCAGCTGTTTATGTTAAACTGAAGTTAAAAATAATTATAATAAAAATCACAGGGAGATTTTTTCCCTACCCCTGAAAAGTCAGCTAACCTGTTTTTTCGGAAGAAAAGAAAAGATTGCAGATCATTTGCCCTTGCTGAGGTGCACTTTTATTACTTCTAACTATCTTCAGTATTAAAAGTGTTGGCTGTTTTTGTTCTAAAGTGAATACACTAGGATCAGTTTGCAAAAATAAGTGGTTTCATGAAATATGAAGAAGTCCGCATCTTGGAAATAAATGGATGTAGTCAAATAAAGTATGTTTTAGGGTCACTTATAGTATTTATCATGTCTTGAAGATTAAGACCATTATTTTATTTTTAGTAGTATGGGGTCAGTGCCATTTTTCATATATTGTTTCTGATGCTCAGATTTTGCAGCTTCTGGCGTGACTCATTTGAAGTGGGTGCTTTGTGCTTGAAAAGACTGTACTATAGAAGCATTCAAATGAATCAGGGAAAAGTCCTTCTGAAAGTGTGATTCACCAGGGCTGAGTGCTACTCAAAAGAAGCCCAAGCCTGCTCCTCCTGTTGATGTCTGTATATTTACATTAGTAGGGGTGGAACTAATTCCTAGAATTAAGTTGTTGAAGAGAATAGACTTCAAGATGTATGGTTTCACTGCCTTTAAGTTTCTTTTTAAGACAAAAGGAGGAAAAAAGAGTAGATTTGAACTCCTTGTTCTTGTAGCATTTTCTGGCGTTCATGTGTCCATCCTTTCTTGAAAGCAAGAAAGAATTTATGTCACAGTTTGCTTCAGTTTTAGCCTAGTCCTTCCTAGTTTACATGGTTGCACAGCTGAGATGTTTTGCCTTTTTTAGTAATTTGTGAAGGAGCCATAAAAAGAAATGATGGATCAGCTGACATTCACCCCCCTCATCCCTACATCAATACAGCAAAGCAGAGGTCACTTTAAAAAAACACCTGTTAAAGCAATAAACATTTGAAAAATAACACGCCAAAGCAAAACATATCAATCAAAGTACAACCCTGTTAAATAATTTTCTGTGCTGGTCGTAACAAGAGGAGACTGTAGTTTTGGCTGTGAGGCTCCAAAAGCTCCACTGCACTCCAGGCACTGAGGGAGTAAAGCACAACAGTGTTCTAATTGATAGGTAGGTAACTTGGAGCTGTCTTTGAGTACTAATCCTGGGTGATTAAAGAAAAAAAAATAAAACAACGAACACCATCGCAACACAAAAAACAAAACTCAACAAACCCAAACCCCAACTTCCCGCTCAATGAAATTGCATACTCTAGCTGTTTATTTCAACCATCCTGGCAAAATTTTATAGGGAAAGAGGCTACACATAACCTATGAAAAGTGTCATGAAATATAATGAAGCAAAGGTGGTGGGAGGTGTCTGTGTGCAAAGGTTTAACATGGTCCTTTTCAATAAAACAATGTCTCAGCAAGTGTTAGAGACAGTTCTGCTTCCTGAGTGCCTCTGCAAATGCACAACCTGTGGGAGACCTTTGATAAAGTTATTTTTGAAACTGAGAGCCCACCTCTCACCTTTCAGTTGTCTGAAAACAGACAATTTTGTTTGTTCCCCTTTGTTTTTCTTTGACATTATGGGATAGATTATTCTCATAGGACTTGAAACAATTACAGGAGAGCTAGTTTGTCAGACTCTCCAGCTCATAAGGGAGAAAGGATGTTTTCAGGACATGATCTATCTTTTCCAAGGCAGGTTAATCTTATCCTAAAGCTGCCAATTTCCAGTTTTTGTAGTCTACACAATTAGTTATATATTATGAAACTATGATCATGGCTTTCTGCCCTGGAGAGTGCTGCACTCTTGTGGCAGGGTCAGTAATTTTTTGTGTAAACAGGGATAATGAACTCTAAAGAACAAATGTTCATTTTTTCTCAAGTTTGAGATAAATTCATTGAAATCAGTAATCTACTCACTTGTCTGGTAGGGGAATATAATGGGAAGGTTCTGATGCACATCAAGAACCCTTAGCACTGAGAAGAGACAGAAATGTTTTGATGAGATTCTTTGTTGTAAGTGCAAATGGCCTTGCCCACTGTAATAGCAAGCACGGGCATGTTCTGGCTCATCATTAGTCTCAGAATTGCAGAATGGGTCAGGTTGGAAGGGACCACAGTGGGTCATCTGGTCCAGCCTTGCGGTTCAAGCAGGATTCTCCTAGAGCACACTGCATAGGATTGCACCCAGATGCTTCTCAAATATCCCCAATGAAGGAGACTCCACAATCTCTCTGGACAATCTATTCCAATGCTCAGTCCCCTGCTCAGTGAAGTTCTTCCTTATGTTCAGGTGGAGCTTTCTGTGCATCAGTTTCTGCTCATTTCCTCTTGCCCTATTGCTTGACACCCTCAAGAAGAGCCTGGATCCATCCTCTTGACACCCACCTTTAGGTATTTATGCACATTAATGAGGTCTCCTCTCAGTCATTTTTTCTTAAGGCTGCACAGGCCCAGGGTGTGATGGCTTCTGTGTAAATTCCTCCATGCAAGCTTAACCTTAATGGTGATGTCCTGTATGTTTGTAAACAAAAGGAGGTCATGATTTCAAATACACAGCTCTGGGTTTGTCATGGAACAGTCATTAAGGACAGTTTTGTTTCAGTGGGACAGTGCAAGATGAACAAATCTGTTGAAGATTGACTGAGTACAGCATTTTTACAGAGCAGGTATTTTGAAGGTATCTTCTGGTACTGTCCTCGATAACAAGGATAAGGAGAACTTAAATTTTCCATCCGTTTCAGTGCTAGGGCTGAATGCTTTCCCATGGCATTGGGATGAGAGTAGAGTTTGTTCTGTAAATATACTTCAGAATCACAGAATATGTGCTGGAAGGGACCCATGAGGATCACCTTCTGCATCATTCCTTGGGAGAAGAGTGAAGAAATAAACATTGAAAAAATTAGTGGTGTTTCAATGAAGCAGATTAACTGAGACAGATTAGCTGATTGGAATGCTCTCTAAGGCAGAGTGTAATGTGGATATTTAAACTTCCTTGCCTTTTTCTGAAATACATATGGGAATATGACTTTACAGATTATAACTTGCATGTGTGGATATATACCCCACATACGTATATGCACACACACACACACACTCATACACTCACATTATTGTTGTCTAGCTCATTTTTCCATTGTAGACAAGCCCAGAGAGAACAAAATATTCCTAGCCTGGAGATTTCTACATCTGCCTGTCAGGCCGCTATCAGACAGAAACAGCATGACTACATAAATCACTGTAAATCTGCACATTTTTCACCAGCAAAAAGCTCTCAGCGCAGAGCCACTTTAGAGTGCATTGCTCCATAGTTTGTTTGGAGACCTCCCATGCCAGCAGCAGGGAAGTCAGACCATTCTATTCAACATCTCACAGTAACCAGATGCAGAATAAAGAAATTGCGCTTCAAAGTTGTAGTCTGCAGTAGGCTTTTACAAGCAAATCAGTGATGTCTAGCATCCATCTTCTCTCTTCTGCTTGTTTTTCAGGCCCTTTTGGCCTTCAGCCCTTCAAGATGAGATGTTAGTCTCCTGTTATACAAGCAATCTTGAACTGTATTTTAGATTCTGAAAGTAGTTTTCACTTGGTCAAAGGGAAAGTCTGATCAGTTATAAGGGGTCCACAAAAAAATAATAAAATAAAAACCTGTTGTGACTGTGCTTAAATACCTAGTGTCAGTGGAGGATATATAGGTCCAGTCAAATTTTAAAGAATCTGTAAATTGCAGAAAGGTTGGTTAAAAACCTCTGATGAACCATCCAAATCCATGGAATTGGATGTCTGTCTTTTTTATAGTCCTCAGACTCCCAACTGGTGTTACAGAAAAGAATGGAGGTTTCTACCCACAGACAGAAAAAGTGGTTTTCTGGTCCTCAGCTTCAGTTAGAAAAGTTATATTAGGGCAAATTAAAAATAGGTTTAGCATAGTTATGAGTTATGCTTTATGTGCAGCCTGTTTGTGTTAAGGATGTCTCTACAGGACTACAAGTATTAGAGACGAGCTGGCCCAAATTAAAAAAAAAAAAAAAAAAAAAGGGGAAAACTGCACTGCCTTGCTCAGATTAATCAAACAGTGGCAGAAAATCAAAGACAAAATCCACATCTGTGCACTATGTGGAGTAGAGTAGAGCATTTCCCATTACTGTTTAAGAGGCTTTGAGCCAGACTCAACAACTAATCTTTATGCCTCAGCCTGAGTGCATCTGTTATCAGCCTTTTTTCCTGTGCAGAGAGATGTGGGTGCTGTCCATGGCCAGACTGTAACTCTGATCTTGACTCTTCTGCTTTCCTGGACTGGCAGTTTGGCTTGCAAGTGGATCCAGTGTTGGCTCTCTAGCCAAGCACCATTTTTCTCACCTCATACTCTGTCATCTGCTAAGGAGCAAGGAGAGTTTCTCTGAACTACACAGGGCGGTGTCACAGATCTGTGCACCAGAAATGCAAAGGTGTGCATGTGACTCAGTTTTGTCTGAAGACCTTTTCTGCCCTTGCAGTGACGTAGTTGCAGGATGAGGACCAGAGGGAATGACACTGGATCCCTGCATAAGAGTGAACAGTGTAAGGTAAAGATGAGTGCTACACCATAGCAGTGAGCAAGGTTATATATACATGCTATTTTGATAAATAGTTTAATAGCACAGTAAGGAAACCATCAATTTCCTACTCTTAAGGTACTGGAAAAACTTTCTCATTGACTGCAATTTGTGCATTACTTGTGCTTGAAGAAATAAGCATCCTGACTGTCCATAGCTCAGGTGTGGCACCAGTGACAAAAACAAAGTGGAAAGATAAATCAGAGCAGAAAACAGAGCAAAAAACAGAGCAGAAATATTTTCCTCCAGTTTAAGCAAGGTTTCATGTATCTACTACTTCATACTCTGAACTTCAGTAACAGAGAGATGAAAAATCACTGGGATCATCAGTGATGTATTTCATCCAGTATTAAGATTCTTTGAAGTGTGAGACAGTGAAGGGAAACCCTGGAATTCCATGATGGCAGAAATATATGACAGTAAATAATATTGCAGAAATGGTCATACCTGTCAAGTGGGTACACATATCTAGTGACTTTAGTAGGTTTTATCAATGATTAAACTAAAATCAAACATTTTTCTGCTATAGCTTCATTATCATTCTTTCTTCTCAGAAATACTACATGAGAATTTAAAGCAGTGCCTAGTACAGGGCAGTAAGCCCCTTGGAAGCTGGGTGCTGTCAAGTATAGTGCTTTGGAAAGGCTGAAATAAATGATACCTGAAATGTAAAGAAGTTACAGCAATTCCAGTTGAGTCGTGCCTCGTAATCTGTGGAATAGTTTTTAGTTGAAACCAATTTTTTGAAACATGACTAGGCTGGTTTCTGTCTCATTAGGGCAAGAACACCTCTCTGTTAAAAGTGTTTTGCTTTTTAATAGGGTTTAACCATAATTGTCCACTTTCTGCTGGCTATTCAAAATAATTCCTTCTCAGGTTGGTCAACTATTGTTGGCCTAATTTCAGTCATTACCAGCATTCAACAGAAATACTGCTTTTCAAGCTTGCCTTTCAGTGAATCACCTGTTTGTACAATAACACATTTGTTAAATGAATACAAAGACAGAAATAGATGAACCAATACTGAGAGTGAGTCACTTTCTGGTCCGCATTAAACCGTTTTTCTCTCTGTCTAAACTGTCCTATTTTAATCAAAAGGACTATTTTCACAGGAAAGTGCAGCTCTAAGATGTGCACCAGTATGATCCCAGCTTTTCTGTCACTATGCCTGTTCCTGTTCGAACAAGTAGCAAATCTTATGACAAATCTCATAACCCTTTCTTGTTTCAGCATTAATTTTTGATTTCTTTATCAATTCCTTTGGCTATGTGAGCAAGAAATACTGATTTTGACTTTTACCATCTTATTCTGCTGTAGTAAAGATGATAATGAAGTATTTTCCAAATGTCAATCACATACTTTCTGTATTTTTTTTCTAAGTACATTTGCTAGTCTCTCTTTTATGCCGTCTTTCCTTACAATCACTTGCCTTTTTGTCCTTCCTGCTCTTAAATCCCTCAGTTACACTAGGTTGGTGGAAATTGTTTAAATGTACAACCCAAATTCTCCACTGAGGTTTGGCTAACCAGTAAGCTATTCAAGTGGTTTTGTCTCTCGGGTATGTCTTCATTCTCTGCTTTTCCAGGTTGCTTGAATATCCTTGAACCCTTAATTTGCCCTAATCTCCTCTAAGGCTTTGAAATAATAAAATACTTAAATAAAAGTCTTTGGATAAATGCCTTTTAAAGTACAGCTTTATCTGTGAACTATCACGCTCTCAAGGGAGTGGATTTTGTTCCTCAGACAGTTAAGGGGATTTTCTGTCCACGGTGTTACTGTCAGGCAGACCCATCTGAGCTCCTGCAACAGTTCAAAACACAACAAATGAGGAAACTCCAGGGAAAAAAAATGGTACAGGGACTGGGCTGCTGCTGTGTGTGATTTTTTTCTAGTGCCTGGGTTCAGTCCCCCCATCTGCCGCATGATTTTCTGTGGGTCACAAAGCCTTCCTGTGCTTTTGAAAACTAATTCTCTGCTCAACGGGGATGTTGCTGAGGATAAATTAAGGGTGGCAAAGTGCCTAGCCATTACAGAGGGGTAGTCTTCTACACACAGAAAGGCTGTATTCCTTACTTCACAAAATAGAAAGAGGGAGATCAGTTGACTTGCCATCACCAAATCCACAGGGAAGTCAGAGGCAAAGCAGAGGACTGGATCCAATTTTTTTTTTTTTTTTTTTTTTTTTTTTTTTTTTTTTTTTTTTTTTTTTTTTTTTTTTTTCCCACCAGGGGCCCCATGTGGTCCATTTTTCATTGAGAGATCCTTTTCACAGTCCTAGATAGACCTGATCTCAGAGTCCTGCAGTTGCCTCCCAGGCAAGAAAGGAAAGTTTGGATGACCTCACAGGGCTCCCACAGTGCTGCTCACCAGGGCACTCAGGCAAGCCCTGGAGACCAACATGATTTGGAGGTTGTTCAGAATCATGAGTGCCTGTCTTTGCTGTTACTGGTTGTGCAGGTAAAGGGAGATGACTTCAGTTTTTCTTCCTTCCCACTCAGCTCACCTAATTATTAATTTCTGTCCGCAAGAAGAATCTGCAAAATAACACTGAAATGGGGAGCAAGGAACATCTTTCCTCCACTTCTGTAAATCTGTAGCTGGATTCCTTGGAGAAAGATTTGGGGTTTGTGTGTAATTTGTGAGTAATTGGCTTCTGAAGTTAATTATTCCTAAAAGTGAAAAATTGCTCAAAAACGTTGGGAAAAAGAAGCTTTCCTTTTTTTCTTAGTGTGCCACTAAAGTATAAAATTCTGGCAAAGGTCCAACCATATGACTATTATTTTAAAGTGATACCTTTGAGATAATCTCTCCATTTTCATGCAGACTCTTTAGAAAGACATCTGTATTTTCTCATGTTAAATGATAGGAAATACAAATAGATGGCAGTTTTAAGTATGAAGATTATGGAGATTTATAACTCTCTTTATATATTTCTTATGTGTAATAAAATGCAGGGGAACTATACGTAGCAAATGTGGTTTTTTAATTTTTAATCCCAAATACTATTCCTTGTTCTCTTTTTTCTTTTCCTTGAAATTTTCCTTGAAATTTTCCTCCTGCTAATTTCAGTTTCTCATCTGAAATTCAAAATTTTCTCTTCTTGAGGTTTGTAATGATGGACTAGCACCAATGAAAACAGGGCTTTAGCTGGATGCAGATCTTTTCTCGGACACCTCATGACTCTTAGAAGAATGATTACCTGGTAGCTGTATGCCTTGCTTAATTTTGTGCTTGTTCAGAAGAAGCAGAAAGATAGAGAAATTCATCTGAGCACTTACTGAGTTCACCTCCTCCCTAGTCTCAGCTTTTCAAGAGCACAGAAGATGAAGTAATACCTTTGTTTTTATCGGTCTGTTTTTGGCTGCGCTGTAGCAGCATCAGATATGATTAGGCTTTTTTTTGGCAGCACGTTTCAGAGGGAGAAGCTCCTTCTTTTCACAGTGCCAAGGATGATGCCAAACTTATGAGTCTTGCAGTCTTGGCATTGGAGGGATCAACAATTGGGTCGGGTTCAGTGTAGCTTTGTGTCAAAACTAGAAAGAAGTGCACTGAAATCCATAATGAGAATATTTATGGTAAAAATCCTACTTGGGTCTTAGAACAGACTTTTCAGCTTGTCCTTTTAGAATGATTAATACATATCTAATAAAATAGATAAACATCCATTGCTGTCTCATTTTTGATGTGAAGAATATTTCTGCCATCACCATTTTCACTCCAAAAACTCCAAGTTGTTGCTTTGAGATTCATAATGATTGAAAGAGATTCAAAGACTCCCTAACTGTGATACTGGATTTAATGTATGTTACAGAGATGTTGCAATCACTGCCATTTCACAGCAGCAGTGGAATAACCCCAGCTATAAAGAATCTGCTAGGATTTGAGTAGACAAAATAGGCAGAGCTTCCTTTTCAGTTTTGTGTAATATTTGTATGTATTTGCTGGGGAAGGGGCTACAGAGCAGTTTTCACACCACACTAGCATTGCTACAGCCTTTTTTTTTTTTTTTTTTTTCCCCTAGTTTTTGAGAGTGGACCAAGACAAAGACAGAGAATGCAGCCTGGACTGTGCAGGTTCCCCTCAGAAATCACTCTGTGCATCTGATGGAAGAACTTTTCTGTCCCGGTGTGAGTTTCAACGAGCAAAATGCAAAGACCCTCAGCTGGAAATAGCCTACCGAGGCAACTGCAAAGGTGAGAAATCAAAGTTTCTCTTGATCATAATGAAAAATAATAGACCCTAAAATAGTATTTGAAGTGTCTGTGAATTGAAAACCAGGAGTGTTGGACTTGAAGAATTTTCTAAAAGCAAGTGGGTTGAAATCAATCCTGTTATTTCAATAACAGTATGTTGTCTAAAATTAATCTTGAGCCTTGATCAAAATTGTGACTCCCACATCCACTTATTTTTAGTAAGTCACTATTAAGGAAATTGCGTGGCCAGGTCCTTGTTCAGAAGGACCATATCACTGGCAAGTTCAGAGAAACTCTTACAATTGTTATCTTGCAATATTTCTTGTCTAGTGCAATTTGGTATTTTGAGTTTGAGACGGTCAAATTAAGTCTTGTATTTCCTAATTGCAATCACATAGTGTGGCAGGGGTGGTGGTGGTAGGGTGTGTTGAGTGAGAAAAAGCAAAAACCAAAAAGAACTTTGCAATGCATAGAGCTCTCACAGGCCATTGCTGCCTATATCATCATCTGCTCCTTTACTTCTCATCTCTGTTTAGAGAAATTGAGTGACATGCAACCCTACAAAATATCTGCAGTTAAATCTCTTAACTTTTACAGTAGCATGGTGCTAGACAGTGCAGTTCTTTACTGAAGTGTAGGGTGATTCCCAACACAATGGTCTTTCTAAAATGTAAGAATAGCAGTGGTCATAAAGATTTACTTCCCCTTTCTCTCTGTCCTAAAGAGAGTGGCAGGGAGTGGAGGTAGGGGATGGGGGAAAGAAAACCCCAGGGACCACACCAATTCAACCTGTTGGAGGCAATTTTCCACATCATCTCTCTCCATTAGCTCCTGCAAACCTCTGAAGCACCAAGACTGCTTCAAAGAGACATTCTGTCTCATCTTCTGCCGGGATGAAACAGTATTCTCATTCTTCAGCCCTTTCATAGTAAACCATTGTATTACGTGGTGGATCTATTTACTGTGGTGAGCAAGGATAACATAATGAAGCTACCTGAGCCAAAGCTTTTGTTGCACTCATGAATGACAGAGACAATTATTGTGCACTTGGTATTTGTTCATTTTATACATTAGAGCTTTATGGAAAATAGTTTTGAGTGTTTTTCTTTATTGTTTTTTATACCATTTTGAAAAAGTCATCTGCAAAAAAAATTTCTTCATTAAGCTTAGAATTGCTTTGCTGAAGGTTTCCTCATTGATGCTGTCAAATATTTCTGCAGTCAATAGCTGCAATTTGGAGAAGTGCTCATTTGCTGTTTATTTATTAATGCATAGAGTAGAATTGTAGAATTGCATTTAGACACCTTAGGCACCTTAAATATTGCTGATAGTAGGTACACATCATGTTATCTTCAATCAAAAGATTTTTTCTTTGATTGGTAATAGGCAGATATTTGCCGAAAATGCACTTGGTCAATATCAGCAAGAGACATGTGCTCTTCTAATTTTACATTTTCATAGTCTTTCTTATTCAGTAAAGCAATCTTAAATTTTGAAGTGACTGGTGTCTTTATTCCTACTTATGGCTGCAATCATCAGAAATATTTCAAGGTGTAAAAAAAAGTTTTAAAGAAGAAAAAGGTGATTCATCAGCCTAGCTGCAGTTTCAGTTTTAGCATTGCAAGGCTAGTTCTGATAGTCATATAAAACACTCTGAAAGAGCCAAGGAAGTCCTGTGATTAAGACCTTTCGAGCCAGTTGCTTTTGAGTGGTGAAATTTGTCATTGCAGGTGGTGCTTAATCAAAAAGCAGAGGGTTATTTCGGTAGGGCTAACCAAAAAATGATGTTTCATTGGATAACAACTTTAAAAGTTTCAGAATTTACTTTTATTCTATGTAGGAATGGAAACAGATCCTTTTGGAAGTGTTTGTCTGTACCCCTGAAGAAAACAGACACCCACCTTAACTCCCCATTAAAGCATTGGTTTTGAAGCAAGTTTTGAGCTTGCAGGTAAAAGGGAAAGAAACATGCATCATTTCATGCGGATGTTCTGAAGGGAGAAAGGTGATTCCTGGCATAGACTTCACAACTTTAAATTTGTGCTGTGATAATCATCCACCATTGGTCAAAAAAGGCAATTTTAAGTCTGTCTCCTCCTGTCTTCTGAAAAAAATCCTTACTCACCTCACAAAATTCTTCTCTGAAAATGGAATATTTTGAGGTATCATTTTAATTAATTTAATGATGACTAGCTCTTTGTTTGATTCAGTAGAAATCTAAAGACCTTGACAGTTTATGTTGACAGCCTTTTGGAATAATTTTGAGTCCATCACTTCTTGTTTAGATAGTCAGAACTGTGATTTCTTTTTACATCCATAAGAAATTTTGAACGATTACCAGACTGATGTCTCCTTTCTCCATTTCTTTTTTCCTGAGAAAGGCAAATTTATGTTGACTCTTTTTTCTCTTTCTCATCTGTTCTCAATATTTTTCTCATTTATTTGATCTTGAACACTTCAGTACCAAAAAGTACTAAGGGATAGTTTGCTCTGTGCTTGCTTGTTTCCTTTCTAATTCAAGTTTCTTTCACAGCAAGGGTGCGCAGGCCAGGCAATTCTTTAGCATTGCAAAGGAAACCATTTTTAGATCCTAGATCTTTAAAATCACAGTAAAATGGCTGCATTGGAACAGTTTTTTCCCTTGTATTTCTGTTCTAGTTCTTGATGACTGCAGCAGAGACCAAAACAGTTTAAACAAACCTGAAAATGAATGAACCCTGAGTCTTCATTTCTGAAAGACAACCCACCTATAACAAAACAAGCATCAAAATGGACTGTCCTGTTTTTTTGGGTTTTTTTCTGACGACATTAATTTTATAACTTTTTTATTTTAAGTCTACTTCCAGCCTTTGCTGGAATCCATTGCTAAGCTTGGAAATGCTATAAGAAGTTAAAGTCTTACAAATTTTCCAGCCTACTTTTGGGGTTTCTAAGATCTCAAATAATCTGTGTGGACTGTAGATGAACGTCCACATTTTCGGATACTTTTCCAAACAAAATCTTAATTCTGAACTTCTGGAGATTTGCCACTTGCTTGACACAGACATTTACTGTGCAACGAGATTACGGATCTAATAAATAAATGTATGTTGACAGCTGAGAAATACTACTCGTGTTGTTTAGCTGTTAGGACTGTTAAAATATCACCTGTGATGGGGATCAACCACATGCATACACAAGTGCTTCACAGTAAATCTGGCCCAGCATAGCCAAAGGGACAAAACATACAAGAAGTGGAAAAGCAATAGAATTGCTTTTAAACTGCTCAGAAAGACACAGACGCTATGTCTGCTCAAATTAATTAAGCAATGCTTGGAGACAGTATGAGCGCCAGGCAGGTAAGGTGGTAAATGCTCCCTGTTAGACTTTGGGCACTGGCCAGCTGTGCTCTCCTGAGGACTGTATCTGTGTGGTTCAGGGAAAAGATGGGCCAAGAACTGTTCCCAGCAGGCAGCATGCACAGAAGTGCCTTTTTTGCACATTTAAGGCTGTTCAGCTTTTCTTTTTCTATTTCTCTTCTTGTTTCTTAAATAACATTAAGAATAATCATTTCATTTCTCAGTTTGTTTTTAAGTGAATGTCCCTGGCCCATAATTGGGGCCCTGGAGACTTATATTCTGAATGTATAAAGCAATTGGCTCAGTAGTAATATTTGGTATTCTGGCATCGTGATCAGTGAAGAAACAAATTCATATGTATCATGTTGCCAGCATACCTCTATCCTAACACAGAGTTCTTAAAATGTCCCAGCTGAGGTACTTCTATTTTGTGGCTTCTCTACCACTACATCACTAAAATAAGACTTCTCTAATGGCTGGAGTTTTGATACAAATTGTCAATCACTATAAAATATCCACTGCCAGCTCACATCACATTTCCTTACTTCATTATCATCATGTAGCAGCAACCTGAGTTTATAAGCAACTGCTAAACTGGACTTGTGTGGGAAGACAGATGGAAAGAGTGCTGAAGGCAATCTTGCCCCCCATATATTGCAGCTGTGTTACTTACCAAAGAGTGGGAACAGCCTTGCCCTCACAGTTATGGGTGTGATAAAAGAGTGAGTTAGGTAGTAGGGAGTTTGCTGGTTGTATGGTGAGGAGGAAGGCACAGGAAGTTGTGTGAGGGACAGATAGGGTTAGGTGGCTATGCTAGGGGCAGGAAGAAGCGAGCTGGAACTGCAGAAGGAAGAGAGAAAAAGGAGAGAAAGAGCCAGAGCTGTGGGGAGCTGCCCATGGGAGGCTACTCAGAAAAGGTATAAGAGACTTCCATACAATAAGGCGTTGATATTTGAAGTCTTCTTCACTGTCAGTTGTACCTGCTCCTTTAGACTTGAACAAATCTCGGAGTGGTCCTTACTAAAAATGACAATGTAGGAGCTTCACACAGTGACATTTAATTTTGGAGGGGTTTGGAATTTAA
The DNA here is from genome assembly GCA_013399915.1 of Illadopsis cleaveri. NCBI lineage: Eukaryota > Metazoa > Chordata > Aves > Passeriformes > Timaliidae > Illadopsis > Illadopsis cleaveri. The sequence continues at coordinate 48,663 of VXBB01024984.1, forward strand.
TCTATCTAACACTGTGTATGTATTCAGTATTTGCAGACGTGGCCCCAGTGGTGACTTACTGCTTTGTGAGTACACCAAAGAGAGCCATCACACAGAGTAGTGTCATTGTTATTCTGTAGCTATGTAGATTACCTTTCTCCATTGGAAACCCTAGGTAGATCATGTTTAGCTTAATTCATTTATGGTATCTTAAAGAGCCTGACTGTTTAAAAATGTTGTTCTTTTATGAGCTATCATAGATATAACAAAAGGTAAAATCTTCATTCTCACAAGTCACATAAAGAAACAAAGCGCATCAAAATATGACTGAAATTTCTCATGAAACAGGTATTTTGCTATTTGTTTTCCTTAAAGAAAAAAATGCTCAGCATTTGTTTCTTTAAATTAGGTCTTTAAGGGATAGTGAAAAGTTTCACTCACTTAAACTACTAGAACAATAAGTTAATGACTGGTTTAAAAGTATGATTAAATAAATTGAAATTTCTGCCTTTGGATACACAGAGTAATAGGGTTTTCTATTTATGAAGAGAATGAAGGCATTGCTGAGCAGTAGTTGTTTTGGGACCACAAGTTAATCTTGGTCCCGTAATTAATGAGTCCAAGCATAATTTGGAGAAATATTACTCTTGCTTATTAGCTAAAGAACCGGGTTGTAAATGCTGGATGCGGTTTCTGAGTGCACACGTTTTGCAGAATTGCCATGCAGGCTGCCATCCAGCCCAGGTTTGCCTGTCAGCCAGGTGGGTGTGCGCCTGACGTGTGCTCGCAGTGCCCGAGCAAGTCCCTTGGCTCAGTGTGGGCAGGGACCTTGGCTTGGCCAGGGCACCTGCTGCCTGGAAGGCAGCCCTGTGAAATGTGTTTGGGTGGTGGAACATGCTCCCAAGATGTTTCCTTTGGAGGGAGGAAAAAGCAGTGAGTAGGTATGGTTCTTTTTCTAACTGAAATAAATGGAAGTGGAACTGGACCAAGGTGTCAGTCTTAAAAATAAACCTGAACAGAGTAAGACCTTGCACAGTCTGTACCCTGAAAACAGGACAGTTTTCACATGTCCTCAGCTCTCCCTTTACTTTTTTCTTCTCATCTTTTAGGAGGAAAAAAAAAAAGAAGAATGATGCAGGGTTTTTCATTATTTTGAAAAACATATTTAAAAACAATATATTGGGAAGTGGTACTAACTTTGGGATTTTTGAAAGTACACCTTACAGGAGGAAGATTGATTATATGGCAGTTTTGTTTAAGTATTTTCAGCTACGATATGTCTCCTCTGTTTTCAGACATATTTTCTCACTGTAGACACTGCTTTTAATCTGTAGAATGACTGCAAGTTTCCAGACTGTGATGCTGGCAATCCTCCTGATAGAAATGCTTGTCAGCCCCAATCTCATTTTGGTTTTGAGTCTTCATTTATATTTCATGTGAAGATGTTACACATCCAGCTACTGTAGTAAGTGTTGAGAAACAAAATATTCAATATCTTGGTGAAAAAGGTATCTACATATAGAAGTTGCAATTTATGCTATCTCTTAAAGCAAGTGGAGTTGCCTTCTGATTATAATTTCTAGTAAGCATTTAATGAAAATGAATAAAGTTTTCACTACGTTTGGAATATTTTTGTGGAATATTCTTTGCTCTTTTAAATGTACCTGGTAGTACTTACAACACAAGACAAGTAAGACTGGGATACTATCCACAGTTTTCTGGAGATAGAGTTTCTATCTTTTAAATTATCAATTATTATTGATAATATTTCTCCAAGCAGAATTTGCTGAAGACAGACTACACAGAAATAAGGAATGTAAGGGCATTCTAATGCACAAAAAATGGGTCTTCATAAAATCAATTATCCACTACAGCTATATTATTTTAAAGTGATCTTTTTGGGGTTTTTTTGTGGAGTTTTAATTTCTGCTCTTGAATTTTCAGACCTCCTCTAAAAATGGAGGTTCTAAAAGAAGTGGAGAGTGCTAAAGCAATACTGGACTGAAGACTAGGAACCACAAACAGTTGCTAACCTTCTCAGATTTTCTGTGCAAGAATTTGCAAACTAGGCTTCTCCAAACTATCAAATCTTTGCTCCTCTCAGAAAGCCTAGTGTAGCCTTTGGCATCTAAAACATCAGGAAACTGTTGCTTTAGTTTTTCTTGAAGTATTTTATTCCATTCTAATCAGACTGTATCTCTCCAAATGTGACTGTTAGCAAACTGAAATAATGTGCCAAGAGGGAATCGAGCACAGCATTCCTTATTTTATCTTAGAGCTTAGATATCTAAATTGCTGTGTGGTTGCAAAATGCGGGGAGAAAAAAGCAAAAGCAAAAAGAAAACAGCAAAGAAAGCCACACTGCCTGGCTCTGTCTGTTAGATGCCAATGGAGGAGAGTTTAGGCTAAGATTGCTTTGCTGTTTTGTTTGAATCCAGAAAGCAGCTATAAAAATAAATAGTGAAAGAATTGGCCAACTCTTGTCACGAAGCAGCAAGTCATTATTTTATGGCTGTGTCAGGCTAAATGTCTGTGCTGACATCCCTTCCAACCCAAGAGGCTAATATGTCTGCATCTTTAAAACTGATACTTTCAGCATGTACAGTTTGCTACATGTTTCCTGTCACTAGAGGCTACAGCTTTTTATGTGTTTTGCTATTAGACACTATCAGTCCTTTACAATATACAGTGACCTAGGCCAAATACAATGGGAATTTTTCATGAGGGGTTTATTCCATATAAATGGTGTCTTGTGCTCTGAATAAAATTTTTGTGCTAAATTAACTGCAAATTAAGACTGTTTGACTTTTATCATATCACTACCAGTTACAAAAAGGGTATTGCAGTGGGAAAGAAGGACAGAAGCAGAAATAAATTCTGTTTTGTTGTTAGGACAATTCAGTAAAGCACTCAGGTGAACAGCTAAATTGAAATAGTTTGTTGCACTGCATGTTTCTAAGCTTAAGGACAAGCTGAGAGAGGTATTCTGGCAAAATAGAGATGCAGAGGGAAACAGTGAAAGGTGTTTGGATTATGTATGTCTGCACTAGGTCTACTTGTTCACATCTGTGTGACTTTAGAAAAGCTTTCTCTTTAGTGTAAGAACAGCTGACTGCCTGTGGGGAGCTCTCAAGGAAACCTTCAAATGATTAAGTTAACCACTTTATATATAGTTCTTACAAAGTAGTAAATATTTCTGATCAACAGAATAGTCCACCTATAATAAAATAACGAAGTAAAGGATGAAGTGTACTTTTTGCATAAATATATAAAAAGATTGTGTCAAGCACAATAATCTCTTGCAAAGCAAGTAAAGTTTGCTCCATGTATTGGGATTGAGAAAGGTATCTTTTTTCTTACTGAAATACATAGCAAACCAAGAAATACCAGATGAACTGAATTGAAACATTTGCAAGAGATTTATCTATACTTTTGGCAAACTTCTACTTTTTCATGAGAGAATCTGGATTAGAACTCCCTGTAGAGCTCCAAAATTCCTGTAAATCAATTGCACTGAATGTCACCTTGGAGATCGTATTTACACCCTTGCTGAGTTTGTGTCATTGTTATAAACTCTCCAGTAGTAAACTTCCCTCTGTTTGATATATTATTCAAGGATTAGCCAGCGGAGTTGAAGTTGGTGCATGTTTTTTCCCTGAAGCTCAGTGTTTTCGGAGCTGTACTTTTGGAAATAAAGCATAAAATGAGGTTAGTTCCAAGTCAGGCTGATGCTGTTTGTGACGTTAACTCTATTTCCAGAATTTCCTGTTGACTTCAGTGCTATCTCAGGAAGATCCTGCAGCAATGTAGTGGCACCACTTCTCTTCATAGGTGAAAGTTTTCCCTGTTGCACAGAGAAACTTAGATCAGAATTAAGATGACTTTTTATTTTACTTAAGCTTTCTGGTCACTAGTCTCTCCTGGAAGCCAGAGCTGTCACCAGGTCAATTCAAAAAGACCTGTACAAACAGCTACAACTCTGTGCTCTCTTAAGTTCTGTGTTATTAATTTCTGTCCACTCCCATACACCCATTTTTGTCTTCTGTTGTCCCTTCAAGATGTGTTTGTTTTAATAAACCTCTGGTTGCTTTTGCAGTCCTGATGCTAAGTCACAGAGGTGCAATCAACAGGTGCAATTGGCCAACATACTGTGCTAAAATGCAATGAGCCTTGTACCAATCCAGTTTGACAGCTAATAGAGTCCCAGTGAGCTGATTTAAGGTGAACTTATTGCATCTGCATGCTCAGTTCCTATGCCAAGAGATTTTTTTTTCCCAGTTCCCCACAAGGTTGTGGGATGTAAAAGCCCATTTAGCTGGAGTTGAGAGGATAAAGTCTCACTGAGTTAGTCACTGACGTAATTCCAAATTACAGCTGGACATGCATATCTGCAAAATTAGTTTTTCTCATTCTATGACTATAGGCCAATTAAACCACATTTCAGCCAGATTTTAACAGGTCTTAGAACCTAATGGTCTTTTCACCAGGTCATATACCAGAATCCAGCTTGAGCCTGCGGGCTTCCTTATTAATGCTTCAGTTAGGATGAGAAATAAAATATAGTGGGAATTCTACTAAGAAGCCAATAACAGTTTCAAGCCCCTTATTTTTTCCGCTAGAAAGTTCCAAAAGTTTAAATAAAAACAGATTTAAAAAAAAAAGTAAAAATGAAGCTTTACAGAATTACACAGTGTTTGTCATCCTTCCAAAATATTGCAGCGTCAGAATTCCCTCTGCTCTCAGGTTTGTCACCAGAAGGACACTGCTCACCTTATTAGAGTTTAGCCTCCTTTTGTCAGGGGCAGTGCTGATTGATCAGCACAAACGTACTAGGTCAGTGCTATCACTTTTCATTCTTGGTCTTCATTTCAAAATAATCAGGGTCCATCCTGATCTGAATGGTTCCTGTCCTAGATAAACAGCAAAGTTGAATCTGTGTGTGAGAGACTTTACTGATACCCATCTGCATAGATGTATTGATTAATTGATTCATTGAAATGAAATTCTGGCAAACCACATAAGTCCAGACTCATCCTATTAATTTGAGATTCATGTGAGGCATTTTCATTACCTGCACTACTACAAGGAGCACAGAGGGGCCTGTATACAAGAATTGTCTGGATGCAGTCAAAGGAGACTTTGTACAATGAATCCCAGATTTGCCTTTGCTGAATGGTCATGAGCAATGGCCGTGTGGAAGGTTTTTCTCCCCATGGATTAGGATGTCACCCATCTCTTACTTATTCATGTTGGGAGCTGCAAGGTTGTTCTGCAACTATCTCTTTTCTGGTATTTTGATGAGAGCTCATGTTTCAGCCTTTCTCCCAGTCATGTCAGGAAATAATCTTTTTCATCCTTTTTCAGCTGTTATTTTTGCATAAATGTATAGCCCTTAAATATCTTGATTTTTATTTTTTTTTTTAATTGCTGGAAGTTTTGCAACAGATTTTGAAGGCATTGCAACCAGGGCATAGAGGCAGATGATCAGATGATGTAATCTTGCAAATTTATTGGAAATATTGTAATTTCTTTCTCTTCAGTGGTCTCTTTTTTATTTGGAAGGAATTCAGCTCCTCTGAATTCATAATTTAATGGTCGTTAATATTCTGAGTATGAATGTTTTTATATTTCTTCTTTTTATCTTGATCACCTGATTACATTTCTTCTATCAGGTTTAGACCTCGACTCTGTCATAATTATTCTTCTGCAGTAATATCTTTGCAAAATTAAAAAACCCCAAAAAACAGAACTGGAAATAATATTTTGATTTTACACAGTTTCAGATGCTTAACTTGATAAGTGATCTTCCTCATGGTTTTATTTTGTGTATACTGAAGCATAGTAATGCCCAACAGGCTTAAAATGTTTCCATGGTTATATAATACAAAATATGACTTCAAATGTGAATTTTATATTCCAATAAATTTGGTGACTGTTGATTTTAAAGCATATTAGATCATCCATGAATAGGAGGCCTTTAGAGCATCAGGAACAAGTGGTGGACAGTTTTGGAGAACTTCTCTTTCTTCTTGGCATATTTTCATGATAATTCAGCTATTGAAGATAATTTACAACCCTGCTGGTACTACACCAGAGATCTTCTGTGATGGAATTTATATCACTTTTCGTTTTAGACGTTTAAACCACATGTCATTCTAGAAAAACGAGGACAGAGGTCCAACAAAGGAGTGATTTATTTTCAGTTAAAATACTAGCTGCATTAAAAACACATGTTATTAAGTACTGTATAACCAAACCATGCTCAGAAGAATTCTTACGACACCAAAGCTTGCTTAAAATGTTTCTTTTTTTTTTCCCCCCAAAAAACTTTGGCAGTGTACACATTAACAGATTTTACCTGAGCTGCACAGTACATTGGCTGTACTTCTCCCTTGGAGAAACAAACTATTAAAGTGCCATAGTGCAAATTAATTCAGTACCTTATTATTTTTCTTTCTCACATTTCTGGATGCTTGAACTTCTCTGCTCCTTTCAGGTATCATTGCATCTAGGTGAGTATCCATCCTGAAACAGCATAAATCAATTGATGCTGAGACTGAAACATAGTTTTTTTAAGTGAAACTATTTGGATTTAAGGCATATTAGCAACATGAACTCTCATAGTGCTCCTTTGAGAAGAGTAAAGTAACACACAGAACTGCTGCACATGAATCCAGGATCAGGAGGGAAATAAGAAGATTAGAATTAAGGGGCCCCAGTTTTGTTTTCAGAGTGCAGATGCTGAAGACAAGTTTTTGTCCTCGTTATGCTACACTTCAACATCAGATTGCCTAGGACTGGAAGGGATATTTTAATGCTCATATTGCCAGGTGAGTTGTCCAAAGCTGAGTGGAGGTGACAAGAGAAGGATTTTCCCTGTGAAAAGGAACTTTTGCCATTCCACTTAGTTTCAGGCTGCTTCTGTGAATATGTGTCTGGATCATACTGGCAGAGAGGGTGCTTCAGGGACTGGGAATTCAGCTGGCTCACCTGTGTGCTCCTAAGAATGCAAACCTCTGTCAAGTACTGTTGCCTCACTGTTCAGATTCTGTTCAATTTGCAACTTGCATGGACTAGAAAGGCTGTCCTCATGCATTTGAAGAGCTGCACAAGCATTAATGAACCACCACAATACTCCTGTCTCACAGATAATCACTGGACAGTTTTAGCCTTAAAATGGGATTAACCAGTTTCTGTCAAACAGTCTTTAAACCAAATAGGGATCAGAAGCAGCAAATTTATCTGCTTGTATGTTTGAAATCACTCTAATTCAGATGTTACAGTCACATCTTGAAGTCATTAATACTACCTTAAGCTTGCCTGGTAGTCTCATTTTTCCTGAAATTGCTTACCTCAATCAGATTTTGAAGTTCTGATTCTGCATCAGCAACATGCTAAAATTTGTAGTAAAAAGTACAAAAGCTTATGTTATGTGTCTTTTTCAAGCTCTTGGCTGCCTAACTGAAATAAAGTATATGTAGTAGACAAAATAGTTTATTAGACAATAGAAACTCCACTGAATTAAAGCTGGCTAGTTTCCTCTTTGGTCTCTTGGATGGAGGCCAATACCAAGTAACAAAGGAGATGGTGCAAGAAACCTCACAGTAGACAAGAAAGGACCATGTGGCAGACTAGATGTCCCATGCTTCAATCATAAATTGTCACATTAAATTTTAGCATAATATGAATAATTTGTGTCCAAAATTATTATTTAATCACCTTTCCAATAAGTCCCTGCACAGTATATATATGGTTTTTTACCAGCCTGGTAGGGACATCTATAGTCACAGCTAAAGTTGCTGCCTAATTGCAGTGAGTAGGAAGTACAAGGCAGCTGTGCTCCTGCTGCTTTCTTTGCCTTTCCTGAAGCACTAGAAAGCTGTGCTGCCTTGGCAGCTCTGAAAGAATATTGTGGGGTGCAGTGTGGCAGCTATTGCAGTGTTAAATTGAGAAGAAAACCCTATTTGGGCTTCTATTCCTTGGTGGCATTTGGAACAGAAAGGCTGTCTATCCAGGCATCTCTCCATTTCATTTCCCAGTTACGGATTATTGTCCAGAAATTATTGTCCTGCATTGATTCCCTTCCCTAAAAATAACGCAAGTTGGTTGTACATTATCACTTACTAAAATTCTGATTCTCTGCATGACTCTGAGTTGTCTTTTTCATAATATAGGTGATCAGTTATCTTTTCTTTGTATTGCATCATCCAACTGACTTATCTTTTCCCTTTCTCTAGATGTTTCCAGATGTGTGGCTGAGAGGAAGTACACTCAAGAACAAGCTCGCAAAGAATTTCAGCAAGTGTTTATCCCAGAATGCAATGATGACGGCACATATAGTCAGGTTGAAAATTTTTTATTCAGTGTCTTGCGTGACTGGAAAGTCAGAGTATGTGTGTTGGAAAAGGGTGAGGAGGCAAATGTAATGAAGGGAAATGTAATTTCAAAATTAAATGTAATTTGTGCCAGCACGTCAAAAAAAAATGGAAGGAAAATCTGTGTTATGTATCAAGTCCTTGTTCTCTTATTCACAGTTGACCAGCAAAAGAGCCAAACATTACCACTGTTCATGTAATACACTCCCTGCTCTTCTAGGATGAGGCAGCTGAGTCATTCTTGTAGCCCCCTGAATACTCATCGCATGGTAAAATGCTTGGAATTTGTGATCTGCTCCTGATTTGAACCAGAAATCTTGGGACTGGAGTCTATATCTTAAGTGCTAAATCATGAATTATACAGAATCCTTCTTTATTCTCTGCTGAATTTCTTCATAAGCATATGGTCTGAGACTAACTTACTTAGATCACAGAATTCAGAAGGAACACAGTTAGAAGCTTATCCTGAGGTATATATTCCACTCATGATCACTTTCTGTCCCTTCTGTACTGCATTTTGGTTGTGGAATTTTGCAGATGACAATTTTTCTCTTTTTAAGCATGATGAGGCAAGTGATATTGGCGCTTAGAAAATATAATGCAATTGATTTCTAAGTGGAATTCCAAGAGTTTCCTTTCTGACAGCTTGGGATATGAATAATGCTGGCAGAAGTACTCTGTCCTGCTCCTTCAGTGGGTGGAACAATATGTTCTCTATGTGGGAAAAAAACTCAGGATTGCTTGTTTCAGAAACAGTTATGCATCCCTTGAGGAACTTTCTTGTGAGGTTTTTATAACACCTGCACCTCACTTGTCTAAGACAGGGTGTAAAAAGCCACATATTTCAATAGTTTTCCCTTCCATTTGATTCTGAAGGACCTACCACACTTAGCTGGAAATATGCTTTATGCTAAAAAATCATATATAGGACTGAGATGGGCCCATTGTGGTTTATTGTTCTAGGTTTTGTCAATATAGTTTGCTGGACAAGTTTCTGTACTCACTTTCCATGAATGCTGTGGGAGAGCAGGCATATGTCTGACAAGCTGCACATGGCTTTTGTTGTCTCTGACAGGTTCAGTGCCACAGTTACACTGGATATTGCTGGTGTGTTACTCCCAATGGCCGTCCCATCAGTGGCACTGCTGTGGCCCACAAAACTCCCCGCTGCCCAGGTAAGTCTTGTTTGTCTGGCTGGGTTATGACAGTGTGTCATGGACAGCAGAGTTTGTCTGTGGCTTCTGATTAGACTTAAGCAAAAGAAGCTTTCACTGGAAGAGTGGTTCAGCCCAGAAACAGGTGGTGGTGGAAGCTGTGGATGTGCCATCCTTGAGGTTTGGTAAAATTCAACTGGATGAGTCTCTGAGAAAGTTGGTCTAGCTTTTCATGTAGCCCTGCATGAAGTCTGAGGTCACTGCCACCTCAAGCCTTCCTGTGATTCTGGGATCCAGCTACTTTATTTGTACATTAATCAAGCTATTGAAGATTTTCTGCAGTGGTCATTTATACCATATTTATGTGTCCATATATGAAACCACGTGACTGAATTGCTGATATAACACTTCATGTTATAAATTCTCTTGCACATAAACTCATTGCAAAAACATTTCAGAGGGATTTATATTTTTTGATAATTCAAATATTTAGAGTACAGGAAAAAATGTAGTGGGAATGCCCATTTGTAACACAGCCCAATGAAAGAACTCCCACAGCACATTTCATGAATGACCAACTCTAGAGGAGAAATAAAAATAAAATAAAAGCATTAAAAGCAAAATGAAAAAAATTGCCTGCAGAAATTAACTGGCAAATCAAACTCACTGCCTTGCATGCTGCCTTTTGTCTTTCATAAGGACAACTAACAGGTTCTGTTTTTCAGGCATTTGCATCTGACCTTATTTCACTAACACTGATGATAAATATAAATCCTGAGTATATGGTTGTCAGAATCACTGTTCAGACCCCTTGAGGTTGAGAGAATTGTACAGAAATAGCTCTGCAAATATTTGCACACTCTATCTATTTTACAACTATTTTTGCTGCAGCACCATTCTCTGTCAGCTAGTGGAAGAAATAGCTTTAAAAAGCCAATCCCGTAGTGTGAAAGAAGCTGAAAAAGAAAGTGGATCAGGAAATTTACCTGTCCTGATCTACTTCAATCATTCAAGCACAACATTGATTTTTTAATAAATAGATGTAGGAAGGAAGATACTACTGTGGAAGTTTCAACAAAGTTTAGAGGAAGTTATTTTTATTTTTGAGGTCTTTCTAGTTAAAATGTCTTGCAGAATCTTTCCACATCTTGCCTGTAGGTGAACTTTATCCAGCAATAATACTCTTCAGAATATTGCTTTTAAACCAGTCTGAAAAGTCACTGTGAAACAAGACTCAAATGTGAAAAATAATATAAAATATTCAGAAACCTTAAAATAGAGGAAAATGTGCATTTATTTTCATTTTAGTGTTATTATCACTTATGATTGATCTGCATCTTCAGAAGACACATGGATGTGTCTTCTTTAGTTGTGGATATGCCATCCCTGGAAATGTTCAAGGCTGGGTTGGATGAGGATGTAAGCAACCTGGTCTAGTGGAAGGTGTCCCTACCCGTGGCAGGGGGTTTGGAATGAGATAAAACCATTTGCAAACCATTCTGTGATGCTATGGCTAGGACAGCACTTTCGTGCTTCAGTGTAATTTTGAGTAGAGATGTTTTCACATGTCCATAGCCAGGCCTTCTCTGAGAGTGTACCTTTGTTTCTTTCTCTGCAAAATCCATTTTTAGCTTTCTCCCTGCCTGTCCTTTCACTGACATCAGTGAGAAAAGGATTATGCTCATGCTGAAAGTTCAATAAATAATTGTCAGGGGTCTTATAACATGTGGCACTGTTTTGGCTCAAAATGCTGTTGAATTACTTGCTATATTTTTACTTTTTGTATTTGTACTGGTATTACTGAGGAGTAACTACAGTGTAGTTCCCAGATAATTAATCAATTAATATGAGAATTATTCTATATCTCTACAGGAACCTAACCCTAGTTCCTCACGAAGGTATATTTGTGGGTGTAGCAGATAAACTGCCAGACTGCTTCAGCTCATTTTTGGAGGGGTGGGATGGGAAATTATTTTTACAGAAATGCTAAGGTGAAGGTCATAACAGCACTCAGATGGAATTTAGTAGCTCAGAAATAAATAAACTGCTCCAGGGCACAGGTGAGTATTCAGAGTCTGATTTTGATCCATGGAAAGACTGGGGGTAATTTTTCAGTTGTTGTGAGACCCTGTGGGATTATCTCTGCACATTTTGTCCCCTGCTTGTATCTGTGTTCTCCTGTTTTACTGTTCATCAATTCTCCTTTGTCCCCCAGGAAAGAAGTCCAGCTACAACAGAGTTTGGAAGTAAGACTTGAAATGCTAGGGGATTTTGCAGTGATATTGGCTAAGGACTCAGTTTTGAGAGATCTGGAGAAACCTTCTCATTCAACAGAGAAGACAGCTACAGATTTTCTCATAAAGTTATGGGGTATAATAAAGCAAAACTTAGTTCTTATATTGCAAAATGAAAGTCTGTTGCATAACTGCATCCTTCTCCCATTTCCAAGTATATATTCAAAATTGCCATCTGTTTAGGATAACAGAGTTGGGTCTTTTTTCCTCACAAGAGTGTTGATGTTTTCCAGATCACTGCTGATTCTCTTCTGTATTTTTTTTATTTAGTACAACTATGCACAGGAATTATAACCAAAACTTTAGTGAGTCAACTGAAGTTGTGTAGTTGTATTTCTGTTTCAACTAGTATTACAGAGATACAATTTCTGCCAGTACTGTTGTCCCTTCTTAGTCCAATACACTGTGACTTGCTAGCCTTGATGCAGGAATTGCCTTGCTATTTTTGATATGCAGGCAGATCTCCTGCAGTGGTGGCATCCTGACACCAGCATGTTTCTGTATTTTCACTGCTTCTGTGTATTCTGCAGGCTGGATGCTATAGGTATTTCAAAGACATTTATACAAATTTGTCAGTTTGCCTGTACCATACCTTTTTCTCCCAAGATCTCTTTTGCCACATTTTGCCATTAGAGGAAAATTTGTACAGACAATTAAGATGCTTTTCTGATGATTTTCTTATAGGTAATGTGCTACCATGAAATGTATGAAAATTTCTTGCTTTAATGAAAATATTCAGTTAATTTTCAGTTCTAGGTTAGTTCTTCAGCAGCTTCAGATAAGGTTCAAAAATACATGTCTAACCAACTGTGGTCTTCTGAAATTATGGGATAATTTCCTGCCTTTCATTCCCCCTCAGTGGAACTACCTTTGGTGAATGCCCAGAAATATGAAAGAAGAACATAGTCTGGAAGAACCTGAATTTTAGTAGAGGAAATACTGAGCAGAATCTAGAAAGGGAAGTTAGGAGTTTGGTTTAGCAATTCCAACCCCTATCCATGCTTCCGATTTACTGTGTGGTACTGGATATGCAAAACAACCTCTATGTCTCCCTAACTGTTAAGGTTGGTAAGCTGAATAACATGATGCTTCCTAAAGTTATCTCAGGTCCAAAAAGTGTCCCACATATGTATTTTTTTACATATCAACAACAGTTGCCTGACCCATTTTTTGCTCACTGACTTGTTCTTGTTGCTCTTATTTAAGATGCCTTTTGTGCAAGAGACATAAATGGAAGGATAAAGGTCATAAGTAATATTAAAAAATGCAAGACTTTCCAACTGTTTTATGTAAACCTTTGCTGTAATTACTATATCTTTACCTGAAAGAGGCTCTTCTTCCATCCTTTTCAGTTTTTCCCACATCAACATTTGGTGCTGCTAAGACACACATGATAAATCGCAAAACGCTGTTCCACTCCATGAAAATAGTCTTCACTGTTGCAGGAGCAATGGTGAGAGGGACAGTAAATCACACACATTCCCATGACGGCATTAAAAATAAAGCTTCTTAAAAATGATGAATGTCTCCCAGTACTTTCACTAAAGAACACCAGACATTAAAAAAAGACGTTTTTACAACTCTCCATCTCTGTTATCAGCACTGCAGGGACCTACAGAAATTCCATAGGCAGGGAGTCCTGAGAAATGGGGCGGAAGTTGAGAAGCAGGTGTTATCATTGGAAAATACAATCTTTGCCTATTGTAGGGGGTTTGTGCCCTATTAAATATGTTAGGCCCCTGATAGTGAGATTGCAGAGGTATGGAGACATATTTTATTCTCCTGTGGAGTAGTTTTGCTACCTTTTGATTAAGATGGCATGATCATCTTTTATGGCCAAAATACAAGTAAGTACCTTTAGAAATTTGGAACTCTTCCAGTATAGTATTATGATCAGATAATATGATGGAAAAATATATTTGGGAAGGCACTGAACTTTTAAAATTGTTTTTGTTAGCTGGAGAAAAATATCCATCCTTGAATCATCTAGATTTTTTGTCCTCATACATAGTACTTAGCCTATACATACACAGTCAGACATAACCATAAGTGAGATAGGAATAGTAGGGGGAGTTTACCCTTCCTGATATCTGCATTCAGTGATCATATATCAAATATTCTTTAGTAGGAGATCAGAAACCATTATCTAAACTAGATAATAATAGGCTAACTTTTTTTTTTTCTATGGCCCAGTCCCATATGATCAGAATTACAGAAAATGGATATGCTAAAATCACAAACCATGAAACTCCTATCACATTCCCTGGAAGATTTATTGTGCTGCCCCTAAGATGCTGTTGGAGTGAAATTGGATGGAATTGTGGGGAATTTGCAATAAATTAAGGCATGAATATGTCTGCCTTAAAAAAAAAAAAAATCGGAATCATAAATAGATAGCTGGCTAAGCAAGTGTACAAGTTTGAATGATGCAAAATTCTTCCTCTTAAAGTAATGCTGCTGAATCTAATATCCCTCCTCATCCTCTGTCATATTTATTTATGTGGTGATTTGGTTGCTTACAGTGTACTGAAAACTTGGAAGCCAATTGCATTGCCTAACTTTTAGATAAGTTGTAAGTTGGTTTTGTTTCCTCCCTAGCTGAAAATGTGGGGATTCATCTTGATATTGAAGACATAATTTCCTAAAAACTTGCAAATGCAACCTCCTATCACCACTTCACCTAGAAGTGCTTCTACCTTAAATTTATTCAGGAAATGGTAGAAAAAAGATAAAAATTCACTAACTCCTTATCTCGAATTTGGACACAAGAAGAAAAGTTTATGCTGCATAAATTAAAAATTTCTGGTGGAACTGTATGAAGGGCACAGATTTTCTTTTATAGGAAATTCTGTGAATATTTTTGTTGACTTTCTAAGACTATTAAAAATAATATTAGCCCAGTAAATATAGTTTTCATAGAACTAATCTAATTTCTTACTGAAATTAGATTCAGTATGATAAAGTTAGTTTTTAGTACTAGTTAATGCCATTCTTTCTCCATCCATTAATTTTCCATGAAAATTTAGGGTAAAAAAAAAAATCAAATTCAATTCTCCCAGACTTTAGTCATTCTCACAGTTTCTCATATAGATAAAGTAATGTGAATGCATCTGGAAAGATTTTTCTGCTTTTAGTTTATAAGATATGTGGGATATTATATAAATTTCACCAATGTGTTAAATTACTTATGTATAAACTGAGTTCAATTTATACTAATAGTTTGAATGTACATAAAGAGACCACACTGATGCCAAACTGGAGCAGAGTGGGTATCAGTAGCAGTTCATCACACACATTCCCCCTGCTGAGACAAATGAAAAGCCTGTTTAAAATGCTTGTTTGACTAAGAGTCGGGCCTAAAGTGTCTGGATTTGCAAGAAAATTATAATTATAAGCCTGTGGACCAAAATGAAATTCAGAAACTAGAGAGTTAATAGTAGCTGGATGAAATTTGAGGAAAGATTGGATCACTGGTATTCAGTGCAATTAGAAAAACCTGTAATTTTGTATGTAGTACTTCCGAACACTGGAACATCTTATTTGAGTTCAAGCTGAGCCTTTTATCAAATACAAGACAAGCACCAAAAACTGAGATCTTCTGGCTTCAGCATAAATACAAAATCTGTCTTCTCTTCAGAGTGAACAACATGGATTATTATTGGAGCCCATTTAGAGCAAGTTCTCCCAAACATCCTTGCATAGAATTCCTATAGTGATAGCAATTTTATTTTTCCTGCCTCAATTGATACTGATGCATCACTAAGTTTATTGAATTTCTGATGACTCAAACATAATATAAGGAAAACACACTAAAATACACTATTGCCATAAAAGGAAACAAGTCTAAACAAGAATATTTTAATATGGATTTATAAAGCAGTATTAAGAGCTGAATCCATCAGAAGGTTACTAGCTTGGCTGCATTGCCATGTATTCTTTTATGGAGGCTTTAAAATCATCAGGGCTGATTTGTAATGTTAGGCATTATGACAAAACCTCTGGCAGCCTCCTTGTCTAAACTTCCTGATGAAGTAACCATCAGTTCAGCAGGGTAAGCAAGGCCTGTGATTTAGTGGGTTCTCTTATTTAAATTGTCCTTTTAGAACCCAAATATTCTGCTGCAAAGTTTGGGTTCTCTTTAGGTTCTTTTTTTAAACACAGTGATTGTAGTTATTCCAGCATGAATAAATTAAGAAAATCTAGGCAGCTAAATTATTTCACACACATACAAGCCTCTGTCAGATGTGTCAGATGAGTGTTTTTTGGGTACTTTTTCTTTTAACTATAGCAGGTGTGTCTAAGAAGAGACTGTGTTGTAAGAATGGAAAGACTTCATGTTTTTAAAATTTGATCACTCCATGTGGCTCTTCAGAGAGAAAAATACCACTTATAAAGGTGATTTTTAACGCAGCAGAGACAGATAAATCATTAAAAGTGTCTAGTAATTAGAATCATAAAAAATGGATGCAATGGTGCATAAGCAAGAAATAAGGAAGGATAACTATTTTAAACCCGAAGATCAAGTGCCTCCTTGAAAAACTACCAAGAAAATTAGTGGATTCTCGATTTCTTGATGGCTTGAAAGCAAGTCTGGATTCTGGGCTGGGCTGGAGTCCAGGCTGGTAGAACAAGCTGTTAAAACCCATCTCTTGTAATCTTCTTGACCCCTTTCTCACCTCTGCTGTCTCTTCTCCCAAGGGCCACAGCTCCAGGATGAGTTTTGAGCCCAGCTCAGGCTTTGTGTTCTGACACAAACACTTTGCCACACCAGCACAGGGTTTCCACAAGGCTTTGGGTGAAGCCTTTAAGGCAGAAAGAGACAGTTTTTAATCTGACCCAGGCCCGGCCTGGAGGCTGAAAAAGCCCCTCAGAGCATCTGAAGTGTGAGGACGAGACTGAGCAGAGGGAGGGACCACGAGGGAGTGGTTCTGGTGAGCGTGCAGAGCGTGTCCTTACTGGGGCAGTGGGGAAGGGAAAGGGTCATCCTGCAGCACATGAAGATGTTCTTGGACTTGTGTCTATGCAGTGTTTAATGCTACCTCTTTCTCAGGTCTTGTATTGGCCAAGAAGTAGAATCTGGTGTGTATGGATTGTGCACAAATGCGGAGGTCAGGCAAAGTTAAAACCTTTGGTTTGCAAATGAAGAATTTGCTGATGTTTAATGCTGTGATATACAAAAATGGATAATTCAAGCTAAATGGTGTTTCTTAGATAGCATACTAGAAGTGAAAATAATATTTTTCTGGTTAATTCCTTTTTCAAATTGCAGGTTCAGTGAGTGAGAAGTTGCCACAACGAGAAGGTGCAGGCAAAACAGGTAAATATCTTAGCTGGCCTTTAAATAGAATCTAGAATATTTGTGGGAGATACTACTGTAGTTTTTCATATATTTAAATTATCAATATAAATTTGTGATGTATTATAGCTGCATATGTAATATGTATGTATGCATGCATAATGACGTTAATTTTATATTTGCATTGTAGATATTTAGTAAACTTATATATATATGTATGCATGTATTTAGATGTGTATATGTATGCGTAGATACTGTATTTTTCTAGTCTCAGTCCCGTAGACTTTGCAATTCATTGCTATTTGGAAGACAACTTTCCTTCCCAAATCTATACTCGGAAATATTTTCCCGTACTTGATGCCTTTTTTGGATGACAGATTATTCCGTCTCTTCGATAAAGATAGTATTCTGCAGTCCCAAAATTTTGAGAACTGCAGTTGTCATTTTATTTCCATAGCAATCAGTGCTTGAGTCATCTTGGACCCAGCACTTTGTTTTTATATTGTAATTAATTCATCTAATGTCTTGTATTTATGGCCACAAGATTGTTGTTTGATACAGGTCATGATGTATATCTTTTTGGCTGGACAAAATATGAATAGCTGAATAGCTGTGACATAGCTGGTAGATTTAAATGAATGAGATATCTATGCTCTAAACAAAATTAAAGCTTACACTCTCCAAACACTTGAAAGAATTTTAGATTCAACTGAAAACAGCATACTGAATATTTCTGTCAGTTACACTGCATGAATTAATTTTGAAGTTACTCATTTTTGTTCTAACGTTAATGCCTATCTGTTTGGTGCATGGTAAATAAAATTGACTTTTTTTTACAGGAGCTTTTGCAGTATTGCGATAAACCTTACATTTAAATAAACTATAGTTCTGTTAGGCTAAAAGAATCACTATTTCTTTAAGGCTAATAATTACAAAGTACTGAAATATTGTTCCTTCATGTATTTCCAGATAACTTGTGGGTTCCGCTAACCTTAGGTTGCCAATTTTCTTCAGGTCTGGATGTTCATTTTCAGGTTTGAAGTGACTGAACTATCTCGTATATAAAACTTGACTGGAATCCTTTCTTGTTGTTTGTGGCTGTGGTGGCTGAACTCCTGAACCCTGAATGAACAGTCATAGAACAAGGAAATGAACACAGTTTATCAAATCTCCCTTCTTACCACATATATTTGTGTCTCAAGTGACATGATTGCATTTACTCATGCCTGGGTTTTGTTCTCCAGCACAAGCCTGCAGCATGAGAGACTTCTGACCTGGTTCCCTGGTGGTCCTTGTTTCTTCTCAAATGCTGATGTCTTCCTCTCCTCACCCTTCTTCCAGATGGTCACTGCCTTATGCTTTAAATAAAGTAATGTTGTTAGAGACATCCCAAATTCTTTAGGGACCCTCACAGAGTGACCAGGGTCATACGTCTACCTGACTTAAGGAGCAGTGCTTCAGCTCAGTGTAGTAAAATGTATTTTGTAGCTCAGCTTGCAAGGGCACTGTAGTATTTTTTGCAACAACCATAACACTCTCTGCTCCTCTTCCCTCCACACATTCCCGTGGACTAACCAGGGGTGTGTGCCCATATTGTAGCCCAGCAAGCTTAGGCTGGTTCACAGTGTTCCCAGTGCTCCAGAGGACATGCTTCAGACTTTTGAGGTGTGGTCTTGAGGACTCTCCTCAAGAGACAGCATAATCTGAGACAGTCTCCACTTCCAAGATGTCTCATAGATATGGATCTGTTGAGCCGTACCTGTTGTAGTTGTGCACCTTGCTTCCTCTGGGTATTCCAACACTGAAAGAGAATTTCCAGCTGCAGATATTGGAGATGGGGAGTTTTGTTTGCATGTTTGTAAATTTAAACATTGAACTGAACTGAAATGAAGCCTAAAATATATTCCCTTAAGTATGTTCTCTGGCCCCACAGTTCTCTCCTCTATCCAAGGAAAATATTTATACTCTGAAAAGCACAGGTGTCAGAGTTAGGATCACATTCCTTTTTTTTCTGATTCTTAGCTGACTGCGGGACTGTGTTCCTGGTAACAACTCTGAAAACAGAGCAAACAGAATTTAAACAGGATTGAGTTTAAGTATATGGATTGGTATGCATGGGCCAGCCAGGAAGAATTGTGCAATTAGTCTGTGAGATACCTAATTCATATCAATCCTTTAACATATGTCGTATTACAACACCACCAAAACTGTTTTAAGTGCTGCTTGAACAGAGTTCAGGAGGCTAATTTTGATTGGGCTGATTATCACTGAGTTGCAGCATTATGCTGAATTTCAGTTAATTACGTAAGATTAAATGTGTCACAAACCGAAACTGTGTACCGAAAAATGACTAGAAAAGTGTCATTTAAATGCAGACCCAATTTCTGGCTTGGGTCTGGGTAATATCTGCCTTCCATAAGTTACCTTCTGAAATACTGGGTTTCCTGAATCACGTACTGATTGATGATCTGAATATATGTCTTGATTTTCAGTACACTAGGATACTTGATGGTCTCTCTGAAATTAATCAATGGTCTTATTCCACCACCCAGAGGACACCACAGACATGCCAGCAAAACTAATAAGGAGTGACTGTCTTTCATTGCATTGGAGCAAAGAATCCTGCCATTGTGTGGACATGAAGAATGACCCCTCTTAAATCTCTCTTTATGCCTCAGTTAGCTAATTTTGCTTTGAAAATAAGCTCCTGTTGCTGCTGCTTTGGTTTTCTGAAAAGCATAAAGGTCACTATTCCACGGCTGGAAATTTTTCTTTTTTACCTGCTGTCAGTATGTACTTGGTATCTGTATTTGGTGTGACCTAGACTGTGACCCTTGGAGGCAAAGGTCAGAGTGACCCCAAATCCTCTGCATAATTTAAAGTAAACTTAACTTTTTTTTTTAAAAAAATCCTTTTTTAAGAAAGTGATAGTGATAGCAAAGAGAACATGAGACTCTTCTGAATTGCTGTAGAAAGAAGAAAAGGAGAGATAGAGTGTTAGCCTAAAAGCTGCTGCTCCCTCATTACCCAGGTAAGGCTACATGCCAGAAACAGCTTCTCAATTACCTTTGGTTCTGTCTTCCATGAAGATGCCAAGAAAACAATCTGGAAACTATTCTGGTCCAAGATCCAATTGTGAAACTGCAAGAAATAGTAATAAAACCTTTGCACAGAAGATGCTGTTTACTGCAGTACACCTTGGTCTTGGAGTTAGCTCCATGCTGCTGGAAAATATGACTGGAAAATATGTACTAGCATGGCCTCCTGAGTCATATTTACCCCACATCTGCAATAGTTTTGAATAACAAAAACATAATAAAGATGGGTCTTTGGTACCACTCTGTTTAGCAAAAGCTTATTTAAATAGGTTTTTTTGTTTAATTTTTCTTTTCCAGCACTACGTCCTCTGTGTTTTACTGAACCTAAAATGACTCACATCTTGTCATTTCTGTAATTTTCCCTCCCTCTTTTCTTGCAGTAATGGTTGGTAGTGGGTGGATGGAGAATGCTGACCAGAGGAGTTATGCAAACAATATTCTGGTTATATAATCTGTGAATCTTACTTATAAAATCAACTTGATTCTTAAATAGATCTTGCTGTGCTAAACAAACCCATTTGATTTTAAGGTATCTGCAGCCACTCATTCTCTCCAGACTGTTTTTGTTTTCACAGGTCTCACTTCTTCTATCCATTTATTTAATTATTTCCTTAGGAATGCTGATTTTTCAGTTATAATATATAGGTATCAGTGTGCAGCATTAGAAATGAAGAATTACACTCCAGAGAGCAACTTGATCACTTCATGAATCACCAAAGAACTTGCAATAAATTCATCATCCATAACCTCAAACCCCATCCATTTATAAAACATGAGTCTGCATATGTAATATATCTGTGCTGTGTATTGCCTATATAGAATGTTTAATTTTGAATTAAATTATTGTTTACTGGCCGGGGCTATGTGCAAATCATTATTTTCAATCATGTATGTACACTTATTTAGCTTACTCTCATAATTGTAGTCTCCTTGCAAATCTTTTCCATTCTGAATTCAGATGATGCCTCAGCTCCCGCACTGGAGACTCAGCCTCAAGGTGATGAAGAAGGTGAGCAAATTTAACAGTGTGGTATTAAACTATGCAGTTATGGACTGTATTCCACAACATAAAATGCCATCTTAACAGTATCTACAGCTGCTGGGGCAGTTGCAAGAGATTGCAAACATCTGTTCTTTTTTCAGGAACAACAAAGACAAGGAACACAATAGAGTCTTACAGGCAGTGAATTTTGTATGATAGTCTTGAGATGAGACTTTACGTGGAGAGACCAGCATCAGTAATTTTAATTGTCACTACTTAGGGCAGACACAAACTTCAAACTTGAGCCAAAGTGCAGATTAAAACTGTTATGTTCAAATAAGCAAGTCAAAGGGTAAATTCTATCCTCAGCATAATGACTAGTAATATCACTGTTAAGGCTGATATTTTGTGAGGCTTGTTTGTCTCTGGAGAAATTAATTGCCATTAAATAAGAAATAATAGTCCTAAGTTGTGGCTGCCTTATCACTCACTGCTGGTCTTGCAGAATTTGGTCTACATTTGGTCTATATTTGGGGTTCAGACTAGGACATTTTTATTTTAATTAAACATAATTTTCATCTAAAAGTATTTATTTCAATCTTCTGTACAAATAGGTTAAGGAAAGGACTATTCATGCCTTTGCATTAATAATAGTCTTAACTGCCCTAATAAAAAACAGTGTGGCCTTTTTTTTTTAAGATCCATGTTTCTTTAAAACTAGCTATGTACTATTCAGTTCCTAACAACTTTAAAAAAATGTTAATATTTATAAAGTATTTTCTGTTACCTTTTTTCTTTTTTTCTAGATATAGCTTCTCGTTATCCTACTTTATGGACTGAGCAAGTAAAGAGTAGACAGAACAAAACCAATAAAAGCTCAGGTAAGAAACTGAGGTTGTCCTTACTTTGCAAAGCTCCTGTGAAGATATGCATGAACCATTTTAATAACCATCATGCTTCCACTCTCGTTGTATGATAGCACCTTAATGATTTGCATGGTGATGATTTACTAAGCTCATGCATCATACATCCCTTTTATAGAGAAGTACATAGCCAGGCTTTACTTGGCTAAAATGGTATTAGTCCACTAAAGTCTCTGACTCACACTTATTGGCATCTGTTAGTGGGTCAGACATTTATTTTTTACATTCTTTTTAATTATCTTGCTCTTTTTTATCTGCTTATTTTTGGGTGATATGTAGCAAGAAGGTGCTTGTAAAACAACAATGTGGGTTACATTTTTTTGGTGGTAAATCGTAGGAGGCAAACCTGAAAAGAAGCAAACTCCCATCAGGAGACAGTTTTCAGTGAGCAGAATTCATAAAGACAGTGATACCTGCTTTTTACTACATCAGTCACCTGCTATTTACAAACTGAACACTGGTTTGGTGTGAATTAAATATGCTGCTTTTTAAAAATAATTATGGAATTCTGGCTTTACATATTTTCATCACTGTTTAGAATTGAGCTTTTTAAAACTGGTCTAGGAATCTCAGGTGCATGTCCTAAGACTGAAATCTCTGTAGTATTCAGATAAATTCAGTGCTTTGGTGGATGATAAATTTTGATGCCTTTCTCATTGCTCCTTCCTTTCAGTGGGATAAACTTTAGAGAATATTCCTGGTTTCTATTTGTGTGGAAAAATGTATAGCTTGAAAGGATACATTAATGATGTAGGCTATGATTCAGTAAATCACCCCAAACCACGCTTCAAATCCAGTAGAAATTGAGGTTATGCTTTACATTTAGTACTGTGCTTAAGTATTTTAAGGATATTGAATTGAGGTCCAAAAGCATTTAGAAAAGACAAACAATCATCAAAAGAAAGAAAGCAAGATGCTAAAGGGTTTAAAGATTCCTTTATACAAGCTATTTTTAACATCAGTGCAATAGTTATTAATAATTTTTTTCTCTTGATTTTCCAGTAGTCACTTAAGGGAAGGCCCTTAAACAGTGTAGACGAGTTTGAAGCAAATACTTCTCATGCTGGAGATTTAATTTGTCATTTCTTTAGTCAGTGCGGGCAAGAACAGAATTCCTTTGGGATTCCTGTAGCATAAAATATGTATATGGAAATCTGTCACTGTTAGGAGTGTTTGTTTAATTTTTACAGTGCTAGAGACTAAAGCAAGACTCCTTGAGTTTGCAGTGTAGCTGCTGGAAGGCAGAGCTTCAACACACACGCATACACATGTGCACACAAAGAGACAAAATAAAAAAGGTGGGGTTATTTCTGGGAACTGGTAACCTCCAGTCCATCTAAAGACATATTTACAAGAGAAAAGGAATCAGAAGCATAGTTTACCTGTGTTGTGACTGCTAGCCCATCATCAAAATCATGATTGTGTTGTATTTGCTAACAACAGGACTAGCTCAGGACTGTGGGGCCGTACCCAGGCTAGCAGAGTTACTTCAGGAGGTACCGTGTAGCAAACCTTGTTTTAATTGTAGCTATATCTGATGTGCCCGATTGACATAATCAAGGTGAATCCAGGTGATAAAAACAGTGTCCCCATTGATTGTTGTAGGAAGGTTTTTAAGGTCTTGAAAAAAAAATAAGATTTTTCCCTTATTACCTCTCAGAGCGGTGCCCAGGCTTTTGGGAACACCCACAGAGAATCAACTCTGGACTGTTATGTGTACAGAACAGGAAAGATCTTGCCACTGAATCCGGTGGATTGTAAACTTGTCGTCCTTCCACTTCCAGGCTTCAATATAAAGGATAAATATAGATGTCTTCTTCACTCAGTTAGCTTAGTAAACTGTGATTCAGACTTGGTCATACAAGCATCAGAAAGCTTATTGAAAAGTATTTTCCTGAGGAAAATGAGGAGAATTTATCTCTGCATTGGAACTGTGTTTATAAAACAAAACATGAAGCCAAATATATTCACAATGGGCTAAAATTTCCTTTGTTTTTCTATAGTAATCCTACTACTGTCAAAGAAATTCTTGAAGTACAACAAACAACACTATCATCTAGCCCTGCCTATAGAACATAACTAAAAAAGAGACAAAACTAAAAATTTCAGGCGAGATACAAATATCCTATTTAAAAACTTACTATTTTAGTCTGTACTGCTTTCTTCTTGCTAGTTTTTACCTGAATATATGTTCTAATATATCATGATCAATGTGTCATCTACAAACTTGTCTTGAGCTGAGGAATCATTCACCTTAGGAGAAAGTTTTTGTGAGTTAAAATCAGTAATTAATATATTAAATTTGTTTTACCCCTCATTAAGTGCTTTGCTTTTACTATTCTGCAAATGACCTGCCAGTTACAATTAGCCAGTAAAATCAGCATGAACTATTTCAGGTTTTGGAAGATAGAAAATAATGGCTCAGGAAATTCTAGTTTATATTATCTCTCCAGTGCATTGATTTGACTGAATGAGCCTAAATTAATTTAGCATGGAGTAACGGCATTTACAAGACTCACAGATGCAAGGCATGAAATTAGTGGATTATATATCCATGTTCTACAATGCCTTCTAGTGTCTACTCTTTTTGTTGGCTCAGGGAAATAGGCTTGCTGTTCACTTAAGGCATTTGTGGAGTGGTATTTAACCTATTAGTTTTTGAGAACAGAATTTTACTCCTGGAAAAAATGCCATCAGCATTGGATTATGTTACAATAGCTCTGTTTAGAGTGGCTGATTTGAGTAGAAATATCTCCATTTGAGCTCTTTCTGTACATTGAAGATGATTTTCAAAATACTTTTTCTTCCCGTACTTAGAATAGTGTTCATCTCACTGCTAAAATAGTTTTTGCTGAGATGTTTTATACATATGTCACAGTGCCTTTGCAAATATTTTTGACTACCCCTACACTCCTCATTTATTTCTCCATTTCACAGAAAATATTGTGGATTTGCCATATCAGATTGACAGAAGTAAGAATTTTACCAACAGCTATATAAAATAAACAGAAAATATTGAACGAGGGACTACATGGTTTCTGATTAAGACATCAAAATGCAGCATCCTACACTGCTGTCTTTCTGTGAACTCAGTGTCGAAATTCCTGCTGTAGCTGGTGGAGCTGTAATCAGTGCAGTCAGTGAAGCCTGGAGAGCCACCAGCTCATGGTCAGCCCCCAGCATTGTGAACTGACTAGGTAACTGGAACTCACCAGGCATGGGGACTCCTTTAGATCTCTAGCTGATATTAAGGTGTCTGTTCTTTAGGCAAACTTAATCCCACACCAGTGTCAGCTGGAAATCCAGGTACTACTGTTATAGAGCTTTAATATTTTAGACCAGAGGACAGAATTTTTTTTGCCTTGAAGAAACTGGATATTTTGGACTATGTTCTTAGCAATTGCCAGTTACTGTAACTTCAGGGCTCAGTGCAAATTTAGTGTGAGTGGAGAAGACAGTGCAGATACTTTCCCATCACCTAACAGGGAAAATGCAATCCCCTGAGGAGAGCTTAGGCTGGACTGTAAATCTCTTAGGTTCTTGCTACATCTGCTCTGTCAGCAGTTTATATCCCTGTGGGATTCTTAGGAACACAGTGTGACATTTTTCAGAGGTTGTATGCCATTTTTTGTGCTTGAGTATAGACAAAGAAAGTGTAGTTTAATTCTTTTCACTATGCCCAGTGAAACTTCAAATTCATTTTGTTGGCTTGAATTTGAGAGCTATTATTTTCAAATAGTCTGACTAACCTGACTAACTTCTTCCTGTTTTGCCTATCCTGACAAAAATCAGTCCTAAAGTTAAAAAAAATTGCATGGAAAAACAAAAACAAATCAAAAAAACCCATTTTCTTTTAAAGGAAATAAATATAAGAGTTAGTGTGTCTGCCCAATTACATCAATTCTAAGAGCCATTCTTTCTAAGCATAGGAAAATTATTAACCTAGAGACAGAAAGCTGAGTAACAGCTCAGTGACTTTTTATCTATTCTCATTAATTGTTGTATTTCCAGATGTTGCTTTTAGTGTTCATTGAAGATAAAGTACCTGCAGCTGAAGTTGTGTGAGCTAGCAAGGAAAAATTAAGATCCAGTTGGATGTTTCCACTTACATGTTTTTTACGAAATAGTTAAAAGTTTTCTAGAAGCATTTTTATATTAGGCTTATTTCACAATATCAAAATTTGAGAAATGAAACCAGTTAGAAGGAAATCAAAAGAGATATCATAACAAAGTGAGGAAAGAACACAGGCAAGAGGAGGAAGAAAGTATTTTAAAAGCTTGTTGCCTGTCTTTTTCAGCAGGGATTCCTAGGAAGTCGTGTGTTGGTCTGCAGAACCCTGGCTGATCTTCCATTCTCAAATTTGCTTGTATTTAGCATTAAAGGAGGGGCAGATGAGGATGACACCTGCTTGCTCTTAATATGTTATGCCTATATTGGACACTCAGAAATGGGCTTCAAATTGATGCATGAAGTAGATTTGCATAGGGAAAGAGCCTGAGTGGAAGTGGTCCATTGATTGCAAATCACTGAATTACACAGAAAAACTGGAACTTTTTGCCTGTTACTAGCTCATTTCAGCCCTAAAGACAGTGTTTCTTTCCAACAAGGTATGAGCCACACTCAACCATGGGAATTGCACTCCCAAGCTTGTGTTGTAAATGCAGTCATTAGCTGTAGCTGGAAAAGTCAAAAGCATAGTAATAAATTGTTGAAGTATATCCATGTCATGCCTAGAGTATCTGACATTGTCAGGGGCTAAAAGTTACAACAGCCTATTGGAAATCTGTAATGTTCTGGCACAGAGGTTTCATAATCCAGACTATCTGAAATAGAATTGGCTTAAGCCCTAAAAATGTCAATTCAAACCACAAAAGGAAAGTAGAAGGCAAAAGTATTAATTTTAAATGTCTTCAGATATCCCAACGGGCTACTAACTCAACACACGGATCCTCTCAATGGGAACTCAGTGATAACAGATGGGCAATCTGTCTCTGCCAAATTTTAGACAAGATCAAGTGTTTTCACTTTCAAGTGTTTTTCAAGTTCACGTTTTCACTGTGAACTTTCCACCTTGGGCTTATTTGCATGTTGGTTCCCTACACAAGGAATGGCACTAGCTGATTTCATGACATCTACATCAAGTTCAAATATTTTATGTTAGCCATAGATCTGGCTTTTTGGTGGGCCTTGTAAAATCTGTGGGTGCTGGAAAACATAAGCTGGTAGAACATTTTTTGTTTGGCCTGTTCTCTCAGCAAAGTGGTGCATGGCAATTAAAGAAAGAGAAAAGCATTCCATGGAATTTTAGTAAGAAATACTCACTCAGATGAAGACTGGAAGCTTCTGAAAACAACAATCCTGTGGCCTTCTCAGACTCCTTGGGTTGTCTCTTGTAGCTGATTCACTGAATGCTCCATTTAGAATTCAAGGGGGAACTTAATTTTTTGGAGTGAACTGTAATTTCTGATTTGTATTTTAGTCTAAACCTGGCATTGTTAAGAAACTGCTGGGGAGGGAGATCCATGCAGTGCTGTCACAACTTGTTATATTCACTTCTGTTAAATTCTTAAATACTTTAAAATGTAGGAGGTAGTTCTCTTTACTTCTCCTTCATTTGTTTTTATTTTTCTGTCAAGAACCACAATAGTTTGAAAGTAGAATTCTTTCCGAATATTGTTTTCAAGATACCTTCAAGTAGCCCAAAAACTCATGGCTTAAAAACTACTGAATGTTCACACCACTAGGGCCAATCAGTAATGGTTGACTTAGTTCCTGACAGAGAACTTTGTCTTACTTTTCAGCAGTAATTTTTAATGATATTCTAGTCTTGATTTACCTGTTCCAAAAGAGGGACCACTACTCTTCAACCTCTTCATGTTCTTCACCAGTGAACAAAATCACTCTTCATACTCTGGTCCTCTTTCTTTTCCTTGCTTTGCCTTGCCTGACCTAAATTGGTAAAGGAAAATTACTGTTTTCTTTCAGTTCTTTCAGACTCATCCAAGAAGATTAAACTTTCCAGACCTCCCCGCACTGTTTGTATATTATGATTCATTCTTAATTCATAGGCTGCTGGATCATGCTTATTAAAGAACTGTCCTATCTTTAATAATCCTTTTCACAAGGATTTTTATCTATCTTCATTTTAATTTTGTATATTAGTTCAAAACCTTAAAATAGATCTAGCACTGACATTTCCAGCTTTTTCCTCCCACTACAGGGGAAGAGCCTCCCGTCCTAAACCATCAAAAAAAGAGTTCTGTTTTACATCTATTTGATGTTCTTTATCCTCAGGATGTTCCAGGGCTTTACTGGACCCCCACTGTGGGGAGGAGAAAAAAAATCTGTTTTATGTAAGGCTGATAATTTCTATTTTACTGCATGTGTTAAAATTTGATGCCAAAAGATAGTAATCTTTCCTGACCATTTTTAATTATATCACATTACTTTCTACAGCAAGTAAATGACAAAACAGTCCTGCTTGAGGTTCTCCTTTAGTTTTCAGACATCCACTCCCCCAACTACCCATAGCTTTCTATGGTTTGCCAGACATCAGATTGCATAATCATAAAAACATCAATAAGGTCCGTAAATCCTAAGAGGAATGTCAGGTTAATGATCTATATTTTAGTTACAGAGGAAAAAAGATCATGTAAATCATGTTAATCTGCAGAAACATATTAGACTGGATCATATCTAATGACATAATCTTTCTGGGAAATAGATAAAACTTTCAGTCAAGAAAGTCTGGTTCTGGCTATGGTTGTACTATGGTTGTTGGGTGGTATGTAGAAGATAGGTCTTCTAACAGGAAAAACAGTAAGAGCTGCCAGACATTCCATCTCACCCAGTGACCTAATGGTTAGGAGAAAATGTCCATGGTCTATGCAGAGATGCAGCTTTTTCTTCTATCAGGATAAATCAAATAACCAGCTATCTGCCCTTCCAATAATTGAATAAGCTTTGTTTGAAAAAGAAGCAAAAACCATTTATATGGACTGTGGAATTCTACTGCTTGATCTGCACTAAAAAGTTCTGACTGTTGTTAATGAAAATACAAACCTTGGAAGTACCATGTAATGTTCCCTGGTAGATCAGGTTATGTATGGCTAGTCAAGGTGGCTTAAATTTGGAGATATTTTTGATTGGATGATTTATCACATAAGAATTCCAAATTTCTTACTTGCCAAGCCATGTATCTTTGAACAAAATTGTTGAAGATACTGAAAGCTTGTGTTACAGTTCATGGATTGCTTAATTATTTAAAAAAAAAAAGTCTTGGCTTTTTCCTTAATTCTGTAAAAAATTGCCACATGATACAGGAATTTTTTGAGGCTTCATCAGTAATTTTGGTGTTTTCCATTTGGAACAAAACCAAGAGAAACTCAACTCCTGCAATGACTTCTGTGTGATGGGTGGAGTTCACCCCCAAATCTGTGCATTGGCCACATGTCTACAATGAAGCTATTATATTAATCTGACTCTTTACAGCAGTGTCTGCTTTTATGGATTGTTAAGGTCCAAGGATAATGCTGTTATCCATGGATCCTTTCCCCCACCCTGTCCTTAATGCAATGTACAGGATTCTTTTGTTAGTTTCCAATGTAGAGCCTCCTTTCCACGCAAAGCCACACCAAGGGTCATTGGAGCAAGGGAGCTTCTTGTAGTCAAATTATGTTGCTAAAGTACATAAACCTACTTTGAGATCTTCTCATCTATACCTCAACTACTGTGTTATGACTGGCTTGCTTTACATTTCACTGCACTCTGTACAATCATGCTCTGTCATCTCTCAAATCAGACTGCTCCAGATAAATGTTAGACACTATGTTTTCCCTGCATTCTGCAATGCCAAGGAATGACTACTTAGGAATAACATTAAATATTGTTTCCTCAATGTACTTGATTTCTGTGTTACTGGAGAAGAAGCAGTGGTTGAAGAGACAGACCACTGTTGTTCATTAAGGTATTTTTAATACCTGTTTTAGTTTAAAAACAGGGGGCTAAGTATCTGCACTCATCCACAAATAAATTATGTTTAAGGCTGTAAATTAAATTTCAGATCTTAAATTGTCTTAGTAAAAACACAGGAGAAAACAGAGGGCAAAACTTAATATGCCAAACTGGTTGAAAATGCAGCCTTCTTTGGAAAACACATGACTTACTAGTGAACTTGTTTTTTAAATATATGTATTTTCATCTAAAAAAGTGCTTCTTCAAGACAAAAATTCAATAAACTGAAAAGATCTTCAAATAACTGAGTGGTTTTGACTCAAAACTCAAAGTCTTGATGGTTCATTGTAATGTCTTGTTGGAGCTGTAATTTTAAAACTTCATTAGTTCTTCCTATTTTGAGGGCTGAGTCCTTAGGCTGACAGTATATGTAGAGCATAATGGTCTCCCTGTTCTATAAATTCAGACACTTCAGGAAGCTTGGACTGCGTGGTTTGCTGTGAAGTTCAACACAAACAGCTTGTTTGAGGGGTTTTGTTCTCGTTTTTATCAAAAGAAACACTTTGAATGAAAAAATCTTTTCATTCAAATCTTGGTTTTCTAGCAGTCAAAATAAAATTTTTCAACCAACTGTATTATAAGCTGTATTAAACAAGCTATGAAAAATTTATGTTCTTGCCATTTAAACAGTGAGTAACCTTGTACCATTGTTTTCCAGTGAGATCTTAGTGATGTTTAAACTTAACAGTTTTGTTCTTCAGTGAGTAAAAGCAACTTATCAAAATGAAAGAACTTTTATCGGCCTCTATTTGAAGGAATTATTAGAAGCAGTTTTTCTGAGACTGGTACACCCAGTTAGATCAGGGTAACAAACTCACTGATATTTGGTCTGGAAGCAGAGGACTATGAAGCCGAATTAACTCTTCAGTTGCCTCCAAAATCTGAGGTAAAGTTTTTGCAAGAAAGAAAATCGTTCAGAATTGCAAGATCTGTTCAAGTTTAAATCATAGGAAGGGTGGAGTGCCTCCCTCAGTCATTAGGCCAAATTTTCACATCTGTATTAAAGTAAATTCCAAAAGATGAAAAGACTGACAAAGACTGATCCTGATGGTTATGTTTACCTGTTGCTTAGTGAATTCATCCACATCCTCTGATACAATGGAGACTTTTAACAGTCAGAGGTGTGATTAGTTACAGAGGTTCATGACACTGTCCTGGTGTCCACAATGTCCTCCCTTTCAGAACATCCCTGTGCCCAGGTATTCTGGCTGGCAAGGAGGTAGGGGCGTTTTCTGTTTGTTTACTTGCCTAACTGGTTTGGGGAGGAGAAATTTAAGTAACTTCTGATCTTGTTTCCTCTCTGACTTTCCTAAAACTCCCATTATGTAGCTAAAGTCATAGTCTCAAACTGCCAGAAGGTAATGAGAAAATTGCAATCTCATTGCTCTCCTCTGGCTGTATAAGTCTCTTAACTGAAGAGACTTAGAGTTTTATTGTTCTTGCAGTTTCTAATCAGACTTTAAAAGCAATCTAAGATCATTTTAAGGACGTGATTTTAAGTTCCTGTGAATTGACACAACAGAGAAGCAGCAAAGCCAAAAATATTAGTATAAATGTCAGTGGTTTGAAAGGTCACTTCTCCCCATTTCCCTACCAACATCTTTAGTATAAAACAGTGACTTGTAATGTAGTCACACATCCTGTAGTTCATTCCTTTAGCTAAACAGTCCAATATAATAATAGCAAATGACTGTAGGAGGAGATGATTTAGTTTCAGCAGGCATGAAGTCTCATTTTACTCAGAGCAGTGTAAATAGGAGTGACTCTGCAGCAGTTACAAGGCTAATACCACTGGGAGACTTATGAGGAGAGAGGGGAATCAGGCTGGGAGTGTTCCTTTTAACTTTCTTATAATTTTTCTCTTTATAGGGACATTAATGGTACAGGACTGATGATGGTGTTAGTGCTTCTCTTAGAAACACAGTGCACACTCATTTCTTAAAGTAGCTAGTATGTAGTATATCAGTCTGCTGAATCAGTGACAGTAGGACATCCCACCCCAATCCTGCTGCTGTTACATAACTGGAATTCCTCTTGACTTTAATGAATGTGCTGTCAGCACAAGGGCTCCTCTGCTCCACTGGCATTGCCAGCTGAAAGGCTGAATAAAGTATTTTCTCTTTATTACCTTTATGTAAAACTTAATTGTCACCAGATTATGTGTTTTTCACTCTGAATCATATTTATATTCAGAAAATTGAATATTCATAAATACCTTCACACATCAGAGAATATGTCACATAACTAACCATGGTGCTAAGAATGTCATGGTGCACTTACCTTTTCAATACTCTTATCAAAATGAGCCTGTGTGGCTTCTATATAGAGCACCCTCTGTCCACAGCAAGGCTAGAGGAAAAATGCCTTGCTTCAGATCTTTTTATCCCCTATAAAATTAAGAAAGTTTGTGAATCAGAATATTCTATTTAAGTTCAATTTATCTTTTATTTCATACCCGCTTTTATTGGAGCCTTCTCCAATGTTATTATAGTCTCTGTTATTCATTCTCAAAGTTGGTTGCATACAGAGAATTCCCTGTTCTGTTTCCAGTCCTTTCTTTGCAGTCTTCTTTCTCTCCTGTCAGTAGCTGATCTTCACTGCTGGTTTCTCAGTTTTTTGCCTAGATGTCATTGTGCAATCTCAAATGCTGTGGAACATTTCTTGTAACACTGATTTATCATCTCTCTTTTCTTTCATCTTCTCCTTTTAACTAAGATAGCCAGAGGCATAAACTGGAGGCTTTATGAGGAGAGAATAACCAAGGAATAAAGGCTGTTGATCCTGCTATGAGTTTGTAGGCTGTATTCTGAAAATACAGTGACCCCAAAACCAAGCTTAGAGTTCTTAGGAGCACCCAGTTGAGCAGTGACTGCAAAGAACAGGGGAAAGAGCTGGAGTCCTAGATTGTGCAGACTTGGAAAGGCATCGTTACCTATCTGTGTAGAATGTCAGAGACGGTTTCAGGGATACTTGTCCAGCTCTGTTTCCATACTACAGGATAGTGAAAGATACCAAAATGTAGGAGCAGCTAGATGTTTGACCCTAAAGCTAGTGAAGTATATTTTGAGCATTAATTCAGTACTTTTCTAAGTAAGAATACTTCCTTAATAAGAATTCATGCTAAGTTATAATGCTTCCTAAGTAAGAACACATCACCTTAGTCAAACCTGTGAGTTGCTTTGTGGAGGTTCTTTTGAGTTTTTCAAATAAAACACATACAAGTGTCACAATGTTAATGCCGTTGGTCTGACTGACTAGTCCTCAGTCTTGGGCTATATTTTGTGCCAGTATCACTTCCTCAGGATGTCATTGTGGAGACTTAAGCAGCCTACAAAGTATTGTATGTGCAAACATCTGACGTCAGCTGGTGGAGGTGGTGGAGGAAGACAGCGTGGTTTCATTGCTTACATTCAGGGCAGCTAGCCAGGAACTCCAGGACTCTAACCCTGCCTCTGCTTTGGGCAGGGCTGTCACAGTCTGGACAGATCAATGCAAGCAGAGGAAAAGTTTCATCAGAGAGATGGTTGAGATACCATCTAGTACAGGACTGTAGAATGCAATACAGAGCTTTACGGAGTTATGCAGTACAGCAGGTGGAAGTGAAGAAAAAGGTGTTGACCAATTGACCAATTGGAAATAGTGGTATTTCTCTAAAGGAAAAGGCACCTTTTTTTTCAATTTTGCCTATAGACTTCATGCCTTTTGTTTTGTTTGTTGATCTCGGTGTTTCATTCATGTAAATCATGACATTGGATTTACATCTTTTTTCTTGCAACTAAATGATAACTTGAAAGATTCCTCCCCTTCATTCTGCAAAGTATACCTATCATTGTGTCATTGTAAAACATGTATGTAGAACACAAGCAAAAGAGGATAGCCTTGCCCCTTTGATGCAAGGGAGAACCTGTGTCTTCTCCTGCATGTTATCTTTATGAAAATCTGATTACATGTATGAGACAAAAATACTAGTGTTCAAGGGTACTTGCCATGGGACTGTACTGTAGTTTTTCCCAAATGAGACCCAAGGCAAGCAGGTTTGTAAATACACAGGCTTTTCTGCTCTTCTTTAGCCTGTATTTGTTCCTCATGATTGATGAAAACAAGTACCACTAAAGGCGCTTGTGGACTACATTAATTATGCCAGTGGTTGATTGGTTTGTCCCCAAATGCTTCATAACAATAGGCAGATTTAATTAGCAACAGCTCTGATTGCAATAACTTCACAACCTCCTGGGAGCATCATGCACTGAGCTTCCTTTTGCATTATTGTCAAGCCATTAAACAATGTTTAATTTTCCCAAATTAAAAAAAAACACAAAGCATACAATGCATTATATGTAGAAACAATAACAGAACTGTCTTCACATAAGCCATAATAAAAACGTTTCCTTATTAGGTGACTGAATGCTAACATTGCTCTTTCCTGTGATGCTCATTGTAAAAGTTAAATATTTATAATCTGTTTTACTTGAACAGTACTGCCAAAACCAGTCTTTTGGATTTTCTTCCTTAGTTGTAGAGAGCTTCAAAATAAATATGGCTTGAGGTAGTTGTACATGTCTGTGTGGGGAGACAAGATGGGAACAGGTCTGAAACAGCTGGAAATACCGAGCAAACACCTTGAAAAATAACGCTTTGGGAAACCTGCTCTTTACTCTCACACACACTAGATTGTTGGGAAGTATTTTTGCAAGGCTTGTACCATTTATACAGGTCATTTGTGTGGCATGTTAAAATGCTGAAAATAATGATCTTCTGAGCAGATAAAGTAATCATGGGTTGTAAAGGATTGAGGATCCTTAGACACTTTAAAACTGTCATTTTACTAGTTCAAAAGTCTTTACTTCTATGCATTGTCTAAGAAGCCTTTAAGATTGTTATGAATATTCTTGGGGCTGACTTTTCTGCTGCTGATCCCTACTGTGTGCAATGGAATGGTTCCAGTTTACAAGAGAAGAAATTTTAGCCTGGAATTTTCAATATGATTGTAGGTCTCTCATTCTTCAAAAGCATAGTGATATTTCACTCTCACATTATATTTAGCATTATCTACTCTTCAGAGAACTATTTCTTTTTGAAAACAGATGAAAGTGGGGTTGAATTGGAATTTTTATTTTTAATTCATATTCCCTTGGGTTTTTCCAAAGTTTGAAGGTAAAGCCAAGCCAAAGATTTGTCTTTGCTCCTGAAACCAAAGCACAAGCTGAGCTGTTTAACCATGGCCATATGACAAAAGAAAAAAAAAAAAAGAAAGAGCAACATAAAACTATATTAAAAGTCATTGGAGCTGAAAGAATTAGTATTAGAATATTCTTACTGGCTTTTACTCTTCTTTGGCTCATCCTCTTTATTGCACACAAAACTTTGCCAAAATCAGTAAACAATCTTCTGTCTGAATCCTGGAGCTCTCCTCTTATGAATACTGACATCCTACGTGCTATAGAAGTAATGTGCTTTGGATATAGTGTGCTGGGGGGCAAAGACCTGTACAGCCTTGAATGAGCCTTGGGCTTTGTGCAGGGTTAAAGCAGTGCAGTTACCTTTTGACCAGGCTTTGTGTTCATGGTGTCAAATCTCATACTGAGGACAAGAGTTTTGGGAGTATCATCAACAGATGATACCACCTTAGAGAATTTGTTTGTTGCTCTGTTAAAAGATTTTTCATTGCACAACACAGTCCTTGTAATTAGAGACAGAAGCAATAATATGCATGCTCATTTTCCACCTGCTTCTTGCTTTCTCTTTGACAAGAAGAAGAAAGAAAAAACCAGCAGAAAAGTGGCCAATTTTTGATTCATCTGTCGTAGATTGGCTTTTAAGGATGTAATTATGTTTTCAGTATTACTACATTTTTTTAATTTTGTGATTGTTTAACCCAAGTAGGTTTTAATGGTACTTATCTGAGAGGCAATTGCAATGGTAGCATAAACTTTTGCATTACGGCTGTCAAAGTAACTGCCTGAAACACTGAAGAAAAAATTGAGTGTTTCTGTTTCAGGAGCCTGGTTAATTTCTGTATTCCTGCTCAGTGCCAGAGGGCCAAATTCTTACCATTCTGTAATGCCTATCCAGTCTGCTGTGAATTAGACAAAGGTGCAAACAGTATTGATCATTTTGTAAGATACTCTGACACATGTAAAGGAGAGCTACCAAAATTCAAAATAACATTATCTTCTTTTTTTGAACATATCTGCACATTTTTGAACTATGCACCTCAGATTGGATTCCCATGAAACAGACAGAAATCCTCCTGACTCCTGATGGCTTCTGCAACAGTAGTCAGGGTTCTGTCTGTAAGGTGGTTGGAAATGAGTTGATACTTTGAAAATTAAATGTAGGTGGAGTGCAGTCACCTCAGGACGGAGTTAAGCAATAAGGCTGGAAAACACTGCATGGTGCCAACAGCATTAACAGTGTGATCTTGTGGCAGGAACATGACACAGGCTGCAGCCAGAGATGCCACTGTACATCTCTGAAAGGAAAATTACTTGAGTGCCTAGGGTCAAGTATCCAAATTCATATCCACGCACTGGTGTAAATATGTCAATTTCCCAAATGGGGAAGAGAAACAACTTTTGTTTCATGGAGGGGAAATGCTAGATGGATAAACATTCGTGTAAGCTGGCTGGGTTATTTAAGTGCCAAAGTATGAATTTAGGCACCCCTGTTTGCCTATTTTGTTTTTTAATTTTTAGTAGAGCTATTCAAACAAATATGTACCCTCAGCTTACCTGGCAAAGAGTTTCATTTTCACAGCTCTATGGAAAAAGTGAACCAGCTTTATTTTCACTTCAAATCTCTCTCGAAAAATGTGAGATTTTTCCACTGGCAGGAAATTCACATTTGCTGGTCAATATACTCATAAAGCAAGAATGATAGCTTTGCGCAATTTTGTTCAAAGAATGAGCCTTCAGATTGCTATAGCAAGCTGGCCAGCCAGCCACTGTGTTTGGGAAAAGTCAGTGATTTTCATTTGCTGTAATCTTGGGTGGTGGCTTTTTCGTTTGGTTGGTGTTGCAGTTTGAACATAGTGGGTCTGCTCTGCTCTGGCAGGATGAGGCAGCCATATGTAGCAGTAGTAGGTACCTGTATTTCCTCTTGTGTAGGAAAACCAGATTTCATCCCATTTGGCAAGTGACTGCTTTCAGATGTATCCTTGCAGGATGGGGCAGTCATTTGCACATTATCTTCTCTCATGTTAGGGAAGTCAGGTTAACAAAGCCTACCAAGAACACCTGGAGATGATAATCCATGCTCTTTCCATTAATTGAGCAAAAACAGGATGAGGGATCTCATCTCCACAGAAAACCAAATTTTTCACTCTCCTTGTGAAGCCTGATGCCATGTCATTGATCATTTGGCTTTAAATGTTTTTTGATTTGTGTGAAGGTTCTTTTTAAAGATCCATTGAAGAAGGTTGGGTGTAGAAGGTAGTCCTTGGATCATGCCTGTCACTTTACAAAGGCTTGCTATCACTTTCACACACTGCTGTTAAAGATTTAACAAAAATGTGCTGCTTTTGGTTTACTGCTCTCTCACATTTCACAGATGGTACAATAAAATATTTGACCTGGGAAGTTCAATACAAAAATTTTAGCTCTAATGCAAAATGCATCTTTGAAATAACTTAGATCTCTATAATCTAATGTAAACTCACTTCATATTTCTCCCTTATTTATCTACTGTAGAAGCAAATGTTAATATTGAAACATTTAGACTCTGATTGTGTCATGTTTGTAAGCGAAGACTGATTTCTGTGTGAGTTTTCAAGTTGGGACAGATCTCACGCTGCTATTTTATTCACTCTGAGTAAGAGTGGCAAAACAGAGAATTGTATTTGGTTTAAAAGAGGTAGCTAGTTTGATCCCTGAGTTTCTTCAATGGCAGTGAAGAGAAAAAGGTTCACAAATGAATAGCTGATTAATTTAAATTAGTTATAATTCTGTGAGAGGATAAATTTGAATACTTGCATAATGTTTCTCATCTGTTTAACCAAGAAGTTGGGCTAAAATAAATGAACAAGCAAGCAAAGGAACAACCAAATAGAATGCTAAAATAGCAGGCTTTTTGAGGCAAAACAGTTCTTTTTCTTTTACAGTGACTGTGGTTACAGTCTTTCTCAGTGGTTGCAGGATTTCAAATCTTAAGAAAATAAAGAACTGTAGAGGTATGTGCAAAAACTTCCCTAAACCAGAAACTTCTAAAAAAATTCCAGCAGAAAAGTGGGTTTGGATTTTGATTAAAGTGGAAGTCATCCAATTACATTTCAGATTTCTGTTCTATGGCCCCCCAACTTTTGCCGTTTGGTAGAATCAGAATTTGGGTATTTCAGAAATCTTGATTTGATATTGAGCCACTTGGCTACTCAGACTCAGGGTAAAAGTTGAGAAAATCTTGGTGTATACCAGTAGATTATATTGATTATGATTATATTCTTTTCAGGTAAAGCTAAAGGGAGGCTAGTGGTCTCTGTATTTTGAATCTTTTTTTCAATGGGCTCCGTGCATTTTCAGATGATTTTCCTTGTGCATTGCAGTGTCTTTGCATATGAAACCACATAGATAAATCAGAGCATCTGTCTGTGATTTATCCTTCTTTGTTCAATGGATTAAAGTACATAAATTAATCATTAGGGCTGTGTTGAGGCAATGAGCTTTTTGCTTTTTGAGCCACAATCATCAGCCCAAGCTCCAAAAGTGCAAAATAGTGATCAGCTGTACATTGAGAGCTCTCTGGAAATGCTCACAAGGGGCCTGCAATATTTGGTTCCCACAAGTTTTTTCACAAATGAGAAAGAATATGGGCAGGAAAGTTGCCAGCTTCCTCCAGGCTTTGAGAACCCTCATGCTGATGCGCATCTGAACCTAACATAAATCAAAACATGTGGCGCCAGATGAGTATTAATGCTGTAATTTAGTCCTAGGTTTTGGTTGCCATCTAGATATTGGGTCTAAGGTTGAGTGTTTATAAATGTTACCTATTTCTTACAATCAATACTTGGTCCATGAACAAATATTAGGTATAACTGGAAAAAACGTGCATATGAATATATTCAGCGGAGACCTGATGCATTGTTCATTGAATTTAGTAGGTATTTTTCCATGGATTTTTACTGGAGGAAGCCTGGCCCACATAAA
Organism: Illadopsis cleaveri; assembly: GCA_013399915.1. Lineage (NCBI taxonomy): Eukaryota > Metazoa > Chordata > Aves > Passeriformes > Timaliidae > Illadopsis > Illadopsis cleaveri. The sequence goes on from VXBB01024984.1 coordinate 87,915, forward strand.
TACTCTTTGTTTTATCCAGGTTAATGAACAGCCTTTATAAGAAGCTAGTAGCATGAGGAAATTAATTCTTGCATTTTTTTGTAGCATTGTAGTGCAGTTGATTTCAGTTAGAATCGAGGTTATTTGAAAGTGTCAGGAGGTAGCAGGCAGACAAATTCTTGTAAGAACAGCTGTCCTTGTTTGAAAAAAAACAAAAAAACAATCTTCTTAAAAAAGACTGGTGTGAGATGCCCATGCTCTGGCCATGAGGGACAAGGAAACAACTTGCTGTACACAGAGGGTAGGAAGCTGGCATTCAAAGTGCCTTATACCTCTTTGTCACCCTCTTCAGAGAAGGAATCTGTCATGCTAGAGAATGTCTGGGCAAAAGCTGGAAACCCTGAAAAAAGTAGAAAGCCAGGGAATTGCATCTCTCCTTTACTAGAATGAAATAATTTGGGAAATTTTTGTCATTTGTATTAGCTATGCTTGTAGTAGGAACAGAATTGGTGGATTCTGGGTGATGAAATTGGTCAACTACAGGTAAAAAACCTGTTAGTTTACCTTGAAGGGTTTGCTGAGTTGGAATGCTGTAGTGGGGGACCACTTTGCCATTCAGTCAACGTCAGCTGCTCTGCAGGAAGTGCATAGCATTAAAATAGAAATTATCCCACTTCCCACTTTCCTTTCCAAAGTGAACATTTTGTCCATATGTGGAAATACAATTTGTTGTAATGTAAGTGGAATTCCATTCAATGAAACTTGAATACTATGAAAACTAGTTAAAAATATAAAACCATATTGTGATCTGTTTCCTTGGGGTGTATTAACTTCACTGGTTCAAAGACGGTTCATCCTAAGGAAATGGATCAAATTCTTATTCTCATGAGATGTGAAATTTCTTGGAGGGATTCATGGGTATCAATTGGATGACTATTTATCCATCCTAATCATGATGTATTGAAATAAACTAGCACAAAGCTTCTGTAAATCAGTACTTGAAGTGCACTGAAATTAGGCTTAATTAACTAGGACAGACAGATGATTTGGATAACACTTTGATTAGCAGAAATTGTTATACAATTTAGGTATACTAAAATTTTGAGACGATTATATTCTTTCTACCTGTATATCCTCCCAGAAACAGGGTAGAACTGCAGTATTGACTACCTGTGATGTTACACTGCACTCCCCTAGAACTTGCTTTTCACTTTTGGAAGTACTTTTGTTCACAGGTTTCTTGTTACCTACTTTCTATAGGGGACACTGAGCTTCAAGCCCTAATAAAAGCTCCATTTACCCTGAAAATAAGGCTGTCTAAATTGTCCTTTCATGGCTCATTATGACAATCAGAAAAGGAGGGAGAAGGAACCAACTGAAAACAGAATTTCTTGGAGTGGATTCTGTTTGTTATATACACATTGCAGGGTTAACAAAATTGGAAGGAAAAGTTTGTATAGTGGCAGGAAATGTTAAAATAGCATGCAGATATCTCTAATTTTCTGCAGATTTGGCAACTTGTTTTTGCAGAATTCACTGAAATTTAGCTATTTACATGTATACAAAAAAACCCAACTGAAATTGTTTATAATCATGAAATTCCGCGTTGGGAGAAGTTGTGATAAAACACAGCAGAAAAACTGCTTGAATTTCTGAAATAAGGGGTCTGTTACAAGATTAAGAAGATGATTATCCTAACATACATAATACAGCACTCAGTGTTTTAGATGTGCAGCAGAAAAATGCACAGTTAAATAGATTATTCAGGATGACTTTTCCAGAAAAGTCACTGCTCTTCTCCTTTAGGACATCCTCTAGTAAACATTAATTAACATTTTAGATAGCCCATCACAGATGAGTAAATGGAGTCTTTAATAAATAAGGATTTACAGCATTACATCCTATTATTATTGAGGTATTTTTCTTAAAAATTAATGAATTTAAATTTTTAATTAACTTTCATTTTCTTGTAAAAAATTACTGTAAATTAACTTGATTTATTGAAATCCAGCCTGTTTTCTTAGGGAGGACTGGCAAAAAAAATCAACCAAAGATTTTATACCAAACATGAAACTTCTTCTCTGAGTTTGTCATTAAATGAAATGTGTTTCTTATTGACAGAAGATGAAGCATTTCAGCTGGTTGTTTTTAATGGACTGTAAAGACATCTTAAAGCAGAACATGAAATATGTATTTAGCAACCAATAATGAAAAGGGAAGAAATGGAATAGCATTGTTACATAGGGAGTGTAACATACATTACATCTAAAGCATATTTTTTAAACTCACTCTTAGTGATAAGCAAGAATTTTGCTTTGTCATTCAGAGATGGCCATGGGGGGGATGGTGCAAAGGCTCTTGGTGTAAAACTGGGTAAAAAGGTGTATTTCCTTATATGATTGAAATGTCTGTGTTGAATCAGTAATGCTTATAAACCTAAAATAAAATGTAATTTGGGTAGGAAATGCAGAAAGGTTTATTAACCTGAAATAAATTATCGCAGCTAAGCTAAAGCACTGGCTAACATGGTAGGCTATGCAGAAAGGATTTTTTTAGCCATGTTTAACTATTTTTTTTACTAAGATGCTTGGAAAGTATCTCTTTTTTTCTGGCAAGGTAAAATTGAAGGAACTAAGTAAAATAGCAACAGTGTAAAGCACATTCCTTGAAAAGAAGAAACTGGAGTGTCAGTGCTTTTCTGTTCCCAGAAGGAATGTTATTGTAGTAACACATTCCATAGAAAGTTTGACACATTTTGATGAGTAAGGTATTTATCCTGCTTTTATTGTGGCATAGATCCTTTTCCATACTGTTCACTTTATGAACTTCTGGCATCCATCTGTTATGGTTCCAGTTCATAGTTGTTGTCAGATTGTTTGGACAAACTGTCAGAGATTTTCTAAGTTAATGACATTTATCACTGGTTCTCCTGGGAAATAAACATTCGTTGACCATGACTCTTCTGACATTACAGAGGCAATTATTTTCAGTGGTATGGTAGCCCTTGTGATAAGAGCTCTTAGCATCGTAGGGCTACAGTTGCATCTTTCCCCTATTCCTCTTGTAAATAATTGAAAGAAAAGTCTGAAAGGGGGTGAATGGCTCCCTCAGACAGGAAATCACACAGAGGATTAATGTTCTGGTTTTAGCAGGCAGGATTATAGACAAGCACTTTAGGCCAGTTTTCCTTTAGGTAGGAACAGTGTTCTAGTGGGGAAAACAAATAGAGAAATAGTAATGGTGACATAAATGGTTGTATCAAAAGTGTATAAAACATTAGACTTCAGAAATTACTCTGTTGGGCAGATGGCCTGATAGCTGACCTGAAACTCATTAGCCATTGTATAAGGAAGAAAAATGATAAGCTAATCTGCACTTTTGTTGAATGAAATTAATGAACTCTCTTCAGCATATTTGTAATAAGACTCAGTCATTTGACTCATAGAGAACTGACAGATGTAGTATGTATCACACTTTTTTTTTCCCTAATTTGTTAGAAATAATCTAGATTTTATCTGAAAACTAATTTAAGACCAGTCAAAAGTGTTCCTCTTCTTGTTAAAATTTCCCATCTGTAAGGGAAAGATAAGAAATTCAAAGTTTCAAGAGGGGGAAAGTCCTTCCTCTTAATCTTTAAACTTCCTTTTGATTACTGTCTGCTCTGTTTCCAGTCTCACTTGTGATGTTAAATTCCAGCAGTCTTCTGACTGTCCCTTCTAAAGTTATATGCCATGTTTTCAGCCTTCCTATGACATCTTTCCCATAATTCTGCTTTTCTGTACCTCTGAGATTTAAAACCTGACATAAGGGAATAAAAGGACCAGAAGAAACAGGACCTAGTGCAAAAGATACAAATTTCTGGCTCGAACAACAGCTTGTAGAAAATCTTGTCTCCAAGTCAACCGGTAAAGACCAGTTATCTGGGTCTAACACTGTCTCCTAAATGACCTCAACAGAGGTGACTGCAGTGGTCCATGAGTCAACAGTGCAGTCCTTCAAGGGTTGTTTCAATCAGTAGAAACTAGAGCTTCACAGAAATTAGGGAGTGTAACTTATGCTCACATCTCAAACAGTCAGTATCTGCTTCTGCACTGGGAATTTTCCATCACACCCTCTCTGCTCAGATACACTTTGTTTATCTGAATGACCTGATTATGTGGCCTTCATACACCAGTGTATTTTCTAAACAAAGCTGGGAGAATACAAATGTGTTTTTCATACAAAGCTGGGGTTTGGGGAGATAAGAATACCTGCACATTGCCATATTAAGTTGCTAGTTACAAGGATGTGAACCAAGAGAAGGTCACAGTAACTAAAGACATGGTCCCAAGGTTTATCAGTATGAAAGAGATATTAATTTAGTGGAGTTGAAAGAGGAGTAATTATTTCCTCTTTCTCATTACAGCTGCTTCACCCCGTGTGTTCTTTTTTGCTTGATTGTATACAAAACATAAAAAGCGAACAACAAAGCTAAGTGAGGTGTTTTCTAGAGTTGTCACAGCTTCTTATTTGATATCACCATAATCCAGATTCACTGAGGGGAAGATTTATTTTGGGTACTCTAGGAGGATGTTGGTGACAGATTTTTACTTTGTCAAACTATAGTTTTTCTGTGAAGGTTTCAACATGCAAAAAATTCCTATTTCCCTTTTTTAAAGAGTGTTTCCGTACCTACTACAGTGATTCTCTAAGTGCACATTATTATCTAAACAATGGAAATTTGAGAGGTATTCAATCTCTGTTTATGTTAGTGAGTAAACCAAGACAAAAACATGCAAGATCATCGGCTTATCTAGATGCCCTGTTCAAATACTATATGAAACAAAAGAGAAAAAAAGCCAGCTAAAGACCTCTATCTGTGCCTTGTGTTATCAAGCTAGCAAGTGATATTCTCTTTTTTTTTTTTTTCTTTCCTCTTTTACATGGATTGGAAAAAAGCACACTGTTGCTGTAAACTAGGCCATTGTATAGATGGAATTGTGTGCCATTTTAAGTATGAAGGTGTTTAGCTTCCTACCACCTTTTCCACTACAACAGAAGTCTTACTGATTTTGGACATTTACGTTTGCAAAAATCTGTCAAGGAGCAGTAGTATTGTGGACATGATTAGTGAATTTCTGTCAGTGCCTACAATTTGCAAATAATTTTCTGAACTCTGTGGATAAAAGAAAACAAGATTACCCTAGAGCAGAAATTTGTTAAAATGCACTAGAATATTCAGTCAGGTTTTTCTTTGTTGTGCACTGAACTCTTAGAAGTCAAAAAGTAAATCCTTTAACTAGTTTGAAAGAAGAGCAAATATTACACACTTTTTTTTAAAAATTATAACATTAAAATGAGTGTTCTTTAACTAAAGAGAATCTCTTATTGATTGAAATTCCACTATCTTGAAATTTTCCATTTAGTAATTTGAACATCTGTAGAGTGCTTAATATTCTTGCTTTTCAAATATTTAATATTTTTTTCCTACTGGATAGTGTGGAAATAATTTAAAAATGTATTTTTTAACAATCTAGATTTCACGTTACAGGTGACTGATTTTAAAGTCCATGGAAAAATAATGGCTTGAATAAATTGTCTTTCTTATTTACTGAAGTTTCACATGGGTCAGTTTATTAGTGACCAAAAATCCTCAGCAGAGATGCTATTGTACTGATTGGTGTAAACTGACAGACCTTCTCAGGCCCTGTGGTTTCTGCTCTTTCCCCCTTGCCTCATAGTTTCATGTAAAGGCTGAGAATGTATAGATATGAACGTTTTTCACACATTCTGAAAGATATCGGACATACTGACTACATGACATAAAAATGTATTCTTCATGTGGGTCTTTGCTCTCCAGAGCAAATGATGCATTGCCAATACCAGAATCACCAGAAAAGAACGTGGAAGAATTCTCACTGTGTTAAGAAGTTTCTTCAAAACTGGAAAGAACGAGCAGAATATAAACATCGAAATGAATGTCTAGATGAATAATTCATTTAAGGAATCCTAAGCAGCTGGATTTTTTACTATTCTCTCTGAAAAGAATACATACTTTAGGGACTGTGAAATGCATGAGGATTTTTTTAAGGTCACAAAGTATTTGCTTATCCAGAGATTATATCAAGTATAGGAAAGGGGGTGTTCAGGGTATTATTAGGACTATAAAATTAGGCAGCTGCATGAAAAGGAAACTAAAGTTTCTAAGAATATGTAGCCTAAACCAATGGGGCTGGTATTTGAGCTGTAGTAAGCCTTCACAAAGAAAATCCTCATATACAATCAAAGAAATACATAAAACAGGTATAAAATCTGTTTGATAAATTGAGTAAGCTCTTTCCATCTGTCTTCTTCAATACTTTTTCTTTTCCATCCAAAAGCATCGTCATGTGATCAAGAACTTCAGTCAGCCCTGGAGGAGGCAAAGCAGCCCCAGAAAGACAATGTGTTCATTCCAGAGTGTGCTCAGGGCGGCCTCTACAAACCAGTGCAGTGCCATCCTTCCACGGGCTACTGCTGGTGTGTTCTGGTGGATACGGGGCGTCCCATCCCCGGTACATCAACAAGGTAAGGGAGTACACAGCTCTCAAAAACTCTAGTAAGGACATGCCCTAGTGTTCATGGACTATCACGTAGATTTCTGTTGCTGGTGGAATTATGTCAAATAGGTTTTTTCCACTATAAAGTGAAATATTTTGAGAATCAAAAATTAAGGCCAGATGGCCATGGACTGTTTCATTGCAATGGCACAGGCAGTTTGCCATCCTAATCCTCTTCTTTACTCCTATTTTGTGCTGGGAATCTGAAGCTTGGAGCATATAATGAATAATCCCAGGGGAAATCTCACCCTCCTTATCCTGCATAAAAAAGAGCCAAGTAAGATAGTCTATGACAGAAATCATGTCCAACCTCAGAAATGCTTAGTTATTTTTTCAACCTCCTCAACTGTTTAATATGATGGGCTTTGATGGAACAACTCCTCAGGAACCCATAGAGAGGAAATATAATTTTGGTGTGTTATTAATAGAAGGTTGGAGTTCAGTCATCTCAACTGAGCCGGATGCATGGTAAAGTGTTGTGAGCCACATAGTGCAAATGTAGGCAAAGCACATATCAGGTTCCAAAGGATATTATTTAGGTTGGTTATTGAGGTTTGGCCCTTGTAGGAATGCTATAGAAGCTCATATAGAGCTGGCAGGCAGTATAGGTATCTTGATGCAATCATAACTCTTTTATAACTTAAGCAAAATCTTTTTTATCATTTGCATAAAGTTTGTGAAAGAAGCATGCCTTATAAGCTTCTTACTGTAAAATAGCATATTTTTGGGGAGGATTTTTTGACATATTCTTCTAGTGCTGACTTATTGCTAGCTGTTTATACCATAGTCTAGACTATGCCAAGTACAGTGTCATCTGAAATGGACTTGATGATCTTAGAGGTCAGTTCCAACCTTAAGGATTCTTTGATTTTATCACTTAAAGTCGCTGTTGATCAACTGTTTCTGGCGAGTTGAAGTCCATAAATGGTCAAAACATAGTAGTCTAAATTTGATCCTAAAACTGTAGGATCAGTATACAAATTGTGTGAGGATCTAAAGATGACTTCTAGAGACTCCAGATACTCCCTTTTATGTTCTTTCTTTGTTCTCCACCCCTAGGTTTGTTCACTGTTTCTTATTTTTAGTGTTAATCCTTCTCTGAATTATTAGCTTAGTTTTATTTCCTATTCCCTAATTTGCATCCAAATCATCTTCTCATGCTCATCAAGCAACCGGGTTTCTGCTGTGGTTTTGTTTTTGTTGGGTTTTGGTGGGGTCTTTTTTTTGTTTGTTTTTGGTTGGGTTTGGGTTTTTTTCTTGCTGGTTTTGGTTTGGAGGTTTTTTTGGGGAGGGTGGTTGTGGTGTTTTTTTACTTTATTTTATTTTATTTTATTTCACTTCATTTCATTTTATTTCATTTCATTTTATTTCAGAGTCACAGAATGGCTGAGATTGGTAGGGACCTCTCGAAGTTCTCTGATCCAATCCCCATACTCAAAGCAAGATCATGTAGAGTGGATTATTCAGGACTATGTCCAGTTTATTCTGAGTATTGCTAAGGATGAGGAATCCACAACCTCTCTAAGCAGCCTGTTTTAGTGTCTGGTCACCACCATAGTTAAAAATAAGTTTTTTCTTACCTTTGCATGAAATTTTCAGTATTTTGTTTTGTGCCCATTGCCTTTTTTCCTGCCATTGGACATTGNTGTTTATACCATAGTCTAGACTATGCCAAGTACAGTGTCATCTGAAATGGACTTGATGATCTTAGAGGTCAGTTCCAACCTTAAGGATTCTTTGATTTTATCACTTAAAGTCGCTGTTGATCAACTGTTTCTGGCGAGTTGAAGTCCATAAATGGTCAAAACATAGTAGTCTAAATTTGATCCTAAAACTGTAGGATCAGTATACAAATTGTGTGAGGATCTAAAGATGACTTCTAGAGACTCCAGATACTCCCTTTTATGTTCTTTCTTTGTTCTCCACCCCTAGGTTTGTTCACTGTTTCTTATTTTTAGTGTTAATCCTTCTCTGAATTATTAGCTTAGTTTTATTTCCTATTCCCTAATTTGCATCCAAATCATCTTCTCATGCTCATCAAGCAACCGGGTTTCTGCTGTGGTTTTGTTTTTGTTGGGTTTTGGTGGGGTCTTTTTTTTGTTTGTTTTTGGTTGGGTTTGGGTTTTTTTCTTGCTGGTTTTGGTTTGGAGGTTTTTTTGGGGAGGGTGGTTGTGGTGTTTTTTTACTTTATTTTATTTTATTTTATTTCACTTCATTTCATTTTATTTCATTTCATTTTATTTCAGAGTCACAGAATGGCTGAGATTGGTAGGGACCTCTCGAAGTTCTCTGATCCAATCCCCATACTCAAAGCAAGATCATGTAGAGTGGATTATTCAGGACTATGTCCAGTTTATTCTGAGTATTGCTAAGGATGAGGAATCCACAACCTCTCTAAGCAGCCTGTTTTAGTGTCTGGTCACCACCATAGTTAAAAATAAGTTTTTTCTTACCTTTGCATGAAATTTTCAGTATTTTGTTTTGTGCCCATTGCCTTTTTTCCTGCCATTGGACATTGGCAAGAAGATTATAACTTCCTTTTCATTATTTTTCTCTCTTTGGATACTTATAGATAACATTAAGATCCTCCCTAAGCCTTGTCTAGGTGAACATTGCCAGCACTGTTTCCTTACTGTATCAAATGCTCCAGTCCCTTAATCATATTCATGGCCCTTTGCTAGACCCACTCTGGACACAACATTGCAGATAAGTCTCATTCTGCTGTTGTGAATAAGAGGACAAGGATCTCCTCCCTTGGCCTGATGGCAGTACTTTTTCTAATGCAACCCTGGAGGCTATTGGCCTTCTTTTCTGCCTTATACTCAGCATCCATCAGAAATCCCCGAAGTTGCTTTCTAGCTGGTTGGCCCCATGCTGTACTGGTGCAGGGAGTTAATCTTTGCTAGGGGCAAGAGTTTTGCATTTTCTCTTTTTTTTTTTTTTAACTTCATGAGATTTCTGCCAGCCCATTTCTGCAGCCTGTTGAAGTTCCTCTGAACAGCAGCACAACCATCTTGTGTATCAGACACTTCCTCCCAATTTTGTAACACCTGCAAACTTACTGAAGTT